>JAOXNQ010000006.1:1963678-2011327 GCA_028571165.1 Hypoxylon perforatum
GCCGCAACCCGCAGCCGACAGCGCCGCCTCCCGCCTCGAGCGCCGCCGCAAGCAAGCCGAGCTCCTCGAGAAAGCCCAAGCCATCCGCAAGCAGCAATCCGAGTCTTCGTCTCCCAAAACAACATCATCTAAGAAAGCACGAGAAAGCGCCCTGAAGAAGCGCTTCTGGAAACATGTACACGTACACGAAGTCGACGGTGCCTGGGAGGTTCACTTAGACAAGCGACCGCTACGACACCCGACGACGAAGGAGATCGTACGGGTCCCGATGAGCAAACCCCTACTAGCGACCGCCCTCGCGATCGAGTGGGACATGTTAGTCTCGGCGCAGCAGGCGACGCGGCAGCACCTGATCCCGCTGACGAGCCTCGTGTGCCGCGCGCTGGACATCGCGGACGACGATGCTGCCGGTGGGGAGAACAGCGTGAGGGCGAATATCGTGCGCATGGTCATGCGGTATCTGGACACCGACTCCCTGCTCTGCTGGGCGCCGCCGCCGCGCGACTACGACCAGCTGCCCGAGGGCATCGAGAGTTTAAGGGATACGCAGAAGCGCGCCGCTGAAGAAGTTGTCGGGTTCCTGACGAGTCGCGTCTGGCCTGGTGTTCAGATCGAGCCTGTGCTCGACGGCGAGGTTATCATGCCACGCGCCCATCCAGAGGTCACAAGACAGATCATACAGGGCTGGGTTATGGGGCTGAGTCCGTGGGAGCTGGCGGGCTTGGAGAGGGGCGTGCTGGCGGGTAAGGGGCTACTGGGCGCCGTGAGGTTGCTGGTCGAGTGGAGCGAGGGGTTCGTGGGGACGGGCGTGGGCGACGGCGCGGCGAGCGGTGGAGGCGCGGAGAAGAGGTTCGGGGTCGAGGAGGCGGCAAGGCTGGCGAGTATCGAGGTCGACTGGCAGACGGGGCGCTGGGGCGAGGTCGAGGACACGCATGATGTGGAGAAGGAGGACGTGAGACGCCAGTTCGGTAGCTTGGTGCTTCTTGTGAGTGGTACGGGCGGTAAGTAGGGAGGTAGTTAAGAGGAGAGATCGAGTGTAGTTGAAATAAAACTTGGGCTTACCTACTTAACGTTAGTATGCTGGAATGTATATTATTACTACTTGCAAGACTGTCGATGCCTCTCAACGTAACCATTCGAGTTACTAGATGTGCTATTACTCCCCATTGTTAATGACACCTATTGAAATGAACAAAGTGATTGCAGATATCCTCAATTAGTAGATCTCAGAGAATTCACGATTAAAAGCGTAACAAGATATAAGTAATGGTAATAGTAGTCAAGACGCCAGGTAACACATAATTCTTCCTATTCGCTGTATAGAGGTATGTATTGGCGAGAACCGATATCTAATACAACTGCCAACAAATACCTATAACTACCTACCTACTCCCGAGAGACTTAAGTTAAAGCTAACTAAGTACCTAGGGAATATACACTAAGGCTATACCGTCTACCATGCTCCCTTCCATACCTACCCAAGAGGTTATTTTAACATTAACGGTGGTGTACCACTTGCTGCCTACTTTCCCCCAAACGAATTTGATATTTAGATTGGAATCCCTAACAAAGAATGTCGTTGTATATCGAAGGCGAGCTGGGATATTTATTACTGTCGGGTAGGCCTCGAAGCCCTACGCTTCTTCGTTGTAGATCCCCATGCAGAGGAAGCATCTAGATTCCCTAATTGCCACCACTACCGCCATGGCTCGGATTGTGATAAATATTAATAAAAAACAGATCTAGGATTTCTGCTGGTCTTCTTATTCTTAATTTTCTTCTTTTGGTGTTTCCATTCGCCTTGTCCGTGCTTGCCTAGCTTCCTCCACTGCCCTCTCCCACTGTTCAATTACGACGTGATCATATCCCTAATATCACCCCGCATACTCTACACCTACCTGACGCTTGATTTAATACGGTTGTTCGTACAGAGGCATTGGACTTAAATCATAGATCAATGGAATGCCCTATCCACACTCAATGGAAGAAGTCCCGAGTGGCAACGCAGATAATAGCCGCCATCTGGCAAAGGGAAGTGCCCATGAAGTCCTCTCTAGAGCTGCCATATCAAGCTGCATGAGGCTAATTAGAACCTAATTAGGTCCTCGTTGCAAATATGTAGGAGCACTTCAAATATTATTCGGCACTGGGTAGGTAATCAAGCCTAGGCTCTTCACTCAGTATGACTATGCAAACCCAGCGACGCAGAAACAGCAGCCGAACTGAGCTAGGAGCTCCCAATATTACCTCTAAATGATATGCACGACAAAAGAGGATGTTTTCATTCTTGTAATGAACCATATGTAAATTTGTAGGCATAGCCCCTATTCCAGGTAAGAACTGAGGAAAGATACCTCTGGCCTTAACAATGCGATAATAAGAATTAATTCTAGTTGTCCTACGTCGTGAATCATGCTGTTTGTCTATTTCGCTGTCCTGGACTGCGTTGCTTTGGGTTTGCAAAAATCCTTGGACCCTTTGGCTGCATCTGCCTTTGCTGCCCAGCCACTCTTTTTTTTTTAAGCGAGCATCACAGGCCATGTTTAGCGATGTTCTGAATGGGGGACGCCATGCATAGCGCCCCCCGCGTCATTGTGTCAGTGGTTTGCACGGTGAATTGCCTCGTTGCGGGGGAGTGGAATAATCGTGCCTGTTGAGCTGTACACACGTGCCGTTATCCGTACCTCCCTGGGCAAGTTCTCGAGCGTTAGGCGCTCTAAGATACTTTCATGGCGTTGTAGCTGTGCAGGAAGGAGCTGAAGTACCTGCGACCGGCTCAAGGTTTGGAATAAACGCCTATATTGTTTGGCGTACCCTCTGAAGGGGCCCCTGAAAGACACCAAAGTACCCTACAGCCTGCTTCACCGCCCAGAGAGCGAAGCTACGCCTCTACTATTCACCTATGGCGACTTACATGTATGTTCCTGCCTCGTTGTTGGCTCAGAAAAACTCCTAGGCGTAAGTGACATGTCCTGAGAGGGCTTGCAGCACCTATCCCCAAGCTAACTTGCCCTGGAGGGGGTCCGCCTACAGCGTTGCGGAGCAACGAGCAGTTGGATACGATACGTACTGCCCTACTCTGAGTCGAATAACCGCTTCGTTGAGTCGAATAACGAAGCCGCGAGGCAGTTATTCGACTCCCTTAGTGTGTTTTCATTCGAATAATCGTTCGCGTCTGCCACTGCCAGTAAAACTCTGCACCACAACCGACTTTGCTTTCCCTTCTCCCATCTTTCTTCCATCTTTCCCATCTTTCCCATCATCCTTCCTCCCACATTCTACTACAACCAATCCTCTTCTCTCTCTTCCTTCCACCCAAGATTATCTTCACTCTCTTCCTTTTCCACTACCATCAGAGTTTCCCAAACCTTTCTTTGAATCATACTCTGAACCCTTCACTCTACATTTCTCCAAAGTGGTAGTCTCTTCCCACACTACAGTTTCTTCTGAATAATGCCAACTCTTCTTTCTGCATCGTGTGGGACGCTCTGCGCTCTCAGTCGATCAACCTGATCGGAACGGTCGAGGACGACGCGTTGTGCTCGCACGAGCACTGTCTCTTCAAGTATTACTTCCACTTTGTTCAAACTATCTTTTTCCTTCTCTACAGAAGCGCCAGCGCGTCTCTTCTCTATTATGTTGCTACCCAAGATGTCTCTCTTCCCTTTGTCGAGGCGCGCGCCTCTTACCTATCACTCTTCACCCAAAGCGACCACTACCCTATTGTCCTTCATACAGGGCGGCCACCACCCTATTACCCTTCATTCGGAACATAACCCGCCCTGCTACACTTCATTCAAGGCGGGTACCGCCCTGTCACCTTTCGTACACTATGTTACACTTCACCCAGGGCGGCTACCGCCTTAATACCCTTCACTACTTCATTTCTTTCAAGGCGACAACTACGCTATTACATTCATTCAAGGCGGCTACCGCCCTATTACCTTCCATACATAGTGGCTATCGCCTTGTTACGCTTCGTTCAAGGCGGCTACCGCCCTATGTTATCGCCCTCTTACACCTCACCCAAGGCGGCCACCACCTCACTACATGCCTAGTTACCTAGGAGTTTGTCATCTTGTTTGCACTCCAACTTCCCATGTACTTTGGCCTGGATAGGAATCTGGGGCTGTGCTTTCGAGTTGCCTTCTGTATTTCCTCCCAGCGTTGGACTACTCCCGCCATCAAACCCACTAAACCCCTTCAAACCCATCAAAGTCATCAAAGTCATCAAATCATATGCTTAGTTACCCATCAAGGAAACTCGCCGTTAACTCAGGTGATAGCTCCACACCAGTTCCGTTTAGTCAAAGCACTAAACAGGTATTCAAAGCCTTCTATTCTAAATGCTATTTTTGATATGTTCTCGATACTAACTGTCTTCTAGATTATCTATCCACTCTGAGCTGGCCAAATTAACAGCAACCATGGAGAGTATGTATCAACCTGCAAAGTCAACTACTTGAGGAGTCTAGCTAATCATTCCATCAGGAGACTTCGTCCGCCTCTAAGGCTGCCATGCTGTGCGATATTAGCACATGCGAGCCATCTTGTAAGTCAAACAGTTAGATGTTACTTGCTCAAACATTTCCTGCCTATGCACAACTGGTCTTAACACAACCTGGTTGATTGACTGATTTACAAGAGAGAGTCAACGCTAACTTGCGAGTGTAGTTTCAAGACGACCGGGTCAATCAGCTTCTACACGACACGGTCAATCAAGCGACACGCTGACCAATGGGGCCCTCAAAACCCTTATATGGGAAGAACACCGCTGGCATGAAGAAATACCTTCGTGAGAGTCGTCAGGGCTCCCAATTCGGTGTAAGTTAACCACTTCGTCTCAGTCAACCGTCAGCATTGTCGCGAACTAGGGACTAACTATGTCTAGACCCGAGGACCGATGTCAGAGGACCGGTGCCAATACTTCGAGGCACACCGCTACTTGTCGTCACCGACAAGATGGTGGAGCGCATCAAGGACGACAAGAACACCGCCGGAATGAAGAAGTATATGCGTGAGAGCCATCAGGGCCCCAAATATACGTTTTCCGAGTGTAAGAACCCGCATAACACTATACAACACATTCCGGCTAACAGACACAGAAGCCTAAGGGAGGAGAACACACAGAAGAAGCGAGAGGAGAGGGCCCAGAAGGGTGTCGAGCTGGGGATCACTTTCGTTAACACAAGTAAGTCTTCTACCTACCTAACTGCGATACTTAGATTACAGATGAAGCTGACGATGGATAGACCTCTATCATAAGACGGCGCCCCGCTGGACAAGGCCGCACTCAAGACATACCGGGATGAGACCTACTTGAAGTCTGCCGGGCTTTCAACTCGAGCAACACTCTCGACTCTCTTGTAAGTTCAAGGCGGTCACCGCTCTGTTATCTTTCGTACATTGTGGCTAGCCCCTGTTACACTTCACCCAGGGCGGCAACCGCCCCAATACCCTTTAGGCGACAACTACTCTATTACATTTCATTCAAGGCGGTTACCACACTATTACCTTTTGTACATACAACGAAGAATACCTACTGACTTCAAGACTCATAGCACTGTGCCTCTTCCTTGAAGAAGGCCAAAGCAACGAAAGGAGACAGTAATTCCTACAATATTAGGTTTTCCTTCAAGACGGACTTCTTAGGAGCGGACCCCAGGACAATCATTCCCGGTGCAATACCGAAATCGAAGTTCCTTCCCGTACCACGCGTGATGGATGTGACGACGGATGAGAATGCGGTACTAGCGATCGTCCTAGATGCTCTGGTGTAGGCAATAGCATCATCGAACGAGGGGAACGTCCTGAAAGATAGGACTTGTATGTAGGAAATAGTACACAATACCATTTCCTTTTATTTCTCTACCTGGATCTTCTCGTGACTGGTGTAGGCTAACCGTCCTGAGCAAGACGTTAAACTGCTCCAGCAGCCCTCTCAATCAACCTACCTGCTGCCGCCCCTGAGCTCCAGAGACAGCACACACGTATTGCAGTACACAGTCAACATGAACGACTCGGTAAGCAACACTTCCACTACCCATGCGGCTACGCGCAGACCACGAATGTGATATTAATCTTAACGACGCAGATGATCAAGTACCTATCGCACAGCTCCAGGAGCGTACGAAAGAGATCCGAGACTCTCGAGAACAAGGCCTATCAGCTGAACGAGAGATATCAGCTGGTATCGAGGGCGGAGTCCCGCTTGCAATGCTCCGTCTAGTCCCGCTCCCCAAAGCTGGAGTAAGTTATAATGTGATCACATTCTTATTTAAAGGAAGTAAAAGGCTAACACAGCCAGGACGAGTATTATCTCTGCCCATATTGCCCGACTAAAGTCCAAAGCAGGTGGGCGGAGCGACATCTCTTACAACACATCAGAGAATGCGCCCACCTGGACTGCGTGCGCGACAAGGCGTTGGCTGCCCGGCTGTAACGCCGAGCCGTTCAACAGCGGCCGAGACACTGGTCGCCACATCTGGGCGGACCACTTTGGTGGTCGAGCTTCTACCGGGAACTGTGGCTGGGATGGCTGTAGTCAAGCGGGCTTTTCCCGAGCAGATGAAGGCCTACACCACGCAATCCGACACTGCTTCCAACTTGTCTCCTACAACACCTGCTACTTCGCCTTCGCCTGGGCCTGGGCCTACTCCTACTCCTACTCAGCCAGCTTGCCGCACGCTCTACTCGCGCTCGCTCGAGCATCGGAGACCCCCCGCCCCAGGGCCGGCCCCAGTAATCCGGGTCGAGCAGCTTCACCGACGCCTGTACCAGGAGCTGAATCGCCTCGCGTTGTCCCACGGCGGCAACGTTAGCGTCGTGGCGGTGGCAGCGCTCGAATTTGCCACCGAGCTCACGAGGGCCCTTCGTGATGGGTGGGTATCGTTCAACTCTAGCCGGGCTTTTCCTGACCGCGGCTCCTGGTCCTCCGCGGCGACCCACCTGGGAACCCTCAGGACTATCCTCGAGGATGTCCGACGCACCCCGATTCTTCTGACCGTCTTCCGGGAAGTTATAACCGAGAGCGAGACTGAAATCCGCGCCGCTCGCCCGTGCCGATGTCACGACGATCCTAACGGCACCACGGAGTGCTACCCGACTATAATTCACCGTATCCTTTTCCCATGAGGACTCTGCATGGTGGCACGTGTTGGGGCACTGCCTCCAAGCCGCACTCAAGGCCAAGGCAGTCCAACTTTGGGGTGATAAAATGGTCGTGCGAGTGGCAAAGGACAAGAACACGAAGGGAATGAAAAAGTACCTTCGAGAGAGCCACCAGGGACCTAAGTTTCCATTCTCCAACTGTAAGAACCCGCATAACACTATACAGCACACTCCGGCTAACAGACACAGAAGCCTAAGCCATAGGCTGGAGACGCAGACGATGGACAGGACAGAGGATCAGAGTGCCTACCATATTAGGTTAACTCTCTCCATGTTCGAGTCCGCGAAGAACCTCCACTGCTACTTATCCGGCATTACGACGCGGCGCCGCCAGGCAATCCGCCACATCGAGTTGGTCAATTCTGGATATGACGGTTGGCGAGCCCCCAACAGCGGTGGGGAGTTCTTCTCCATCGACAGATTCGGACGACTTCTCAAACTCAAACGCGTCGATCGTCAACGCCGAAATAACGATATTTTGGCGCTTCTAACCCAGTGCCGCGGGGTTAGGACACATGGACTTGCCTTAACATGCCACTACAGAAACGCGTGGGCAGCCGGAGGAAACGACCAAGACCTTGCTCGCAAGTTAGCAGGCTACTTGACCTCAGCTAGGGGGAATCATCATCACCACCACCATCATCCGCATCGTCGTCATCGCCATCATCGTCATCAAAATGGCGACATGCCCCCCCATTTACCAGCCGAGAGTGCAGCAGTCCTCAAACGGACTGCACACATCTTCCCCATTCGAACCCAACGGATCGCTTCCAGTCGGAACGGAGGAGGGGAATCGGGCGGCCGATGGTGCTGTCGTTGGCCTGGCTGTGGCCATAGAGGCTTTGTATATAGGAAATACTACACAATACAATATCCTTTACTTTCTGAACATGAATCTTGTGACTAGTGTAGTGTACTAAACCGTCCTGAGCAAGACGTTAAACTGCTCCAGCAGCCCTCTCAACCTACCTGCTGCTTAGGTGCCTTTTGAACGCTCGCGCGGTAGCCAGCAGAATTCCACCACCGCAGTCGGATCATCGATCTTGCCCCGACGAGCACAAACTCTACGTTTTCGACATATACCTCATCGACAAACAGGAGCCGGCCCTGTTCTTCCGAGAAGAAGCTAAAGAAGCACATCCACGAGTCACTCATCACGAGACCAGAGGCGCCTCCCTCTGCAGTTCATGCTGCCCCCCTCACAGCACTGGCCTCCTCTCGCACCCAAGAGGGCACTAGAAGAAGTACAGCGACACCCTCGTTGAACATTGCCGGATTCAGAAGCAATGATCTCAACCAAGAGCCATTTTCCACGGCCGAAGGAAATGAATGGCTGGCAACAACCTTAGGTGACTATGAGCGTGACCTCTCCGGCAGGCAATGGCGACGACCAGACCGCTCTCGCAGCCGCCGAGCTTGGTATACGAAGCGCCGACTGCTCCTGTTGCAACCGCCTTTGCACCGTCGCAACTGCGCTTGCACACCTCCCAGGTTTGTCAACAGCCATGCTCAAAATATGCAATGGAGTATGCTAACCTTTGGTAGACAAGACTTACATCATCGAGGCTTTCCTCAATGGATATCACCTGAGAGCCAAAGCCCGCCCGACAGAGAACGAGAACGCGGCACCGAGATATTTTCGATCAACTACTACCTCCACGGATATCTGGATGTAGCGGGCGCCTCTGGTCTTCGACGAATTACTCACCGCAACCCAGCCGCTTGTAGCAACTTACATGCCGGCGTCGATGAGGAATACACCATGAGCGTCCAAGAAAAATCTATCTACCTAGGTACTCTTCGTAACCTAATCGCTCGTGGCAACCTATATCACAAGTGTCGATAATACACTACCAGCATCCCCAAATAACCATTGACTCTCCGCAACCTACACCACGAGACCAGAGGCGCCGGGCGCTCGGAATGGCAATGGAGGCTCTCGTGGACGACGAGATCTCGGACAAGGACACGATGTCCATCTACAACCGTGACGCCCTTAGCCGCCCCCACATCGCATGGTTGGTCATAAACCAGGCCTGGAAAGTCTGGGTGGCCAAGTACGCGGCTTCAGGCACCGTGTGCTTCATCAAGTACGGCCCCCTGATCCAAGTACGAGCGACTCGACCTCCTGATCGAGGTCATCAGCGGCCCGGACCCGGCTCCGACTCCGATCAATGGCAAAGAGGCGGACATCCTAGATTGACTCGCCATCTCCGAGCTGTACAAGGGCTACTGGCTAGTATATCGGGACGCGTCCGAATGGAAGGACTTTCGTGGCCAAGAAACCCGAGAAGGCAAGCGATACCATCTTCTCCTCACCATCACCGCCATCACCACCGTCACCGCCGCAACCATGCCTCGTTGCACGTTTTGCAGTAAGACCTACTCCGAGGGCACCCTCCGCGACCACAGGGCCTCCAGTCATCTGGGGGTGGTGTACTATTTCCCGCACACCAGCTACCCCGACCTCCCGGCGGAGGACGACGAAGAGATGACTCGTCGCCTCATGGAGGCAAACAGCCAGCGCGGAGGGGGCCAGTCCGGCAACGTCTGGGTCTGCTAGATAAGATGGTGCAGTTCATGGAGAAGAGCATCGAGCTCTACTGCTTCGTCGAGAAGAAGTTGGAGGCTCTCAGCGTTCAAGCGGAAGACCTGAAGTTGCGAAAGGAAGAGATCGCCAAACTTGCAACCAAGGCTAGCCAGGTCGAGACTCTGCAGACGGAGCTGGAGCTGCTCAAGGAACGAGTCCGACGACTGGAGATGCCGCTAGCCGAGCTCCTTCGTCTACGCTTGTCCCGGGTCCCTCGCCAGGCGCGTATCACATTCGCCACCCACTGCCCAGATTCCGCAACGACAAGCCTGCTCCTATCCGTGTGCCTGGCCGCAGAATCCGAAAGCTCGCTCATTCTGGTACTCGAGCTACAACCTCGAGCCGCAACCCTGAAAGCCGCGATGGCGCTGATGGGCGAAGTAAAGAACAAGGACGACGCTGATTCCGAGCTATTCTACCTATCCACCTATCCATGAGGCTCTCTGGAACTTATTCGAACTATTTCCGTTGCACAGATACCTCGTAACGGAACCTTGTGTTTCGACTACGGCCGCCATGCTGAAGAGACTCAAGGCCACTAGCTCCTGACGACCCCCAGCCGGACCCAGACCTCGAACTGCTAGATGTTGAGGCCCATCTCGTCCGAGAGTTAGAAGAATCCCTTAACGAAGCAAGATTAGAGGAGAAAGCCAATGACAAGGAGGCAGCTCGCGCTGCTGTTAGAATCGGATGGCTCGCGGGTCCCCAGCCCCAACGCCTCAGCGTATTCGCCTTCGACCGCCGACAAGAAGGCCCGGCGACGTATCGGAGTGGCCGACAGATTGCCTTCAGAAGTCGATTTCTCCTCCGGCTTACGTTTCTGTCCAACGCCTCGCAAGTGGTTACCGACTCTACCCTTACTACTGGTAATCAACAAGCAATGGCCCTAGTCAACCTTCGATGACGATGCCCGTTCCCTTCAAGGACGGCATCGATCATGAGAGTGTGCTCCGTCTGCCATGCAGTACCATCTGCGCATCTGGGAGCGCTACGCCAAAGAAGGAGACGGAAACAGATTCATCGCCAGTCCGACCATCACGCTCGCCGACTTTGCCTTCTGGCCTATCCTGACCCCCTGTCCGTCACACGGCTGCGGGCGCCTCTGGTCCTCGACGAATTACTCATCACGAGACCAGAGGCGCCGCCTATCCTAGCTCGTGTGACGCGCCTCGTCGATAGCGCCGGAAACCTCGAGAAAGCTCTACAGACACGCCAAGTCAAGAAGACGATCAATCTTTCCCGATAACACCTACTTCAGGGAGTACTGCGCAGTCTCCAACAACAAAATCGATAACGACCCTGGCTTTATAGTAACGACTTCCTTCATCCAAAAGCACTTGTCTCAGGGGCTTGTTTTTCGCTTACGGAAACTCGAGGAAGTGATGGTTGAATATTCGCGGTTATTGGCCACCCACTGCCAGGACCATGCCACAAAAAGAGCCGATGAAGCTATCAGGACGCACTTAAAGTGAAGAAATGGGAGAACCTACTCACCGGTGATGATTCTATTAAAAGCCTTAGACAACCTCCGATTTCTTTCCTTAACCTAGATGTCAACGAGCTCAGAACGGACTTAATCTATTCGCTCTGTTAGAGTATAGCTTCGGTGTGGCGAAACGCAGGGCCATTACCCTTGACTGTGAGATGGTAGGGATCGCAGGGGGAAAGAATGAGCTTGCGTCCCTAACCGCAACCCGCGAGCGTATTCGCAGTCCGACCGCCGATAAGAACCTCCAAAGAGGCAGGGTTCCACCAACAGGATCGTCCAACCCATACTCGTACCCATTGCCGATCTCACCCAAGTTTAACATCTCAACCTGCGACGAACTCTCTCAACTACAAACTCGAAGGCTGGTGTCACCCAGGTCCTAGACACCTATACCACACTCCACCCCGTCCCGGCTCCGTCGTCGTTCACATCGCACTAGACCGAGACGAGGCACTGTCCCAGAACTGGGACAACCTCCAAGAATTCGAGAAGAACGGCATTGCCGTCATAGGCACAAAAGTACGAACAGGGCTAAATTGATACCAATTTCTGCTTTGCATTGACCATATCCAAGCCCAAATTCCGAAAGATGAAGGAGGTGGTGCATCTCGTACACGCTCAGATCCGTCGGAATCAACAGCAAGCGATGCGAGTACGCCAGGTCGGCAGTCTATATAGATGAAGGAGAGGTCTATAGCGTCCTCTGGCCGAGTTATGAAGAACCTCGCGGGCAGACCTGATGAGCAACATGCTCGAGTCATACCCCCTGTTCTCATCTTGCATCAGTTGGTTTACGGAGAATGGCCGATCCTATGATACTTTTCGGAGGGGGCACTATGTGTTTCCAATGGACGACGAGGTATGGAATTGGTTGCGCCAAGTGTCGTTGAAACTTCGACTAAAACACTATCTCGAGGCTTTAGTCCGAGACGCTGCAGCCATTCGAACTCAACTTGACCAGTTCGAGACGTCGTTGGGAATGGCGATGGAGGCTCTCGTCGACGACGAGATCTCTGACAAGGAGGAGATGTCCATCTACAACCGCGGACTCCTCGGGCCGGCGTGTTTCCCTTAGATGGAGGAGCTGTACCAATGCAAATGGAACGATGCCAACGGCAGCCGATGTACACACAAACCGGTTACCTGGATTAGCGTCTCGCGAATCATCTCTAGAAGAGATCATTCAAGGGACCGAGGTCGTCTTCGAGTCGACCAAGCTCAATTACATGTTCAAGAACATGGACGAAGACAAGGTCAAGCAGTGGGTACGGCAACTGCTGGCGATGGCGCCTGGGAAGAACGACAACCTGATGAACCCCCGAATCTCGGTACGATTCCGACTGGGTCTCTATGATTCAGCCTTTGCCCGTCCCCCCGAGACTTCGATCGCCCGACCGGCGCCTACAAGCCATCTCCGCCATAAACCATCGCTGCGATAATGGGCGGTGGCAAGTTTTCGTGAGGGTTTCCTGCCCTTCGCAAGAAGAAGTTGATGAAAATCGACGAGGAACAGTCACCCAACGACGCGGTGAGATCTTACCGGCTCTTGGAGTTTCAGCGCCGCGACCAAACCCCCGTCTGTGCCGAGTCTCTAAGGCGATATGGGCCGTGGCGCAGCCCGTACTCTACCACTACTACGCGACAGGTAATAGCCGAGTAGAGACGAATCATTACAGAGGCTATGATGTATCCTGTCCTGGTTGCGGATGGTCCCGGGATGCAGCGGCCACGATAACCACGACCGCCTGAAACTGCCGGAGTGAGGCCGACACGGATTCAGAGGAACGATCGCAGCATACTAGGCGAGGTCCCCTAGTCAGGGCTCGTCGGAGCAAATGACCGACGAGCAGTGCCCCCGGTTATCGGAAACTTGCTCGAAAGAGCTAATCAACACAACCCGAGAGAGAAACCAGCAGTGGAGCTCGCTTAAGGATCGATGGGACGAGGATTATAAAAAGCTCGCACTAGTCGCCGCCGTGAACGACAAAAGAGCTGCGTTGGTAAAACGTTTGGCTATCAGACGCCTTAGAGTGCAGCTTGACTCTGAACTACCCAGCATCCCCGAAAACCCCAGCCAATACGAGCCGGGATCTCTCCCTATACATACCACTCCTCCTACTACACAGACAGGCGAAAGCTGGGGAGATCTGCGACATTGGAAAGACATTCCGCCTGTCGTCTGTGTGACGCTTAAGATTCCTCGAGAGAAAGTAGAGGTTAGAGGTGCTACTTCACGTAAATAATACCTACCTCTCTTTCCATTCCTACCACAAATCGACTTCTCTCCTACTCCGAAGCAGGACTCGTTGCCTCTTGTACTGTTTGCAGCGTTCTGCGGAATCGACTGCTTGGCTGCGGGTCTGTACGCGCCTAATGTCGTGGACATCTCACCAAAAGTGAAAGTCCTAATCAGTTCGCCAAGAACTAAAACTCGCAGACGAAGTAGCCAGACTCGCCTGTGGGCATTTCTACTTAAGTTCCACCACGAGGGTCCTACCCTAACCCATCACAGCCCTAAAGGACTTTTCGAGCCAGTTGGGTTGGAACTCTTGTCCCCGAGACTTATAAGAACCAGGAAGAGGATGCGAAGTCATCCCGCGGATTAGGTGACTGCGGCGAGTGCCTGAACGAGATCTACCGTAACGCTACGGTAGACGAAGAATCGTTCCCGCCTCGCTGCTGTGGAGTGCCCATGGATCTAGAGGAGGTTCGATCCCTCCTCGATCCTGGCGTCCTTGAGAACTTCGAGGCAAAGGTGCCCGAATTCACTTCCACCAACCGCACGTACTGCTCCTAGCCCGAGTGTGCCGCCTTTATCCCGCCCGAGAACATCATCGGTAACACCGCAACTTGCCCCAAATGCGAGAGTGAGACTTGTATCGCGTGCAAGCAGTCTCAGCATACCGGACGAGAGTGCCACCCCGACGAGCACGACGACGTGTACCAACAGACCCTTCAGCTAGCTATGCAGGAAGGATGGCAGCAATGCCGACAGTGCCGACTACAGCCTGAAGCAGTCAACACCTGCTCCCCTCCAGACTGCTTTCAGTGACGGTCGATGGAGCAATGCTGCGAAGGAATAAATACCCTCTCTGCCAAATCACAGCCGAGGCGGGAAAACCCTTCTGCAACATCCACAAGGTTTTGTTTGGATCTTCATCTTCATCGCCTCTCATTTCCTACCATCGCTTCAAGCCATGTCAACCCAAGACCAAGACCAATCTCCTGGTCGCGATTCCACAATGGCAGGACCAATTAAAAACGGCCTGTTTCAGGAGGAAGGACGAAATATCCCAAGGGGCACGGGCTGAGTTGAAGATACAAGGACATGGAAACGGATTTGGGAAGAGGGAATGGGTTTGGAAAGAGGGAATAGATGTGGAAAGAGGGAATAGATGTGGAAAGAGGGAATAGATGTGGAAAGAGGGAATAGATGTGGAAAGAGGAAATAGATTTGGAAACAGAAAAAAAATAGAAAAAATAATATATTCAATCTCATCACACCTCTCTTGACTGCATGACCGTAGTGATATGTTTAATGGTATAATGTGATAATGTGATAATGTGTTCACTATGATCTTGTTTTTACTGTGATCATGTGTTTAATGTGTGTATGTTAGGTACTTTGTTATTCGTGACTGTTGAAAGTGTGATAGTTTCAATGTGTGGTTAAGTTTTCAAAATAATCATTGGGTAGGTAGGCAGGCATCAATGTATGTAATGTAATGTTCACTGTCTTCACTCAGTCTTGTAAAAACTTGTCAAAAGATGCATGTCATTCATGTATTGCCATCCATTAATGTTCATGTTCCGGTTCGAGGTAGTAGTCTTCGCAAAAAAACGAAGTCGTCATTCTATTATGCCGTTCCCACGCCCTGTCTATAACGTAAAACGCCTTGTATGGAGAACCCTCTCTGTCTCTCTCTATGCGTCTTTGGTCTTTGGACTATGATCCAAGACGTGCCCAAAACCACCCGCACGTTCTACTCGATGATCGATCACCTTGTCCCTTTAAAGTGAATCTAAAGGCCAGAACAACAAATGTCGAAAGAAGCGAAAACCCATATCAACAACCGCTGTGAGGATCGGAAACCGCGCGTGAATCTCATGAAAAAAGAAAAGTAACCCCCTGTGTTGGAATCATATGTTGCCTCTACTCCTCATCATCCGTATCCGGCGGGTGGGGTGTGCCCTTAGGACTGTTGAGCCACTCGATGTGGCGCAGTCTTCGTCGGACCTCAGCTTCCTTCAGTTCCTTCTTAGTCTTCTTTCTCTTCTTCTTAGCCTTGAACTTCAGGGGTACGTTGTCTTCGACGCTGCTGTTAACGGCACTGCTTACGGCGCTGCTAGCCGCTGTGCTGTTCACGCCGCTGGTGAGGGCGCTCGTCACACCGCTGCCGGGCTTGCTGTCTTCGAACCGGTCTAGCGCGATCGAGGCATTACCCTTCAGGACCATGCGGCCGTCGTTGATGTGCCACTGTTCGTTCGCGAGCGCGCCTACGAATTCTTCGTTGTGAGAAATCATGACGACACCGCCCTTGAAGTCGCGAATGGCAACAGCGAGACCACCGAGGGAATCACGATCTAAGAAGTTAGTAGGCTCGTCAAGGACAAGCAAATGCGGGTTATTCCACATGGCTCCGGCAATAACGACCTTGACCTTCTGACCTCCCGATAAGCTGCCGATTTCGTTGTGGTTCGCAATCTCGGGGTCGAGACCGAGATCGTCAAAGTGCTTAGAGATGACGGTGGGTTGAAGCTCTCGGTAACCAAGACCTTCACGGGATGCCTCGTGGTCATCGAATTCTTGGACCAGCTTGTCGAATCCCCATTCCAAAAGGGTCTCGCGAGATACTTGTGAGTTGTACTTCGGTAGCCACGCGTGCCATTTCCTGTATAATGTTAGTGCCAAAACTAGGAAGTTGGTTTCCAAGGATGAACTTACACTTCGTATTGGAAGGTCTTCTTGTACTTCTGACGACCAACAAGGGCCTCAAGTTGTCGGGCACCCTTTCCGTCGCCAAGATCGATTGGCTTCTCCATCTGTGCCTTATCCTTGTCGGAAAGCATACGCGTCTGTTTCAAAAACACCTCTCGGTCGTCTCCATTGGCGTATCGCCATTGAAGGTATTGATTCGGTGTCTTCTCGAGATGCATCTCGACGTGCTCAAGAGCGTGTTGCTTGATATAACCGATACGCAGGTTAGGGTGCTTCTCGACTCTTCCGCTGGTCGGGATCACTTCGCCCGTCAACAGCTTGATCAGAGTTGATTTTCCGGCACCATTGGGTCCGATAACAGCAACGCGGGAAGACAAAGACAGCTGGCAAGAGACATCGGAAAGTGACGGCTTGGGTGCCTTCGGGTATTGGAAGGAAACGCCTGTCATTCGAATGATTGCTCGAGTTTGCGATTTAACACCGGTCAAGATACCAGGAGGTGGGAACTTGAACTGAACGTTGGAAGCAGAAAGAGTGTAGTAAGCCTTAGCCTCGGGGCGAATGTTGACAAAGTCGGACAAGTTGCCTTTGAAATGGCCAAGTTTCTTTCCCGGTTCGTAGTGGTAGATATCAGTCGTTACGTTATCAAGGAAACCTGAGTCGTGAGAAACGATCAAGCTGGTGATATCCGTATGGGTCTTGAGGTAGGTTTCTAGCCAGGCAATATTGGCAACGTCCAAGTGATTGGTAGGTTCGTCCAATAGCAAGACATCGGCTTTTTGCAGCATAGCTCGGGCAAGAGCAAGCTTCATCTTCCATCCTCCGGATAAAGAGCCGACATTTTGAGATTGTTTGCCCTCGGGACCAGCCGTGAAGCCAAATTCTGCCAAGACCTCCGAAATCCTCTCTCTTCCCTCGGATGCAATGGTCGGGTCTTTGACCATGAAATCCAGAATGCTGATGTCGGCATCTTCACCCTGGTTGTGCTCGACGTAGCAGGTGCGAAGAACATCCTGCGGCGGGAAGCCTTCGAGCTTTCCGCCAGCAATACTCTTCATGAGCGTAGACTTTCCGGCACCGTTGCGACCGCAAAGGCCGTAACGATGTCCTTTCAGAAGGCGCAGGTTGGTATGGGACAAAAGAAGCATACCGCCATAAGCGAGAGAGAAGTCTGCGTTAACAATTTCAGTTTCTCCATCGTCTTCCTTCTCTGGTACACCATATTTGCGCTGGTCCTCTGCGACGTAAAATTGGTGGACACCAGAAGCTACAGCATCGCTAGCACCGGATTTATGCATCAAATCCTTGAGGTAAGGTGCGACCCTCGCAGTGATTCGCTCAACTTGCCGGTGATTGGCATCCTCAGCAATCATTTCGCAGATGTAAGGGCGTGCTACCTTGTAGAATTCCAAATCGCCAGAGAGTCCACCATTGTTCTTGATTTGAGTGTCAAGGACCTTGGCGACGTCATCCGCGGAGGTTCTCTCTACTACTGCGTTATCGTTTCCGATGATGGCTTTATCCATCACATCCAAGGCCCTGGTAGCCAACTCGCGAACCTCTGGTAGGGGCGCGCGGTCGACAACTTTCTTAATACCAGGTTGGAGTTTCGGCAAAAACGTTCGCGCCTCGATGGGGTCGTGGACCAGCTTCGTCAGGTTCTCGGTAATTACGACGGTTTGTCGCAGCACTTCCTGGGTGGTGCCGGGGTTGTTGAGGGTTCGCTCGAGGAAGGGAGTGAGAAGAGCAAGAACGGGAGAAGTAACCTCGGCGACGAAGGTGGTTTGGGAAAGAGCGTGGATTGCCTTCTGGAGGGTCTGGGTTGAAGGATGGTGCATAGTGTCAACAAGGAGAGGAATTCTAGGTGCGACGTCGTCGTTCGAAAGTAGTGTAGTGAGGGACTGCATAGTGATAACGGCCTGCTTCTCAACTTCGGATTTCAAGTCGTGCATGTTGCCTTCGACAATGGGAATCAAGTTGGCTAGTTTCGCACCCATAGATTCCCGAAGAAGGTCCTTCTCCTGGGCCTGCTCCTTGGTGCAACCAATTTCCATCTTGGCTTTGTCAGCCATCCTTTGCATCAGCTTTAAAGCGCCAACTGTGCCTTGCCATTTTCCGGTCCTTTTCGATAGGTATGCAATAAGTGCCGGTAATAGACCAACCACCATGGCCTCAGGGCTCAGGTGGCCAAAAAGCGCATCAAGTCCGTATTGTGCGGCGTCGCGAACAACGGTGCCCTTGTCGGCAAGAGCGTCCAGGGCCACGGATACGAGCCCGCCATCCTGAAGTAGGAAAACGACTTCGCTTAGAGGTTGTCGGGGAGGGAATTTTTCGAATAGGGCGCCGAGTATGTTCTGGGCGCTCTCGCGACGCAGACCACTCTTCTTGTCAGCAGCGGCCTTTTTTACTTCGGCAAGAACGCCATAGGTTTGTAGACCCCGGAAGCCGACAGTGTTTAGCAGGATTTCGCATAGACCGTAGCAGGCATCGATTGAAGCGGCAGAAGTGGTAGCCAAGAATATGTTGTTGATTATAGAGGATATTTCCTGCTGTGATGGCGGGGGAGGGGCATTGCCAGATTTGGCCACCATTAGTGGCGGCGACACTGGGTGAGGCATCGCGGAATGTCGGTGTCGGGTGGAATCGACCCAAAACGAATGAAGGACAGTTACAACTCGTTGAACTCCTACGAGAAGGAGTGCTGTAAATGAGTAAAGGGTCAGTAAGAACTGCCCAAAATGCCCTCAAACGTGGGCTCCGAAAAAGAATTGGTGTTTAATCCAACATCCAGTTTGTGAGGAATGTGTGTGAGAATGTCAGATACCAGATTGCAAAAGCGCATTCGAAAAAAGCCGCCTTATCGGCCCAATGCCCCTCGAAATTTTTTCTTCGCTCTATCAAAGGGGTCCACTAATGTCACTAACCTTACTTCGTAAACCCGCTAGCGTTACCTCCTAAGGTTCTACCCAGGTAGGTACGTACCATTGTCACAGGGCACGTTTTTCTGCTTCCACCTTCTAGTGGAGCTAATCTAGATCCAATACCCGGCTTTACCCCGAAAACGGCTTACACACTGTTATCTCGTGGACCCTTATTCGACAGTGACTTTGACTTCGATATTTCGCGCAAGCTTTCCATAAGCCATACGAGTGTTCCTAATAATAATCCGATGTTCTACTATGATTAAACTCTCTACAGGCCAAAGTAAAAGTCTCGTTCTTTTCCAAAATTCCCAAGGGGATCGATAACATCTCTGATATCTGGAAGTGGCTCCGTTAATGTGGATTTGATCCGGGAACTAACCTCAAGATTTCGCAGGATTGGATTTACTTCTGAGACGACACTATTAATGCTTCAGTACCGAACTATCGTGATGTCCTCAATATTCTATACTTTTAGCGCAAGTAACAATGTCGCAAGAAGATCGTGGATGGAGCAACTTCCGGACTAAAGACGCTATTCAGACGCCATTTAGAGCCATTCCAAGTCAAGATCGGGGAGATGTCGATAACTAGCCTTCGGGTACGCTTGGTTTCATACTAATGACCTGGGCCTTATGCTTTCTACTTTCGACGGATGATTTCGCCTAAAATGTTGGGTAATGCATCTCTCGCCGGGGTCACTCGAAGCATCACGAACGCCAGATCCGGTCCCAGCCTAAGCTTCAGGTGTTGTTGGAATCTTCTTAGCATAGTACGAGATCCATCCATAGTTGCGTGATCATCCACCATTACACTCGTAAGCGAAGCAGCTACCTTATCGGAAGCCCTGGTGGAGTTATGGAAGATGCCTTCCAACTGTCCCAGCATTCGAGTCAACAAGGTTCACAGTGCTTCATGCTCCGAATAATCGACTATTATGATTGCCTTCGAGGGTTCGTGACTCGGCCAGTAATCCAGGTGCACTGATTCGGCCCGCATAACGAATACCCGCTGAGTTGTGTAGCATATTAGCTTCGTAAACTCTTGATGAAAAAGCATGTCAACGGTTAATGGCGTACCACGCCACAGAAATGAGGGAACCTAAGGGGAAGGTTGAATGACCCTGAAGTCAGAGAGAAGATGTAAGGGCTTGCATACGTAACTCTCTTACACTGCCTCCGTTTAGATTGATAGACACCAGGGATAAGACTTTTCTAGAATCAGTAGCCAAGATTGCCAGTCCATACATAGCCTCAACTCATAGCCACTCAGCTAATAACGAAGACATAGAACGCATAAAGGTAAGAAATAATATCGTATAAGGCACGGATGCTAGAGGCTCTTAGCAAGAGGCTTAGTTAGATGACATCATAAGATACCTATTCATTGGGCGGACAAAAAGCTCGGTGTAGAATAGGGGCTGCGCAGTAACCTCAGGAGTCGCCAAAAGTCCACTTCAATATCAAACTAGCGAAAATCATACCAGCGTCTCAGGACGGGAATCAAAGAGAATAACCTTCAACACGCGCTCTCAACAAAAAGCAAGAGATAAAAAACCAGCCACCCGATCTCTCGTGATCCGATGACTATTGACGAGTCGACAGCAGCTAGGGTAGTTTGTAACGAGCACGGACGATCAGGAATACCGGTACGGCGCATCCGTCGAGGCCCAAGTTCAGACGATGAAATGGATCTCAATGCGCACAGACAAAAGACACATGGTCTTCTAGGATCAAAGCAAAAAAGAGAACACATTGCTTTCTAGAGTCTCTTGCTTTCTATAGCTGCCATGCTAAGAGCGTATGACGCGCACCGCTTAATCATTTTTGAGGCGCAAGTAACCGACACTAATTACTCCTAGATAGGTAGGTCAGTACTTATCGTATATTAATAGGAGGACGAGTTACCTACTAGGAAGAGCTGGTGGTTAGTTAACGGCCCCCATTTCAATATGAAGAATGTTCTATATTCGGAGATGCATGATTCATAGATAACTCTCGTGCAAGTAGAGGCGCAGCGTCACGATGCGTTCCGGAGAACGTCTAGAGCAAGGTACCTTGGGAGATACACTCGCTACCTTCGCAGCGCGGGTTTAATTAATTTGGATGGAATCTTACGGCCCATCTTGGGGAAAGATATTAGAAAGGGCTGCCTTACGTAGAGTCTTACTAATGTGCGGGCGAGGGCAGCTGACCGGCCTCGTCGTGAAGTAGGCCAAGAAGGGCGGACAGCAACGGGAGCGGTACTGCTCTATGAGGAAGTCTGGGTGGCAGTAAAGGGGAATATCGCGGGCGTTGGTCCACCGCCAAGTCCGCCAAGCCAGAACGAATTGCCCGATTTGGAAAATGAGAAGGTCGAACTGGGGTCGCGATGATGCACAGAGCGGCCCCATGTATGCCCCCTGTACGTCCATTTACGTCCCTGTATGTCCCCATACACGGCCCTTGTAGTGGCCCCATGTATGTAAGAGTGTCGTTGAACTTAGGTCTCCGGCGTGTCGGCAAGTCGGCTGGTCGGTAAGGCAGGGAGCGAAGATCATGCTGTTACCTGGATTTCGGAACTGTCATCAGACGAACTTGCATATGAAGCTCCGCCACCCTTAGGGTCTCAACGGGTGTTAACTGCGGTAGCTTGCAGAAAAGCACAGTAGATCATGAAAGGGGACTGCCTGCTATGCCCTCTGCCGGTACATGTACAGCCCTCCCATCATCATCAGCATTTCAATACATTATGCACCATGCAGTATGCAGTTGACATCCCACGCCCGCAGCGATCGTCCGTGCTTTTTTAATAACCGGTCTCTTAAGTCGTCCCTTCGAAGACTTCGACCACTGACCAGGACCCGGACCGTGACATTCTCGCCGGTCCTGACCCTGTTTATCAAGGTCGAGCTCCATGGCTCGATGAGGGATGGCGGCGGAGAATAGACCCCCAAACTTGATTATCGGGTCGATTCAAGCAACTCTGGCACTTTCGCTAAGCTCCACCCCATAGCTAGGAACAAGGGTCTCGACGCGGGATTTGCCGTGGGGAGCACTGGCTGGGCTGGGGAAATTTTACGGTAGCTTCAGGGGTTCGTGATCCGTTCGATTTGCACTGGAGCTTACTGTTTGCAGTCTCGGTTGCAACTCGTTGATAGTTATTGATCCAAGTGGCAGGGCACCGCAGACGCTTTCACATAGATTTGTCATTAGACGATGCTTTCCTCTGATCAAACTAGGAATCGCACGATATGCTCCGTACATACGATCTGGGCTGTGCCATTCTCAAAATATCCAAACCTCGATGGTATTTATAATCTTAGGTACCTACCTAAAGCATGCTGTCCTGTAAGATCACATAACGACATATCACAAAAGAGAGATGGGGATGGGGCTTACCAAACGTGTCAGCAATATCACCGTCTATATTATATACTTCAAGTACCGGATCATACCTGAATCGACCAAGATTCGCTCGACATCATTCAGCACGCAATGAGTTCAGCCTCGAATACGGGGTTTCAATTCATCACCTCCATCAACACCGTAAATCGCGATGAAGAGACCCGCCGCAAGGTGCGCTCGCACGCTCGACGGCAGAAGTTGCCCACCGGCCCCAGCCAGCCACCCCAAGCCAACAAAAGATCAGGGTCCCAGAAGGACCACACGTCCAAGTTCAGGCTCAAACCAGCCGCCTCGTCCAGTAGCGGCAACGGGAGGCAGGAAAAGAAGCTGAAGAAGACGAACTGGCTTGCCGTCACGGTGGCTAGAGAGCTCCCGAATTTCTCACTGTTGGGCATCGAAAAGACCCCCTTTACAGAAAACTTGCTAAAGTATTGTATGGCGGTGTGTTTATCGCCGCAGGAAAACGCAGTAGAGAAGTGGTTCAATCGCACTGGTGCGCCGACGTATCTCAACGTCTGTAAGCTGGTTCTTCTGTTACCATTTGTGTCGATCTGTGAAGTGTTAATCAAAGGCAGACTACTCTGGTTTTCTTGCCAATGCTTTCGCAATGAATCCGGAAGGGACTTGGATTCAAGCTGTGAGCTATCCTCTCCGCACCTGCGCTTCCCGGATATTAACATAGTCCATAGCTTCAACTCGACAAGGCGGCCACACATGCTTTCATCGCCATGATCGCAGCTATGCACAATTCGCTTGCGATGTGGGCCGATACAAGTACCATTGACTTTCATCGCTTCCAGGCAGTCAAGTCTATCAACGAGAGACTGAATTTGGAGGGAAAAGACGACAGTAAACCTATCTCCGACGGCCTTGTCGTCGCTGTTGCTCTCCTAGTCAATATCGAAGCAAGTCGCCCCCTTAACATGCAGGAAACAGTGTATTGATGTACTAATACCGGTTCCTAGACGTTTATCGGCTCGCTAAGTGCTGCGGCGGCGCACATGAGCGGCCTGAAGAGGATGGTCGATCTCCGAGGTGGCATCGTGGAAGGATTTAACCACAGCAGCATACTTCAACGGTCAATCTCATGGTTAGCAAACCATACAGCCGTAGTTTAACTAACACATGGAACTAACCACTGATCATTGACGAAGGGCCGACTACTCCTATGCCACCGCCGCGACAAAACCCGTGGCATTCCCTTTCATACCGCAGCTCGCGTCGTCTCTCGCCCTGCATGACCGATTCACAAGCCGCTCGATGCTGGCCAACATGGAGCCGCTGGGGTTCAGAGACTTGACCGTCCATAATCGCGAAGCAGTCGAGCTTTTCGAATTATTGTACTCGATTACCGAGTGCATCAACAACTTCGACTATGCGAGCCTCGAGAGCACGTACGGGGAGAGGATCCAGGTCAGCGACTCGATTTACATGGTCGAATGGCGTCTCTGCCAGCTGGAGGAGGTATCTCGGTCGCGGCAGTCTTGGAGAAGAACGGGTTCGGTTCCGGTCCTACCGTCGGTCGAGGAGGAAAGTCACCCGAGACACCCCTCTCCGACCGACTTATCCGATGTGCTCATCTACGCCGCCCATTTGTTTCTACACTTAGCCATCCGCGGCCAACCTCCTTCGGCCCAAAGGCACCGTGCGCTCACCGATGCATTGATGTTGGCTCTCTGTGATCCCGTTCTAGCGTTGGACGTTCTGGCGCAGCCTAAAGCGTACGAACATCCCAGAACACAACTCACTAGAAGCAGTGGCGGAGAAGGCGCATCTGGAAATTGGTCCATATATAACCTGTCAGCACCACCTAACGTGCCTAAGCAACAGCAAAGAGATGAGCTTCATGCCAATATCCTTCTTTGGGCCCTCTTCGTAGGATCTTGCGTTCGCGTTCAGAGGCCGGCGAACGGAACCGCTCCACCCGGCGACCACCACGATTTCTTCTTGAACAACCTAAAGAACTACTGCCGGATGAGAAATATCGTGGACAAGGACATGCTTCTGGAGAAGCTGAAGGACGTCGTGTGGCTGTACAGCTGGTGCGAACACCAGCTGGATTTAGTCTGGCAGGAGATCGGCGAGGAATTAGGATCGTGGACAATGAATGAGAGCCGGATGAATGTAGACCATGTGCAACGAGAATAAGGACGACGACACTTTGAAAAAAAAGGAGGGAAACAATAATGTTTAATAATGTAACAATAGTTAGATCCCAGAGAAAAGAAGCATGTGTTTGATCCTTTGACTCATTGTTACCTACCTTTCTTTACGTGCCCCCATCGAATCTTCCCGCACCATTATATTTGTTGTGTGACAACCATAGTTCTTGGTCCCTCACGTACATACAAAAGAAGTAACCCACTCGAGCTGCGAGGAAGGTCGAAATGCCACTAGAGAACTACCTGAAACGAGCTGTGAAAATAACTAAATCAGCTTCGAAAATGCCATCAAAACCACAAAAGCCGCAAGCCAGCGATTATGAAGAAGACCGAGGTCGTCGGTCAAGCGCGCCGTCGCCAGAGCCGTGCCCGGACCCGCAGGCCTCTTGCGGCAAGAGAGAGTAGCCTACTGCCGGCGCCGGTGCCTTATATAGAGAGAAGAATACTTTGAAGCCGTGTATTGGCATGATGCTAGGCAAGGACTACCTAGTGAGTACTTACTTATCTAAGGCAACAAACCTGAGTTTCGAATTCAATGACCCGTTTCAGTCGGTTCAAAGAAAGGCGTCCATAAGAGAACAGGCTGGAACTTTGGCGCATGTCGCGGGCGTCGAATCCAGAGTAATTGCTGTAGGCATGCGAACATGCAGTTTTTCGATATGGCTTCGTAATAAGTATTGCTACATGTCGGTCTATAATGCTCCTAGATAGAAGTTACGAGCCGTAGTCATTCATCTCCCCTAACAAGGGTATCGAGATGGCAATTAGAGATATTAGTTACCTCCTAGTGTTACGCCCAATAAATGAATAATTATTGATTGCCATCAAAGTACATACAATGAGCATCGTATTTTTCCCAGAAGGCCACATGGATTTCGAATGGCCGATTTCGACGTGGAGTTTCTTTCCGATATGTCGTAACTACGGAGGCGGTCGATAGTGATAAACGCGCCGAAACCACCGAACAGCTCAACATCCCATTCGGTTCCGACGACGGCAAGACTTAAATGCTTTACGCTGTGCCGCTTTGACACCAAAAGCAGACCAATAATTAGGTAGGTTAGGTATATGACTTCCCTTTGGAGAATTACGCACGCGGCGTAATCGTTAGCCCTTGTCCGGCCTGACTTTGCTCCGACCCTTCGTAATTCCGTAGTCTCACCAACGCCAACCTGCACCCAATTTAGCTTGTGCGACCCCACCGGACTTCATGATGTCTCCGGCGGCGTAGGGCCATGGGCATACGATTGGATTTGGCGGGCCCTTTCAATTAGGCTTGTTACCTTTGATGGCTTTTACCAGTTCAATTTCATTTATTTTTGCCGAAGTGGTTAAGTTATACATCCTCATGAGGTGAAAAATGTATTCCTGGCTGGGTGGTGTGTTGCGATGCAACGCGTTCCAAGCTAGCGCAACGGGCGAGACACTACTACCGCCGCCGCCGATGTCTGAAGATGCGGGGGACTCGGACTGGGACACGTCGGTCGTCGCGCACGAGGACATGCTGGACATCCCGCTGGATCGCCGGCACAGCGGGTGGGAGGCGGTGGAGAAGAAATGGATCGAGAAGCAGCAGCCGCAGCGGCGGCCGGGCGGCTCCAAGCTGTCGCAGAGCGAATTAACGAAGGATGTGCGCGCGGCTATGGAGCATTTTGCCTATCCGCAGATGTCCATCCCGACGCCGCACGTGGAGTTCGACTTCCGGATGAAGATCGTCCTCAACTCGCAGTTTGCTTCGGTGTCCGTAAACGACGGCTTCAAGAAACTGACGACGGTGGCCGAAGGCATGTTCTCAGGTCATTTTGGGCACGGCGTTGTTGTTGTGAGTCAAAGACGGCACGGCATTTATGAAGGCGTGGTGGCACAGAAGGCTGACGGCATAACAGAGCGGAGGTCAAGAAAGCCAGGATATATCTTCCGAGAAGACTGTAACAACTCAGGTGGAAGCGTTCCATCGATTACAGACCGGAGACGAGCCACCGGCATAGTAAGTTGATAGGAATGCGTAAGGAGCGCACAATGGCTTACCTTTCTTATAGCATCGAATGCAAAGCGCGAGGGTGTAGGACTGGGACTACAGAAGTGATGAAGGCACTAGAACAGACCGAAACATCAGATCCAGTAGATCCAAGGCTTTGTCAATACAGGGTGTTTATCACGATGAAAACTTCAGACGAACGATATGCAGAGAAACTAAACGGCGGCATGTGGATCGGGAGTTGTCTCTGGAAAGGCTTGGAAATTGTTTATGAGTAAGTTGACACGACGCTGCCGCTATAACGACATGGCTTTTGCTAACTATGCGTAGCGCATACAGAATAAGCTGAACTGTGGTTTACCTATTGCTTGGACATTAAATAGTGGCTGGATTGCATAGTGTTTGGAGTTGGTGGTGTCAATTTGGGCTGCGAATCATGAATTTCAAGGAATGAGGAATTGCACTTTTGTTAACTAAGAGACTCTGTGCTGTTGATGACCGACTAAGACTAAGAATGTCAATCCTGATTTTGGGGGCCTAAAACACCGCCAACGTAATTCTAGAGGCTACTTCAGGGTCTGGCTTGTTTCAAAAATAGGGGTCCTTGAGAAGTAGTCTCACAGAGATAAGGATTCTATATGCGTGATGAGGTAAACCCCTAACCCAACGATGCCAAGGTGTTCGGTCAATAAGGCGGTCTTCAGCCTATTGAGACGGTATCGGTAGACGATGGGGACCAAGTTGCCGAATCAGGTATCTGGGCCGGGTTGGAGTGAGTCCTCGTGGACGATGGCATAAGCAAGACTCTGGGAGTGAAGGAGGGATGAACATGATGGCATTTGGTGCTGGAACGTTAAAATCTACAATGCCATCAACACCACCTACCCCAGACGACCCTTGCTTGGGGCAGCTTGGCTAACTTGGACCCTGCATTTTCCAAAGATTCCAAGGGTCTTGATGGGGTCCACTTCCGTCATAGCCTTTCCCTCATTGGCTCAATATCATGAGCTGACAATTTAATTGGTTATGACCTCTCATCTCAATACGTCATACCTGAGATCTTCCATCTTGCGCATCACTATCGCAAACGATAGAAACCGGTTTGCGTCACGGTCATCGAGATGTCGCACACGGTATATCAAAATGTACATATACAGGCAGATTCCTCCGATGGATTTTACAATTATTATTTTCATATCAATTTTATAACTCCAAAACTGCAATAATAAAAGCAACGGCAAACTGCCTTTACCATCAATTGACTTATACCAACATTTATCAACTTTAAACTAAGCCAACTCATCGTCAAAATGCCTCTATTCTCTAGCCGCAAGCCCGAAGAGGAAGTCGTCCACGAGCCCGTCCCCGAGAAGAGACAGTCTCACGGCCTCTTCGGCTCCCGTCACCGCAGCCCGTCTCCGTCCACCATGCGGACTGCTCGCACCAGCACCACGACCACCAGCTCTCGGCACTCGGGTATGTCCTATCACATCAACACTAGCCAACCCCTACCATCGAGACAACCACTAACGTTCAACTCATAGATGCATCCTCCCCGTCGCGCACCCGCAGCGTGCTGCAGCGCACCTTCGGCCACGGCAACAGCAGCAACCCGGACATGGACCCCTCCATCGTCCAGGCGCGCGAGCGCGTCATGCAGGCCGAGACGGCGGAGCGCGATGCCGACCGGGCCCTAGAGTCGGCGCGCATCCGCGTCCGCGATGCCCGGGCCGAGGTCAAGAGACTGGAGCTCGAGGCCGCCGAGGAGGCGCGCCGCGCCAAGATCAAGCAGTACCACGCCCGTGAGGTGTCGAAGCGCGGCAAGCAGCTTGGCCGTAAGTATTCCTATCCCTTATCCTCATGCAGCCTTCCGGCACATACAGTTATGGTGGAACGTTTAACTAATTGACGTAATGCAGGACACGACGTCTAAGCGACTTTAAAAATAATTATTCATTCATATTTCATTTGTTTGATTTGAATGGTCCCACGACTTGACAAAGAAAAGTTTCCCTTGAGAAATTTTATTACCTATACGACGACGACATCAGTAACGAACTTTATGTACCAAAGAAGAGTGTTGGAGATTAGAAACGATACCATTTCTTTATTTTGTACGAATATCATGTAGGCGACAGCGCGGCGCCATGTATTAGATGACTACATAATTTTATTACATTATTGTGCAAGTTCTTATAATATCTGCAGTGATGACTCCATAGCATTACTTAGTAGTATACCTAGGTAGACATCGCTTGATTTCTATTCTGACTTTCATGATGTGACATTCGACTGCATGGTGAATGTCCTATCAACTTTACAGATATATTAGTCAAGTCTAGCCACTAGCCATAAAGGTGACTGTCAGAAACACAACCTTGACACATTGCCAAGTTCCTCACGACTGTTAACAAGTAAGGAATTGAGGTTGTAGACTTTACACATCTTTGAGTGCTAACCTAAATAATATCCAGTTTTCCTTTCACCTGAGACAACTGGGGTCTAATGACGTTGGTAACTTAGGCGCGAGCCGTCCCGCGCCAATAGGCTGACTCGGTAGGCATACTAAAGCAATTGCGCACATGGCTTGCGTGGCTATAGTCGTATTCTATACGGCTGGAATGATTCCGTTGCAACCGCATAAGGAATACCTCACTGGCCTTGTAAGTATGGTCTATGGTCGATACAATACGGTATATCGTGTATCCTTCCGACACTACTCCTCTTGTGGCAGTTTCTACAGAAGTGTAGGAGCTGTAGGATTACTAAGTGGAGACATTAAGAAAACAATTTCGATTTCGTATTGTTTAATGATTTGGGAAATAGGTGCAACGCCTATGTAACTGGTTTAAAATTGTATGTTTCGATACTTACATAGCGTGCTACATATCGTGTTTGCCAGTTCGTTGTAGACAGCTTCTCTAAACACTTGCACGACCAAGATTTTCCGGTAGCAACGGTAAACGTGTTTGAAGAGGCGACGGTAATACTAGTTGTTGGAGGGATGAATTTTTGATGAAACGCGAGGCCGCTAAGCCACATCATGTCGCAACAGGCCACGCCGCTATGACACCTAATGATAAGCTGAAAGACGGGGAGAAACGTACAGTGTAGATATGCACATACAAGGATAATGTGCTGAGAGATCCCGCTCTGTCGGAGTTGGCCAAGGAATAATCAATCCGTAAAGGGGGTGGGGGGTTAACTGTACCTGTTAAAACGAATAGCCAAGACCTCAATCACAGGCAAGTCAGGGACCGTGCTTCTATCTTTTTCCTCTAAACCAGGAAACTTTTCCAAGTCGTCCAAAGTGGCCTTGAGCCGCAATCTCGTCCCATCCACCTACAAACAAGCCTTGGAGATCCATGGTCCGGCTGAACTAAATTCATACTTTCTTTTGTTCCTTCGCGACTCTTCACGATATCATCAACCACCTGAGAGGTCAATTGTTGCGACCGGTACTTCCCGCATGCCTCGTCAGCTACTTGATCTTTAACGCCCTTAAGGCTGCTGCAGTCTGCAACCTCCCTACTCCTACGACCTCTCACCACAACCAGTCGCCAAGATGTTGTCATTCAAAAGAGCTTTGATTTTCGCAGTATTCTTCCTCACAGCATTCATACTCCTTCGACGGTCGCATACCTCCAACGATCCCGAACCCTTTCGCAAGCCTCCACCGCAGCCCGAAGGCGCGAAAGACAGCCATGGCGGAGCGTCGCACAACCCGTCCACCACGTCTTACACCCCCGATACCGCTGTGAAGGAACAGGAACTTCCCGCGCAAAAGGCGATCCAGCAACAAGATATGTCTAAGATGTCGCTATATGAGAAGCTAGCGTACCAATACCCGTATGATGTCGAGACCAAGTTCCCAGCCTACATTTGGCAGACCTGGAAGTGGACGCCCGCGAGCGGAGAATTCACCTTTCGAGACCAGGAAGCTTCCTGGACGATGCAACACCCGGGCTTCGTGCACGAAGTCATCACTGATCAAGTTGCTGTACATCTCCTGAAGCTGCTCTACGCCCCGATTCCCGAAGTGCTCGAAGCATACAACGCGATGCCCCAACCTGTCTTGAAGGCCGACTTCTTCCGCTATCTCATTCTGCTTGCTCGTGGTGGAATCTACTCTGACATCGATACTCAAGCTATCAAAAGCGCCCTAGAATGGATCCCGGATTCTGTACCCAAGGAGAGTGTTGGATTGGTTGTCGGTATTGAAGCTGACCCTGACCGACCTGACTGGAAGGATTGGTATAGCCGACGTATTCAGTTTTGCCAGTGGACCATCCAAGCGAAGCCTGGCCACCCCGTCTTGCGCGACATCGTTTCTCGCATCACCAAGGAGACCCTCAAGAGAAAGCGCGAAGGTCTGTTCGTCTCGAAGGAGAAGAGCGTGGTAGAGTTTACTGGCCCGGCGGTCTGGACGGACACTATCTTCGACTACTTCAACGATGCGCGATACTTCGACATGAGATCCAGCCAAGGCAACATCTCTTACCAGAACTTCACCGGAATCGAGACCCCTAAAAAGGTTGGCGACGTCGTCGTGCTTCCGATCACTAGCTTTTCGCCCGGCGTTCAACAGATGGGGGCAAAGGACTACGATGATCCTATGGCTTTTGTCAAGCATGACTTCGAAGGTCAGTTTGAGATATTGCCCTGTAACCTTCCAGGTTTGCTAACTAGCTTAGGCACCTGGAAACCTGAAAGCGAGCGGCATATTGGCGAGACTAATTAGAGGCTGTTAGTTGCGCCTTCTATAACCTAAACCCGCTTCCAGGCCAAGATGCCTTTTGGGGGCTGGTCTTCCATTTGAAAATGGACAACCCCATCGACTACTGGAAGGTCTGCCACTACATGATTTAGTAGTCATGTAGGGCCTGCAAAATTGTTCTACTATTACGAAGTTCACGACCCATCGCATTGCCAACGCACGACCCAGCTCGCCAGAATATTGCAGAATTGGGATCTCAGGATTGCGTTACTTGTACAAATAAAAGGTTCCTTGTGGTATCGGCTCAAATCGAAGTCCATACTATACAAGACTTTCACATCGAACGCTCCTGTTGTTTTTACTTTCGAGGAATGGCGATTGGCGCCTGGTGCGGATATGCTAAGGGCATACACGAGGCATAGAGTATACGGCTGTGTTTGGCACGACAAAGAAAGAAAAACTGGCACTCGGGATGCCGTCCACTAGGAGAGAGGACAACTGTATATACCCGGTAGGAGGTACGCATGGACTCTGGCGTTCGGTGGATACTTGATTAATGTCGCATTGAACAAATGCTTCCCTGCAGACCCTCAATGATAAACGTAGTACTTTGCGATCCGTATGCTGTTGCACCTTTTCTTTTCTTATCCTCTAAAAAGTAAGATGCTGCGAAGAAGCGGCTCCATCTGTAACTCTGGCTGACCGCTGCATCGGTAAACTTAAGAAACTTCCCCCTTTTTCCCCGCATTCTCCTCATCGTCAGCCACCCCGGACCCCACCCCCCCAAAAACATTGCCGGCTTAAGCTCGCCTCTACCTAGGTAGGTACCCCATATCCAAGTCCCTTTAGGTTGCCGAGAGGTGTGTGAGATGGCATCTGGGACTTGGAGATTATCATCTGAACTGGCTTGTTAAAGAGGCTCCCATGTCCGATGCCGGGTAGCTATATATATGCAGCGAGAGTATCTTTACTCCGAGTCGAACACAACAAGAGGCAAGACGTCCGGTCTTGATTGTAGAAAAACAACATCACGGCCCGGCCCGGAGTCTGGGAAATCTACAATTTGCTGTGTAACGCTCGCGCTCGCGTGACTGCTCTACGAGATATGGAGACGAGGTTTCGGTCGCTAGTGCTGAGTGGCTACCGTAGCTATCAGCTCGTGGGACATCAACCTTTAAGCCATGTTTTACATTATAGACCACATGCTTACGGCGAAGTGGCGTCGAGAACTTCTCGGCGTACGTTATTACATCGTGGTCTCCAGCGAAGAAGCCTTACGACTTCTAGCTTAAGCTATGTCGAGGGGCCAAGCGAGGTGAGCTTTCCTCCTGTTCGTCTAAGCTATCTAGCTATATATTTCGTATCAGACCAACTATCTTCTCAAGGTTGGCTATTTCCTGGAAGGAAAGAATTATTGGTATAAGCTATTTTCAACTATGAAAAGGATGGCATTATCTAGCTGTGTAGTACCAGGCTGAATCCTTCGCACATCACGACCATATACCACTACTATTTATAAGACCGTGTTGCCTACCTTACACTAACGCCATATAGCCTCCACTACTTACCCATACGATTCCGGAGCACTTTTCGGAGATAGTATCACAACATGGCGACCGACCGGCCGCCATCTTCAGGCCACCGGCGGCCGCATCCGACAGCGCAAAGCCGGAGACAATATCCTTGACCTACGAAGCTCTCGATGAGACCTCCAACCGGGTGGCACACTCGCTGCAGTCAATGGGCGTAAAAAAGGGGGACCGAGTCGCCGTCAGCTTGGGCAACGTGCCCGAGCACGTCGTGATGACGTACGCGCTCTTTAAGCTCGGCGCCATCCTGGTCCCTCTAAACCCGACCTTCAACGACATTCAGCTGAGCGCCGCGCTGTCTAAGCTCGGCGTCGAAGTTCTTGTCATCGGCGCCGTCACGGACCTGGCCTACAAGCCGGGCCGTGGCCGCAGTAACTTAGATCTCCTGACAGCGCTCGTGCCGGACCTGACCCGCAGCAAGGTCGAGTCGCCGACAGTGCCCTCGCTCAAGTCCGTAGTCATAGTCGACAATACGCTCTCGCACTCCGGCGTCGCATTCCCTCCGCTCCAGGACCTCCGCGCGCTCACACCTTACGAAACCCTGCACCTCTCTTTCACTTCCGCCTCCGCCTCCGTAACCCCAGACGCCCCGCTCTCGCCCGCCGACACCATAAACATCCAATTCACGTCGGGCACGACGTCGCAGCCGAAAGCCGCGATGCTGAGCCACACCAGCATCCTGAACAACGGGCGGCTGATCGCATCGCGCATGGGCCTGGACGCGGGCGACCGCATCGTGTGCCCGCCGCCGCTGTTCCACTGCTTCGGGTCCGTGCTGGGACTCATGGCCACCGCCACGACCGGCGCCGCCATCCTGTTTCCCAGCCCGGCTTTCGATCCTGCGGCCGCCCTGCGCATGGCTGCCGAGCACCGCGCCACGGGGCTCTACGGGGTCCCGACTATGTTCGCGGCTGAGCTGGAGTTGCTCGCGGACCCGGCGTTCGCGGCGACCTTACCTCTGCAAAAAGAGGAAGCGTTCCGGTACCTGCGCAAGGGCATCGCGGCCGGCAGCTCCGTGCCCGCCCCGCTCATGCGCAGGCTCCGAGACACCCTCGGCCTCGAGGATCTAGTCATCTGCTACGGCATGACGGAGACGGCGCCCGTCAGCTGCATGACCTCCCCCTTAGACCCACCAGCTCTACGAACCAGCACGGTCGGGCGCGCGATGCCGCACACAGCCGTGAAAATCGTGTCGCCGCACGACCGCACGCTAATCATGCCCCGCGGCGAGCGCGGCGAGCTGGCCGCTTCCGGGTACCTTGTTATGCAGGGGTACTACGGGGAGCCGGGGCGGACGGCCGAGGACCTGCTCGTGGAAGATTCTGGGCGAAGGTGGATGTACAGCGGCGACGAGGCGCGCATGGACGAGGCCGGGTTCGTGCAGATCACGGGGCGGATTAAGGACCTGATTATTAGGGCTGGTGAAAATATCCACCCGTTCGAGGTCGAGTGCGCGATCCTGCAGCACCGGCTCGTGCGCGAGGCCAGCGTCGTCGGCGTGCCGGACGAGCGGTACGGGGAGGTGGTTGGCGCGTTTGTCGCGGTGCACGACGGCGTGGTGACGATGAATGACGAGGGAGATGAGGGTGTGGTGGTGGGGGTAGAAAAAAAGGCGGTGCTGACGAGGCGAGAGGTTAGAGACTGGGTTAAGAGGAATTTATCGGGGCATCTTGTGCCTAAGTACGTCTTCTGGATGGACGAGTTCCCCAAGACGGCCAGCGGTAAGATCCAGAAGTATAAGTTGAGGGAGATGGCGAAGGAACTGGTCGATAGGCGTAGATACTGACTGAGATACGTATGATAGGCGGGCTGGTTAGTATGTGATATGTCATTTGGCGGGGGAGAAGATACAGGGGGATTGCCAGGAAGCATACTCCCGCCGCCCGTTAGTCTTGGCTGATGTAGACCCTAATATAACGACGACATGAGTTACTTTTAAGGTGGCCGAATATTTCGGTAGAATAACGCTACTTAATCGATCTCATGAATGTCACTCTATTGAGTCACTACTACGTTCTTCACAGCATGGGAATACACAAAATAAATATTTAAAAATATCATTAAGATCTAAGCGGGTAGGTGGTATCTGATATCCCGTGCTGAAGGTCCGGGGATATGATGCAAAACGCCTTTGACTGAGGGTATATCCAAGACCGCCATGCAATGAGTAAGCAGCTCCAGGGAGTTTGAGTCCTGAGGCTGCTGACAAGACGTAAAAGAAAAATGCGACGCTTTCAAATCATATGCCTCCGCTAACACCATTAAAAAAACACCCATCCGATTTCATGCAAGTCGTTCAATCCGTCACACCATTAGCGCGGATGCGCTCCAATTTCCTATTCTTCACCATTACCTCCAAAATTCTCATCTCTTTCTTCCACTTCATTGCTCATTTGAGTCTTGCTTCCATTATACAATAGCGAGGGACGACAACTCCTTTCGTGTGAATATGGCATTAAGCATTGAAAATTATCAAGGTGGTGTGGCCACCCTATTCCAAGGCAGAGCGATCGTCATTGCGTGGCGCCTGGAGCGCCACCAGGCATAGGCGAGAGCTTAGCGGCGTCGGGACGATGAGAGCCATCATAATTGAGTTTCCTCCTCTTCAGCTGAGCGGTGTGGTTACTGCTTCTTCTTCGTTCTCCTCCTGACCAAGTAGACAACTCGTATCGACCTATCCATTGCAATTATGGAACCTGGGAGTTTGCTGCACCGCCCATCGTCTCAGCAAGCGACGTGACGCCAGATCTCGCTACCGAATACGCCGCCTCGCCCTTGGGGATAAAATTCGAAGCGGCACCGGCAGCGCTGCTGCTATCGCCGTGGATGAAGACGCTCGCGTACCTGATCAGAAGGAGTACGTTTCGCTGGGTGTAGATGATGGCGGCGAAGGAGATGACGGTGAATAGGAAGCAGAAGATGCTCCAGAAGAAGACCTTCTCCATGGGCGAGAAGACGTATACGCCATACGTGACCTCGATTCGGTACTTCTTGAGACGAGCCCACCGGGCGAGGGCGTCTATCGTAGTAAGGGTCGACATCGTTAGCTCGTTTACTCGTTTGTTCATTTGTGTGTTGGGGACGACGACGTCTAGGGTGATATCGATAAAGAGCTTCCAAAGTTTTGACAAGCTTATAGCTCTTCGGTTAAGATCCTTACAAGAAAAAGAGCAAAAGGAAGACAAGAGCAATAATAGCTAGGGCAATATATGATTAATATTAACAGTTCGTTACCTACCCAGCTTCAGCTTGCCGTTCCCCAAGGGGGGCCTTGGCGTATATTAATAGATGATATTCCGGGCTGGCCATACTTGTCAGCTTAGCCCTGAGCTCGGAGATACGGCAAGGGCTGGGGTAGATGTAAGCAGAGCAAAGATGTCACATAATACACAGAAGCAGAAGAATAACGAAGATAAAAAACCGTCGGATGGCTCGGAATAGACCGTCTGCCTCAAAGAGGCAATAGTTGGTGGTGGGCATGGGACGATGTGCGGGTCCTTGCCAGGCGGTAGGAATTTTTTTTGGAGGGAGGTTCTCTCATGTGAGCCCCGATCGAACTATGATGACACCCGCGTGGTGTAAATTCGGTAACTTATAACCTATGACATGTGCAGTAATAATAGAATATTGCTAATGTAACGGAACAGAAAAAGAAGGAAATGGAAGGAAGGGAACATGAGCCTATCGGAGTTTGGTAGCCTTGCTACGTAGCTGGCTCGTCCGGTCGCCACGATGAGGTATGAGATTCTCTCTCTCCCAACTTTCGTTTCTTTTTCCCTAGGTTTCTTCTTCCTGCTGTGTTGAGGTCGGTGAAGTTTGACCTGACCAGCCACTTCGTTATCGTCTGATTAAGCCTTGATATTACTCAGCCCAGCCAAATCATTTCTATGGTTCTGCTCCTATCGCAGCGATCCGGGGTTGAGCATTAGATACAGAGATGATTGCATATCAAGGTAGGTAAGAAATCTGCCTGGATTTGATAAGCAGTATTCACCCCTCGCTGGCTCTTCTCTGTATAGTGCCAATATCGTACGGTCTGGATATGTCGGCACGTTGCGTTGGTAGGATGCTGACACTCAACATCGCGATGAATCAGCAAGTAGGCAAACAGCGAGCGGTAGCTGTCAGTGGCCGGCTGCACTACCACATGCAACTTATAATAGATTATTCCTATTGTGGAAGAGGCAAGTCACCCAATCCTCCCTATCGGGCGTGGTGGGCCTGGAATGGTCAGGCATCGAAGACCTCAATAGCTGCCGGGAACCGCTAATGCAGGGCTGACAGCTCCAACTGTCTCCGCCAACCAGAACCGCTAGAAATAAGTTAGTCCGCTAAGAATCCCCGGTAAGATACCACCATCGGGATTCGGAGAGCCTCCAGGTCAAGCAGTACTTGATGATCATTCACGATTTAGTACCTTTCTTAATTAAAAAATAAATAAGTAAATAAATAACAATCAAAGAATGAATTTGAAAAAGAGTAGCAATTTCGATTATTCGACACTACTTGGGTAGCTCGTAGAGATTATGCGAAAACATCAATATGAAGAATGAGTCGAGGCCTAAGCGAGGTTACATCACAGCAAATAGACCCCTCCTGCACGCCTTATGGTACACTTTTGCGGACAGTGTGTGTTTGCAGCGTCTTGGCAGCTTGGCCGGCAGATGATGCAGATTTGGGTCCCTGCTACCAGGAATCCGGACATCTCGGACCGGTCGTTGGTCGGTAATTCGGTCATGGGACTTCTGAATCCTCCACCCATTCGACCTCACCCAGCAATCGAGAAGAACTTCGCGATGGCAAAAAACATAAAAAAACTGCCTTGTGCAGGAATGGAGTGCATAGGTAGAAAATCTCCTAACTTCCAGAGCAAAGAAAAAACGTAGACCGTACATATTTCAGGGCTCGGCATCCCCGGTAGGCAAACAACACGGTTTGGAGAAGAAACAGAAACTTCAAGTACGGGCAGGTCCGATACCGCCGGGAGCGAAAATCTCACATCTCACATGGGCACTATAACAGAAGGATTCCTACATAAAACGTGTACAGTATCGAAAACTCACGGACTACATCGCCTTCTGCCTCGCGCCTCTTCCTCTCTGGCTTCCGGCGTCCCCGACTTTCTGCGCATTTAAGGCGTCCACGGCACCCTTCCGCGGTGGCGGGTTTAGGTAGGTGGAGGAGGAAGAGGCAGCAGGTGTTGTTTACTCCAAGCGTTTGGAGCAAGAAGAGAGAAGGCAAAAAAGAGAGAGTAGGTAGGCAACCTCGCCCTCGGACAATCTGCACCTACCCGGCGGATCGAACAAACGACCTTCGATACCCTTACCGAGGTTCCAGGGGTCGGAGTAATAAATAGGCAGGTTGCCGCTCTTTCGGTGGGAGAAAACAGGAACTACGACCAACGGGCGTGCGATTAGTTGGCAAAAGGACAGATCTTCAAGACACAGAACGTACGCACGGTAGAACTAGGTAAGTGGCAAGGCAACATCTCCATGGTAGCCTTCTGGCGGTATTTTCGAGATCATAGTAGGCAATGTACCGTATGTAGGTTTCCTAACTAAGATCTGTGCTTCTGGCTTATGTAACTGTCCGGGCCCTCGCATCTGTGCTTGATTATGATTACTGTCAATTTGCGTTAGTTAGGTATGCAGGTAGGCGTGAGTTACATATGAGATTTGTGCGGCCATGTAGGTAGGAAGCAAGAAGACGTACTGGAAAGCTCGCGTATTGGAGAAGATTCAAAGCTTCAAAGCGTTTTGTTGATAAGAGTAACCACAGCGGCAAGATAACGGCGGAATGGTTTCCCGAGGGCGAGATAGAACAGAATAATTCTTGAAGATAATTCTCTTCGAGGAATAATCAATTCTTTATAAGCAGAAAAGCAAGACGAATAACGGAGGAAATAGAGAAGCCTTGCCCCCAATTTCGGTATTCACACAGGCGACACGGAGAAGAAACAAGAGCTTGGGTAGAAATTTTACAATTTTGCAATGCATTCCTAGCTCTCTAGAGATATCTCGCAGTCAACTAAGGCCAATCTCAACATCGTTGGCCCATAGTTTTCCTTTAGTACATCCCATAGTGGCAGTTGCGAGGGGTATGGAATCGTTGAATAGGGGTATACTTCCTTTTCTTCTCTCTTGGTCCCTTTCCTTCGTCTTCTTAACCTTCCTTCGGTAAACGCCATCCAAAATGTACCGCCGGTAACAGTTCTCCTGGCCTCATCGGACGTGGCAGACACTTCCAGGAACAGCCTCGTTGCAGGAATGGCACTGATAATTCTTGGGCGGAGCCTATGGTATCGAGATAAGACGTAATTTCATACCACTCAATCCACTGAGCTACGGGCACCATGACCCTTCGACCGCAAACTGAGCACGGTAGGTCCCCCGTGTCATTATCATGGTGGTCGCTTCGCGTGGCAATCTCGTCGAGCAGCTCTGCAAGGTGCGAGGGTGCGTTCGGCGGGAGATAGGATGAAAGCCCCTGAAGCTGTCCGGACCTGGAGCAAGCCTGCAAAGCCAGCTCAAATAGTGATGGAACACTGCCCTGGTTGTGATGCTTGGTGCTTTGATTGCGCTTAGATTGGGGCAGTGCTACTGATCCACATAAATCCTCAGTCTCGATGGTCAAGTCGGAAGGCAGCTCGGCGTCGTCTGAGTCGCTTGAGTCGCTTGAGCCTAACTGAGGTAGTTGAAATTTAGAGACGATAACTCCTCGGCTATCACTGAACTGTACAGGCGACCGTGCGAGAATTCGCATGTCCCATTCCAAAGAATGGATGGGTACCCCGGGCGGGTGTTTCGGTGTCCAGGGTTGATTGACGTAGTTAATACAATCTCGAACTTCGTCCCAGTTGATAGAATCTGGTTGATAGAAGGGGTTGGGGCGGATAGTTAGGGTCTGAAGTTTGCTGGGGCATTTCATCAAATTTAACAACTCTCCAGGCAGATATCGAAGGCGAGTCAGGGACAGGTTCAGGGTTTGTAAGTTGCGCAGGTTCCCGATGCTAGGGGGAAGCTCAGTGATCTGAGTGTTTCGAAGACTGAGGACTGACAGATATTGCAGGTTGAAGATGGCTCCGGGAGCACGAGGAAGCGGATTGTTAGACAGGTATAGTTTCGTAAATTCACCCCTGGGGGGATTTGGGTAGTTGGGGTTGAGAACAGTGTCGAACATAGAGATTTGTGATATGGTTTTGTTAGAGATGCTCTCAAGGTTACAAGAGCTGCAATATGTCAGTTTCCATGTAAACTAGTAAGACGTAGCGGTACCATAGAGACAAAATACGTAGTAGCGGAATCATTCCTTGAAGGCAGTGACCCTGCAAGGGAAATATAGTACAGAATAATCCTTTCTGGAAGAATAATCCCGCTCCCTAGTAGAAAGAAAAGGAGAGCTAAGAGCAAGAAATATCCGATCCCTTTTGATCATTCTACGCCGACAGAATCATTTTATGCTTCCAGAAGCTGCCGCTATGGTACCTTCTGTAGTCGCAAAATAAGCTTGGGTACTTACGAAAGGTCAACGGTTGGGTCTCCTTTGTCGAGAGCCTTCTGTATCTGGTCTCGAGCAGCTTGTTCTAAGGGGGATATGGGCGGAATGGGTCGAGCATGCTTAAGTAGCGGGCCCCTTGTTTCGAGAGGCAACATAAGTTCTGCATTGTCTTCCAGATCCACGGAGTATCGATCGTCTTCCATATTCACAGAGGAAGGGTCGCTTCCCATCCATACACCACTGTCCAATTGACGCCGAAAGGTCCTCTTCGTCTTGGGTAAGGGTTGTGGAGCCTCAGAAAAGGCCGAATCGGAGGAGGTAGGGTGCTGCTCGAACCAGGTGCCAACATAACGCTTCTTGCGGTGTCTCCCCTCTGTATAGTTTTCTAGGTGAGGATCATCGTCGCTGGAGAACACGGCCGGGTCGCTCGAATTGTTGAAGGCCGGCGTCGTGGGTGCACCGTCGCGGCCGCGCTTACGCGTATTGCTGAAAGTCTGTGTCTCGGAATCCCAAGACACGGTGGGTAATTTCGGAAGTGTGAGTTCTTCCTCCATAATTGCTCGTTCTGGGTTGGATTATATACAGCTATAGAGAAGCCGTATAATTGGTTGAGGGAGAGCAATCAATTTTTGAAAGGATATGTATATGCACGGAGGACTGAAAGAATACGATTAGGTTTTTTGTATGGGCGCAAACGCGAATGTGACGCTTCTGGTGATGCGTCTAAAGCGCGTCACTGCAGGCGGGACTGCAGGACCCACTTTCCAAAATGGTAAGGGTCTAGAACAATTAGCTGGTTCCATTGGTCCCGAAGTTTTGGCTCAGCTGATTTCCATTCGTTAATGATTTTTTGTCTCCCGAGCTTCTGCTTCCATAGCTACCTGCGGAAGGTATTGCCAATGCAAGAGGTAGCCTAGATATTCTTGTTGGGACGACAATTAATAGATGATACCTACCTAGGTACTTTGAGATTGATAATTGTCCTAGCTTCCATCAGTCTTCCATTTAGGTGCCTAGAATTGCCGGTACTGAATCCATTCTGCTATGATTTGTTTGAGATAAGACAGCCAGAAATACCCCTGCAGATCGACGTCACCGGAAGCTATGCAGGGACTACATGCTTTCCAAGACTGAGCGCGGATAGCTTCGCCGGTAGTAATGTTACGAATACGCAGGATGAGATCCCGAGTCGTAGGGGCTCTCAATCCCAGTCGTCGTCGTCTTCATCATCAACCGTTGCGTGCCTCAAATTACCGCTCTTGATCCCTTTGCCCATAAGTTGCTCTTCCCTGGCATCCTCAGCATCTCTCTTCCTTTTTACCACCCTCATATCCTTCTCGCCAATTGCTCCAACTTCGACCAGCAAGTCGTCGATGTTCATCATGTTCATACGCACACCGCCGACGGTAACAAGGGTGACTATTTGCTTCACAATATCGCCGTTCTTATAGACGAGGATAGTAGGGCAGTTGCGATCCGGATAGTTCTCGATCGCCTTGTCGGCTCTAATTTCACAAAACTTGATGTCGCCATATTCTTTCGCCGCTTGTTTCCAAAGCTCTGATAGGACCCTAGATTCGACGTTGGTTCCTTGGGGAGATGTAAGATTAACGAAGACGGGTCCGTTATTAGAGGCGTCTGTAACTTCGCGCGAATAATCGGGCTTTGATATCGGATAGACTGCGCCGTGTATCGATTTCTTGGTCAACTTATTTAACTCTTGCATTCGCTTCTGTCGATATTGCTCTAGGAAAGCCTCATCCTCCTCATCTTCTAAGGCGTCGAGCTCATCGAGTTCCTTTCCCTCTAATCTGTTCTCGTGTGCTAGCCGACGACCCTCGAGTATAGCTTCTTCAATCATGGGCGTGGGAGATGGGGGCTTTTCGGGTATGACGCCATGCTTGCGGAGTATGTCGTTCCTATAGTCATAGGTATCTTAGTATTTCGAAAGACACGATAGGATGGTATGTATAGCTATAAGTCATACCATTCAGTATCGGCATTTGGATCGTCAATAGGAACAGCTATCCGCTGGTCTGCCGGCGCAGCCATCTTGGTTATGCTTAACTTTCTTTAGCGGTTGAATAAAGAGAGAAAAAAAAGAATTGTATTCTCGTGAGCTACGTATCTCAATATGCGCACACACGGTATTGTCGTGCCTTGCGTCTCGTGCCTTGTGTCAATATTTAACCTGGTCTTTTGAATGATGCCTAATATTGTGTTGCGTACCTTGAGGAGTTCCTTTCTGTCATCAACCCCTCCAAGCAAGTCGCAATCAAGCAAGTGATAAGAGGAACATCCCACTTCATTGCTTGACAGCTGTTCGATTTCTTTGGCAGCTGAAGGATATCTTAGGTGCCTAATTCCAGTCTCGGTTCTCGGACCAGAACCTCCAGGCCTAAGCTTTAGTGGGTCTTCAAAAGCCCTAGCCCTCCTCGACGCTAAGCCTGGTTGGGCCATGCCAGAAGGGTCCTAGCAAAGCTGCACACCTGCAAATTTCGCCTCTAGCGCACACCATAGCCAATCCGCCCGACGCAAAATCCGCATCCCCCGAAATTTGCAAAACGAACTTTTAACCTCGTAGACACACACGACCTCTTCCCCTCACTCAACCATCATCAACCGCAAGCACAATCTGCCACCGTCAACCACTTCAGATTTCCTCAGTCAATACGACGCTTGCCGATTCACCACTTAATACACTTTTCGTGATAATCAGACAAGATGGTAAGTCCGAATGCCCTTTGTTTTGATTTATGCGTCCGACGCCAAATTTGTCAAACTTGATACGACCGCTACTTTTTGCCGACCATCAACCATCGAATATCGACGCCTTTCATCGACATTTTCGGAAACAATTTCGATAACACATTTTCTCGACCTAATTCACGACTTCGAAGATGCATCCTTTTGTTTAGGGGCTCATTTCATTAAATGGATGGCGGCTGGTGGCTGACATTGACGATCTTCAATCGGACTATTATGCTGACAGATTTTTCTGCCTAGGTTCTCGCCGTTGATCTCCTCAACCCCAGCCCGGCTGCCGAGGCTAAGAAGCACAAGCTGAAGGTACGATACATCACCTCGAATTCAATATTAAGGCCCATCAGCAATGATACTAATGACTCGGGATAGACGCTTGTACCCAGCCCCCGATCCTTCTTCATGGACGTCAAGTGCCCCGGTTGCTTCACAATCACTACCGTGTTCTCGCACGCTCAGACCGTCGTCATCTGCCAGGGCTGCACCACGGTCCTCTGCCAACCTACCGGTGGCAAGGCTAGACTGACCGAGGGCTGCTCTTTCCGAAGAAAGTAGAGGTTTTCGCTTCTGGTATTTTCTTCGTTCTTGGGCATCGGTCACGACTTCATGGGGTAGCTCGGATATCTGCAAGGCACTTTTTCGACGGGATGGGCGTATGAAAAAAACTCAATGGCATCTTGTCTCGCGGACATTCTCGACCTCTTTTTACGAACCTCTACGTCATTGCAGATAGACGACGGATACCAAAAGAACCTTAAATACAAAAGGGGCGTTTGGGGTCCTGATATCTTGCATCATCCATTGTTTCTGCGAATTTTTCTCCCGTTTTTCTCGCCTTGTGCATCACGAAGCCGTCACTGCTTAGACGACGGCAGGGTGGTAGTTACTGCATGGGTGGACAGCTGGAAATGGCTTTCCACATGAGCATCGTCCGGAGCTTGCCTCGTACGGGGCATGTCTCTAGATGTGAGGACGTGGAACGTTGATTGAGGATCGCTACATACCCAATTGCGGTGGTCGTTTTCACTGCTTTAGGCGAATTCACAAGAGTTCCACCAAGATCGTTGCCATTTCTTGCCATCGTGACAGACTAATTCGTGTGCTATGTAAACGATTTTCCTGTGGTGTTGGTGCGAGTTTGCCTGTTATGCTATCGTGACTGTTTTCTAATTTGTTTCCAAGAGCCTCCCGTATTCCAAGTAGTGAAAGAAATAAAAGTATGGGGATGATTTAACCCATTGCGAGGAGGCCTGGTGCGAAATCCTACTCCCTGATACATACAGCAATGCCACCATGAATGTATAAGAATTTTCATGTTGGCGAATTTCAAGTTCTGGACAGCATCGTAAGGTTCGATTGATTACTCAAGATTACCTACATAGAGTCATATATTGCCGGCCAGATATTTTTCTCTTGTGTTAAGCCGTGTATCTGACTCTACAATAGTCTTATTGAGGCTCAAATGTTACCCAGGTATAAATTGACTTGTGTGGAGTAGACGGTGACATCTTTAAAGAGCATTGAGATGTGAGGTGAAAATAGATGGGTCTCCTTGCTAAGTTTGTACTTTGGTACTTCCCTCCACTTACGCCAAGACATGAACCCCTATTAAACCCATTTACGCGTAGGAAACACGCTATGGATAAAGCCAATTACGCGCACCGCGTATCTCTCCCCACCTTCCAACTTTTGCACCTGGTCAAGTGCCGCTGGTCAGACTCCAAAAGCATCAGCCCAGGCCCAGCCTCCTGACACACCACTCTTTTTCCCCTTCTTTTTACAGAACATGAGACGAAAGCATTAACGCTAATCAAGACGAAAGCTTTTCTCTCCGAAAATCAATCTTCTCTACACTCGCTGCGTTAATTTCTTTTCTTTTTCTTTCACCACGGGCTTCCCTCATTTGTTTTTGAATAATCCACACCAAGCTTTGCCGCTTTGGGTGGCTGCAGGGTCGCATCCCGGGTCAGCTAAGCTATTGGGTATTGGGAGCTCCAATCCCATTGCATCATCGCGATCAATCCGTCGAGGGCCAAAGCTTCGGACAGCTCCATCGTCCCAGTCGTTCGAGTCGTCCCCAGACTTTCCACCCCTCCTCCTCTCCTTGTTTATTTTAAAAAATCTGAAGCACCCTCTCTCGCACACTAGTCCAAGTGGGCCGCGATCGCATTCGCGACACGTAATCCGGTTATATACCTGCCTTGGGTACTTCGAACCGCACCTCCTGTTACACAATATAATGTCGGCACCGCGAACCAAGCGCCAATTCGCCGGCGCAGCGAGCGATCCCGCCCAAAGACAGATTACGTCCTTCTTCAACAGTGCATCTTCATCATTATCGCCCGCTTCCGTCTCCATCGATCCGAACTCGCGCACATCTGACCCTCGCAACCCGCTGCTGCCGGACTCCGTGCAGGCGAATCTCATATCCGTGGGCATGCGAGTGCGCAAGTCCGTGCCGGAGGGATACAAGACAGGAACATACCGCGCCTTCGCGCTCTGGGACGAGGCCAATTCAGGCGTGACCACTACTACTACACCAGCAATGACCATGGGCGAGGGACGATCGAGAGCTAATGCCATCTCGACGCCCCGGGAGCTGCTTCCGTTCTGCGGCATCCACAAGGTCGGCGGACTGGGTACCCAATCCCAGATTCCGACCACGGATGCGAACATGACGACGTACCAGCCGCTCGTCAGCGTCAACGGCGGCTCATCTCTCGACGACGCCATGATGAACGATGACGTGCCTGGCCTGACGAGCAGCCAGGAGACGGTCGAGAGCACCGACTCGGATCCCCGCACGCCCCTCCGGACGCGCAAGCGCTCCTACACCGAGGACGAGGACGACGTGCAGATGCCGACGACCCCGGATCGGCTAAACCTTAACACAAACGCTTGGCGGAACATTAACACTACATCATTTGACTTCGACGGTGAGGTCAGCCCCCGAAGCCTGGGTCCCGCGGGCTGGAGCCCGGGAAATGGGCGTCTTATGGCTGTGCCACGGAAGGGCAAGCTTCGGGGCAGCAAGCTGGCGGCGGGACTGAACGGGGACCAGGAGAATGTCATGGTGATGGGCGCGGACGGCGGCGATTTCGGCGAGGCGGACTTCCTGGATAATCCCCGGGACTGGGAGGTTGAAATGAGAGACGCCTAATCTAATATTTGACTATGGAGAATTTATGTTTCGATACCCAGGGAAGCGGACGGACGGACAGAGATAGAGAGACGCGGAGCAAATGGTAAAGATAGCTGGAGCTGTTTGTGTTTTTTAAGCGGATGGGCGGATGAAATCGATACCGGCGGCTGGCGACAGGTTGGTTCTTTACGATTACTGGCAAGGCGTTGGGGCAATTTGACTACTATCCGTTGTTGCACACTGGTGCAACACATGGCACATTGTATACATACCATGGGGACAGCGTCTCGGGGTGTACACGGGATGTGCTTGAAGGAGCTTATGTTTATTTGGTGTAAGAAGACGGATTATAGCATGACATATCGTCGTGTCTTAACAATTTGATATCTGTATCATTGACTGTATTGTTGACTGTATAAAATGTGCAACTTCGACTTGACTAATTACCGTACCTAGTTATAAGGTATCTGTACGATATGTATACCTATGAACCCTATGACCATACCTCGACGCAAGTCATCTACAATTTCAAAAAATACATACCATACAATGGTGGTTGGTTGGGTGGTTAGCCAGTTGAAAACACCTACTCGGCCTGCATCCCGCCAAAAGGATCCCTAAACTCGAGGAGGTCCCGCTGCCCGTAGAACTCACCGGCTACCGTCAGGATCATGTTCAGCGTGGCGCGCTCGTTGGCCCTGGCCCGCTGGAGCTGTTCTTGCTTCTGCGCCTCTTCGTCTGCGGCGAGAGCGGCGAAGGCCTCCTCCTCTAGAGCCGTAGCGGGCGGTTCTTTCGTCTCAGTTGTGGTTGTGTCTGCGTCTGCGGCGCCGTCGAGCTGTGAGAGGAGGCGGGCCTTGGCCGTCTCTATGTCAGCCGTGGGTTCTCGTGCTTGCTGGGGTGCTGCGGATACTTCCCCGTCCTCCCTCTCCTCGTCCGAGTCGATCTGCATCTCGACATCTGAATCCTCTCCCTTTATCTTGGTGTCGTTGGCTGGTGCTTCAGTTGTGTCGTCTTTTGCACCAGCTTTATTATTGTCTTCGGGTGGCCAAGTCGTATCAAGCGGAACATCGTCGTAGTCAATGCACTCCTCAGGACCCAATTCCTCATCAACGCCCTCGTCAACATCTACCTCCGCCTCGACGCCGCCCGCGCTGCTGCCGCCATCTCCGACGTCGTAGTGCTCCCTAAGCACCTCCATCTCGGCGAGGCTGACCATGAGCAGCACGGCGCGCTTGCCCAACTCACGAATCCAACCGATGGCCTGGTAGTCGAGCTCGCCGCGGTCCGGCAGCCGCGCCAGCAGCGC
>JAOXNQ010000006.1:2011427-2047004 GCA_028571165.1 Hypoxylon perforatum
GGCCGCCGAGCGAGTCCTGGGAGGCGGCCAGTCCGATCGCGGACGGGCTTGTGACGGCCGGCGTCGGTTTCTACACGACGACGTTCGAGCTCGATGTTCCGGAGGGGTACGACGTTCCGCTGAGTTTCGCGTTTATGAACGATACTATAGCAACAACAAGTGTGAACTACCGCGTCCAGCTATTTGTCAATGGCTACCAGTTCGGCAAGCTCGTCGCGAACCTAGGCCCCCAGACCGTCTTCCCGGTGCCGGAGGGCGTGCTGAATCATAACGGCGTTAACACCATCGCGCTTACGCTGTGGGCGCTTGATGAACGAGGCGCGCGGCTCGACGGCTTAACGCTGCGGCCCGAGATGCCGCTGTGGTCGGGGTACAGGAAGCCATGGTTGTCTCCGCAGCCGGCGTGGCAGGAGCGCGAGGGGGCGTACTAAGGTAGGTACCTAAGGCATGTGAATTCGGTGTTCGGGATTCGAGAAACGAGGGAGGAGGACAGAGAGGGGAGGATTCGAGGGATTCGAGTTCGAGTTCGAGTTCGCGATGTCGGGCTTGGACTTGTCCTTGTCGGCGCTGCCGATTTAGAAAAGCCAGGAAAGGAAAGGAAAACGTGCGAGCGCTTCAAACTCGTCGTTGACTCGGCCACGTCGCAAGGCGCCAGTCAGGGTCATGTTCAGCGGTGTGGGCCGTGCTCCCTCCTCGTTTCCCAGACCATACATATCCATCCAGACTGTTACTTTCTTCACGCCTCGCCCAGAAAATGACAGGTCGCTTCTTGACGTCGAAAGATCGTCCTCCTGCCGCCTGTTTGCTCTCGATTTTGATTTTTTACTACCCTAGACCCCGCTAGAACGTCGCAGACGCCCAGCGCACGGCAAATTCTCCTTCTGGATTTGGAAGGGCGTCGGATCGGGAAAAAAGAAGCAATTTCTGATTTGGCCGTTTGCCCGTGAATATCATCACGGGTCCTTCCTTGCTCTGTAGGGGGCGGCGGTCCTGTGAATCTCCTCCCCGCCCCCTGAAAAGATTGGGCAGCAAGATTGCGCTTTAAAGAACTTTCCAACTGTAGTCCTAATTTTCTATTTCCTTGGCTTACATACATAATCTATGATCTGCAGCTCATGATCCGCGACGAAAGGTCCCCCAATGATGATAAGAGACATTCTAGACCCGGCGCCGACTCTACCGACCCAGATAGTTTCCTTGTAGGTGGTCTGTGATAACCCTGCCGCTCACGCTCCCTACTCATCTACTAACCGCTAGAACGGCGCCTTTTTGCCTGCCGGCTTCTTCCGCACGGACTATTAACATTAACAAGAAAAAACAAGGCGGACAAAACTAGCGGAACCTATCCCGGAATCTTTTCCGAGCCAGACAGCGCCCCCCTCCCCAAGCTAGGCGAATGCCTCACGATGGACTTCGGGCCGGTGTTTTGACATTTTTGACAGGGCCCTCCGCACCGGTGTGAGCCTTAGAGCGCGGGTAAATTTCCCACGGAGGACTAGCGATCGGACCCGACCCGAGAAGTTGGGTCGTACAAGACATAGCTAAGGCGCCTAGGTCAGGTTGGTACTTTGGTTCTGGGCTCATTTTGCAAGGAAGCGATCTGAGACATTTATACCGCTCTCGGCATCCCGTTTGCGGTGTAGGTTGTTAATGGATACATCGTTCCGAGCCGTTGTCGTTTATCACATATAACATGCGCTACTACATAGTAGCGTAAGGCAACCTGCTCACCTACATATCTAAGGCATGTAATGCCCGCATTCAGCTACGATGTACAACGCGGGATGGACCGCTAAATTTGTCTCATATGTAATCACGCCAGTAGGCTCGACGATCCCCACAACGGAACAGGATAGCGGGATTGGGATTGTGGCACAGGCAAACAAGTATCCTCTCGCTTCTCTGTCAGATCTATATATAAATCCTAGCTTCATTACACGTTACATACCTGGGTAGAGTCGTACTATGCGGAGAGAAAAGGCGGCTTAACGGCTCGATAGCTAATTTCGCTGGGATTCGGTGAGCCTCACGGTGTGAGGTATTGTAGGTATTCAGGGGCCAGCATAAAACAAACTAACTATGACATTGCGAAAGCTAGTTCCCGGTTCATACATCCCTGTCCCTGTGCCTACCTGCAGTATGATGTGTCTCTGCTCATTTTTTTAATGTAGGTGAGTAGAGTCGTGAATACCATTCACCGCCTCATCTCACCTCCAACAGCAAGAAGCAACAATTATGTAGTCCCTATGTTGCAATTTGCAGTTGTCCTTGCGTGTTTGTCTCTCCCTCTCCGCTCGAGTCCTACATAGACGTCCGCCTTGTTCATCCTGTGGGTCAGTCTGTCGTGTCAGAATTACGTCTAAGCTACATACGCGGCCAGTTCACCCGAACATCGAAACGGCCGTGCATCCTTTTTTCGGTTGCCTCGTTCTACTCCTCACTCCTCACCGCTGGCGTACTGTCGCTATTGGCTCGGCAGTTGGATGATGAGCAGAAGTAGGATGTAGGATAGGATGTAAGATGTAGGCAACTGGACGCCAAGGGGCAGTGCCACGATGTTTGCGTGGATCATTATTTTTCGTCCGGAGGCGCTCGGCGGCTGGCTGTCAGTCAGGTGAGTATGAAACAAACTACCCGAGCTAGTAGGGAAATCTCGGCTCGCGCCTTGTTTCTAGAATTGACTGGGGTTTTCTGATTCCCGAGCTTACCTGGGCAGGTATGAATTTCAAGGAATAGGAATGTCGGGTTTCAGCTACACTTCGGACGGGAGTCACATGTGTTCGTCTGTGCCTCAGTCGTCTTACGACGGTCAGGTCAGATGGAAAACACTGTTGAGGCCTCGGTCAGAGCATAGGCTATTGTTTGGAAGCTGAATGTTGCACGGTGACTAAAAGTCGTTTCATAGCCAAGAGTTCATCCGAAGTCTTTCGTGATTTTTCATTTGAGGGATCTACCGAGGAGAATGAGTTCGGTTTCTTTCCACTGTCTGGTTTACTCCCTAATGACCCTCCCTGCTTAGAAGACATTCAGTCTGAGGTTACATTTGAACTGAGTTGAAAGAGGAGTTTGCATATATGACTTGGGGAAATTGTAAATCTAATATCATATACCAACCATGATTTATTACTATGTTTTTACCAGACAAAATGGGGGCCTATCCCTCGAGACAGTAGGACAGATCACCCAGAGAGCGTCATCATAAGACAGCGGATTTGGTCGTATACTTAATTGTGATTCTTACCTAGTTTTGCCCCCTTCTAGTCTGTCTATTAAGTTTAGCTAATCAGACAGTTTAAATTATTATAAAATAGAGCGACAAGTTTAACGATACCTACCATGTTGCTAAAGAAAGAGAATGTGACAAATTTTTATCTAATACTCAAGCGAAAGCTATTTGAGTATATTCGCAAAGCGCTTCATTAGAATTAGACAACAGCCTAAAGAGATGATGATGGGATTGTTTGCATCCTGGCTATCTACCTAAATGCACTTCAGGCATAGTGAAGCGCTACTATGGCGCATGGGACGTCTGGGGTACCTCTCAAGGAGATAGAAGCAGAGATTCGCCTCACATAGGAAAGCCTAAAGAGATGGAAGTCATCAAGGGGGATTTTAATATGATTGATGTTCTACTCAAAATCTTAGGCACGTCCTTGGATATATGACACTAGCCATTGCAGATAAACTTATCCAATAGAGAACTAGGTTCTGTCTATTGGCCCTATATCGTAGTCCCTTTGTTTTGATGGAATCAGATTCACATGATACGACTTTGAAGATCAACTGCCAGCATGGAAATTATCAGGGTCTTAGCCCTTGCTATCTGAGTTGGACCGTGAGCCAGCTAGTTAGTGGGGGACAGAACAAGCTAACAGGAGGTGGAAGTCCTGCTTGTTTTTGCCTGGAACTGATAATTGTTAGTCTCCGATATCTTTACGCAACGACATAGGTAGTGATTTCCTCATCGTATGGTTGACTACGTTCCTGTAGGCCTATGCGAAAATCACATTCTTACGATCCGTATTGAGATCCTCGTCATAAATGATTCCAGCAAATGTAATTGATTTTTACTCAAACATATAATATCATCACTGTCATGTTATATTGTAAGAGTTCAAAGGTAAAGTCCTGATGGAATATCTTTACTTTAGATTGTCGTGTATATAACGTTATAGGTCGTTTATATCATCACCTCGCTCTACTTGAAATTCATTAACCCCTATCGCCGGTATAGGAGTCATAGAGCCACCAAACTGATCTCATGGCTCACAGGCCAGCCATCCTACATAAACCCGGAAATTTGGTTATGCCATTACGTTAGATAAGACTCGGTCGCCAAAGAGGTTACAATGCATTTTGTAACCCCTAAAGCATAATATCATTGCAGCCAGTTCATCCGATGAGGATAGAGAGGTATGTACATTAGGGGCGTATTGCCCATTTCGAATAAACGAACTCGGTGTCCGTATTCCGAACATCTGACTGGAGGAAAGCGGTTCCTCACATGAATCGTTTACCTTTTGGGAAATCCTGCCCGAGACACGTACGTCTTTTCACCAATGGACACCAGGTACCTAGGGGACGCATACGCAGGCGCCATGGCGTGTGATCGGGTGTGTGATCGGGGGTATGTGGCGCCTTATGTAAGTAAACGTAAGAATGGCGGAATCCCTTAGGTTACCTACCTAGTCTCGCCGCAACCTCAACTTCGCGAGATTACTACTCAACTCGAGATGACACATTTCGTGATACTCTCACGCTGACTAAGCGATTTGCAATATGTAGCAAAAATTTCAGCTATGTAGAGAATGCCCAGGGGCAAGTGGTTCTTCTCGCCTAGCCTCGTACGAAAAGAGAAAATAACGCTACGCAACGGGAAACTGTTTGCACCAATCATGAGAGATAGAAACCTTCCGGACAAAAGGCCGATCTGACAAATCTAGAAAAAAAATGCTCATCATGCTGAAACGTGACAGGAGCTGACCTATCTGTCGAACATAAAAGAGAGTCAAGAGGGTTTCGTGATAACCCTCTGTGTCGCTAATGCTTACCTCACAGTTTTTTTTTCCTTTTTCAAAAGTCGTCGAAGGCCTGGGTAGGGGGGTCTAATTCGTCGGTGTCGGTCTTTAGTCCACAGTTCACGATAAGGATTGGCGATGCCATATTTGGAATTGCAACCCTCTTTGCAGCTCGCCGGTTACAGATGACTACCTTTTCGTGTAACGGCCGAATGTAACGGTAACAGAGAATCAGCCTCGTCCGGACCACAGGTGGAAACCCCGGAACCCGAGCCACTCCGACAAGGCTGCTCACGCCGCATGGTCCTTTGAGTGGTCTTAGACTGGGGAAAAACGCAAGTCATAAGCGCCACTGACATCAGGGTTACAGTTACATCCCTGGGAAGGAGAGTGATAAGTGGCAGCAGCTATAAGTTGTCCGGGCCGCTGCGGCGTTGCCGAAAGGATTTCTTGGTGTGTGATCAGTAACGAGAAGCGATGGGCTCTGACCGACATCCCGCTCACCGGTGCACTAAAGATGTGAGTGAGCCTGGAAGAGATTGGCCTGGCTGAGCGGAACGCGCATATGGTTCCTGCAGGTCACCCGGGGAGTCTTAATAAACGGCAATTAATGACACGGCAGAAGCCAACGCAGCGGCGCTATTGACGCAACCCAGCTTACGGCCAGGTAGAATCCGCGCCAAGTACGCTTGGAAATACTAAGCGGATTGAGTCTGAAGCCGAATGCTTTTTCTAGAACATTAGTATGGTGTCGTGCACCGCGATGAAAATTGTCAGTAAAGCGCAATCGATGTTTGATGGGATGAGACGACCGCGTGTCGAAGCCGGGCGCCGATTCAACTAACCAATCGGGAGAATGATGGAACGGCAGTTTCCTAAAGAGGAAGCCCTCAGGGATAGGCGTTTAGTCTGAAAGGACTCGAAACATGTGTAAGGAGAACCCTCCACGTGAACTTGAATCCGTAAGTCAATCATACCCAGGAGGAGCAGGCGGGAGGAGATAACTCTCGTCCGTTCCATTATGACACGATCCCTGGACAAAAGGTGAAATCGTGTGGCTGGCTAAGGTGTTAGTTGTTAGAGCAAGCAGTGTGGCATTGAGTCTTTTTTAAGTCTTATCCGTGCTGTGCCACGGTTCATTCTTGAGCGAAAGCCTTCTAATATTTGGCGGTCCTCGGCCTATAGATTCTCGTGTATCACAACGATTTCAGCTCCCAACGTACGCAGGGTAGGGCAATCGGTGTGAGTACCCGTGCATTAGGGGCTGCACATGGCTTCTACCGAAAAAGGTGGAGTTAATACTCCGTACGGCGGTCGTCTTATTAGACTTAGGTCCTCTCATTCAGTGAGCCTTGCAATGTAGATCGAGGAAGGCTTCTTGCGGGGAATTCGGATTCATTGAGCTTCAGCCGGATGCGACCCTTCTACGAAGGATGCTCAATTCAACCCTGGACTCGGTGTTTGCGAAAAGTCCTCATGACTCTAAGATAGAAACCCGCAATCGCAATGTTGCTAATATCTCCTCTGCTAAGAGGTCACGGGGATTGCTTCGTGATGCTTGTGCGTTACATTTAGCCAATGGCTGCTGACTGGGTTGAAGAGAAGCGCCATAGCTAAAATAAGTCACACGACCTTTTGACAACCCCCGCAAAAGGCAGATCTTAAAGTCGGACATGAGGAACAATCTGTAAGAGGAAATTGGAAAGTACGCATTGTTGATGGTGCAATAGGAATAAAAGAAAAATCAACAATAGGTAGATGAAAACAGCAGGCATGCCTTGAGATGTAGGTTAGCAAACTACTTGGGTAGACGTGGGTAATCAGACCTGATCCCCTGATCCCGCACTTTGTCTGACAACAGGCGGCCGTAACGGGGAGTTTCCCGTGTGGCCCCCAGCTTTACGGCTCAAATTCAATAGTTCTTTCAGGCGGTCTCACGATAATGTAGTAAACATTACCTAGGAGGCTCATCGATCGTAGTGGTCACTAAACACAATTTAGTGACTTGAGGTAGCGGTGTGCGAAGCGCTGAAAATTGGCGGAACATGTTACGCGGTCCGTTCAGTCCGTATTGATCCACTCGCGATCTGACCTGGTGCCTAGCATATGATGTTGTCTTCGGAATAACAGTGACGTTCAACTTGTCGTATCTTGAGCTAAGCATTCCATAATATGAAACGAAGTCGGATACTGATTAAGTGCCGGCTTACGGGTGAAGTTGAAGTGACTGTCGATCTTGCTGGTCAGTGACGGCATCGAGGTCAAGTGACCAGGCGACATGGTCCTGATGCGCATTGACAACGAGGCGGGAAGAGCCAACAGCATTCGCGATAATCTATGTCGCGTCATAATTTTTCCCGCTGGAACGTGCACTCCGCCTAATTCACGTGGAAACAAATGCGAAAACAGGGGCTGTCTTGGTCAAGCCGGTGGTGAGACGTTCGACGGAAGCCCCCCCTGGCTGGGCAAGTTATTCTGAGCATTCTAGAACACCGGGCGATTCCAGCAACAGCAGCTGGGTCCGCTGAAAACGTGGGGGAAGACGTATCGATGCTGAAGCCCCCTGTTCTTTGCTTGGAAACACTACAGACGAGAAAAGTCGGAATCCTTCCAAGTTGACGGCGGCAAGTCTTGGAAGTTTGCCGGAGTATGGATTCGTATAAGTCATGGCCACACGGGTGTCTGACCGCTATCAGGCCTTCCCCTTTTTGATGACCCGACTTTCTCATTTTGGACGATACTGACGGGCCACAGGCCAAGCCAGGTAACGTGTGCTCGATGAATACTATACCCTGCTCTTATCTTTTGAGGCTGCGAGTAGTTGAGCTTCTCGGTCTTGTTGCCGTAGACTAATGGGGATTGGGTTTGCCCATGTGTGTGTGAGACCCGGTTCCGCGAAACCGGTCACCACTAAAGCTGTTCCTACTGATTAGCCCTTCAAGCCGGGGTAGACGATGAAGACCATGTCATGAGCGCTGTTCGGATTCCCAGGGGCCATCCACGTTGGTCTAGTTTTAATAAAGGGAGGCGTAACGCTAGCGTTTGCTGTATCAAGACTTCTGCTATGAAGCTATACACTTCCCCCTCTCGTATGAGTGAGTTTGACATGCGTCATGCACACCTATATAAGCTATAAAGCGGACATGCGCAAACTGAGTAACGTCAGAAAGAAGAGATTTGTAGAGGAGGCATGCCGGAGGAGACGGACGGTCCACGGAGATAGAATGGAGAGAAGCGAAGGCCCAAAAAGCCGAGGGTGGACTAATAAGGTCTCTTAACATTTTGCTAGGGTTCACGATCCATTTAATCTTTAGCGGGTCACACCCACCGCAGACACTGCAGACACCGCAGACCCTAAAACTTAGCGCACGATTTCTACCGAAGGGCTTCAGGGATTCAGCTAAAAAGTCTGCTAGCTGGCCCCCCATAACGGTAATGGCTAACCCAAGGCAGGTTACTAATACCTCCTAGAACACCCAGGACCCAAGCTGGAAGGCGTTTCGCGGCTCCAAACGAAAGAAGCCCTGGAAGGGTAATGGACCTAGTAACGGACCTAGCAGCAGGGCCAGCAGGGCCTAACAGCAGGCAGGTAGTACTGGAACGGGTCATTTCTATTTTTTTTCTTGCCATCCCTTAGACCCCGGGCCCTAACGATTTGGGCTTAAGAAACCCTCTAACCCTCTGACTAGGGCTGCTAGGAGATAGGTACCTTATTACACCACCTGCAGTGACCTTAGCTAATTTCTCCCAAGCTTAAGCTTGTGAAATCATCGATTATTTCTCTTTGACTCGTCTACTTGCCTACCGCAAGACCAAATTACACTCGTCTTCTGCACCTCACACATAATTTCCACCAGCACACCCAATCTTTTTTTAAGCCAATATCTCCATTAGTGGTCATGGTCTAATATTGTTTTTGAATTTTAATACCAACCATTCCCTCCCCAGGTCTTCCAATTTATTTTCCCGATTCAACGAGTTAACTCTCACCTCAACTTCGGTCTCGGGTTCTACTCGGTCTAGACCGAATTACCCTCGAAGAAATCGCTCGGTCCGCATGCGTATTTTCTGAAATCTTCTCACCTACGGACCACGTAGCTATCTCATACCTGGTGCCTCGGACTTGACCAACTTTTTTCGTTACTACTTTTTTGCGTCCTATCGGCACCGTATCGCCAGAAGAACGACCTGGACCTTTTAGCCTCTCTAAAGCTTGTTGATGTGTTACCTCGGACAGGCAAACAGATGACCAGATCCCGGTTACGCTTTTTGTGCCCATTGTTTTCCACCAGGGCTCCTCAGCTTGTTTGCTGACTACCGGTCGCCTTTGACAGGCCCAGAAAAGCGTTGCGGTTCTAGGCTACTCGATGCATTAGAGTGAGACCACTCGGGTGGAGCAAGTATCCATCCTCGGACAAGCTGAAATTCTCAGCGTGGTATAGCTTGGCGAAGTATTTACGGCAACTTCCACCAGGGCGGCTCCCAGGCTGATGAGGCGACCAAATCAGCCCTACCTGTCGGATTTCTTGACGTGCCAACTATGAGTCGCAGGGTCCAAGGGACAACGTATCGCAATATTCTTAATATTCGTCGCTACCGGAAGCTCGTAGTAGAGCTGAGCTTCCAGGTCGACGGTACCCGGTGCTGCTGCTGCTGTATTCAGTCAAGATGACGGACATGATTCTGCCCAAGGGCATTGTGTTCAATAGAAACACTATTTACGAAGAGATAGCAAAGTACGACATTGTTCCACTAGAGAAGATACATGCGGCTTGTCATGGTCAAGATATTTCCTAACCACGCCACGTGTGATTCATACTAACTGGATCGCAGTCTTCTCGACAACCTCTCGGGAGCTTGTCGACCCTACCGCGAGACGACTTGAGAATTTTTGGACTCGTGTTTTAGGTGGTGACCGTCGATATCTCTCCGGAAGAGTCATTGCACGAATATTTCAGAGTATATCCGAAGAGGAGAGTTTTGTTAAATTACGAGGGCCAGCCAACCGATACGAGCCGGTAAGTTACGCGATGCTGACCAACTATCCTTACTGACCATAGGTCCAAAGCCATCACCTGAATCGAAAGCCGAACTGCCCGCCAGGGTCCAAGCTGCTATCCCCGAGACGTCTGGAGCGGGGCCGTCTGAGGCCAAGTCAAAGGGCAAGTCGAAAGCTACGAAATCTACGCCGTCGTCTTCGACGAAACAGCCACATCCCATTTTGAAGAAGCCTAGAGGACCTTCGAATTCTGGACCGCGGCCTAAGACTCGATTTGTCTCGCCTTCAGGATCTGATGATGAGAGCAAAGATGCCGATCTCGCCTCGTCAGGAAGCACGGCGGTGAACCATAGCGGCGACTCGAAGGTTTCTACTTGCTCGACGGCTAAGGAGGATAGGAAGAAGGCGACCAATACCACACCCAAGAAGAAAACCACCTTTGTAGCTTCTACTGCTTCCAGGCGTAGACCCGGCATGCCTCGGCGTATTAGCTCACAGTCATCGACCGCGGTGAGTGGGTCGGATGTTGGATCTAGAGAAGGTGGCTCTCCCGGTTTGCGACAACCGGAATCACAGGGCTTGGCTACGGTAATTCAGGGAGAAAAACTAGAGAAAGGGACCTCAACGAGTGAGGGTGGTGAACGGTTAAGCGCAAAAGCGGCTGGGAAGCGTCCGGCCCGTCGGTTATCTCCCGAAAAATCCACCATTTCGAAGCCTAGTACCACCCAGGCAACTAGTGCACGCGATCAACCATCAGTGGTACAGAGCAAATCCGACAATGTTAAACAGTTAACACCTACAGCAAATACTACGAATGAGGCTATTGTAGAAAATAACCTTACGACAGCGGGGCAGGGTGGGGCAGTTCACAGACGAAGCGATACACAAGAGCGACCGCGGCCGAATGTTGCACCAGTCATGACTCGATCGAGGTCAGATATGGGCGGTGGACGGCGTAGCTCGACGGACTTGACTCGTGGCCGTGTTCCGCCGCAAGCCTTGATATCATCAAGCACGGCGACTATCTCGCATGAAACCGCGCAGGGGACTATCATCGAGTTTGACGAGAACACACCGGCCTATGAAGCCGTTACGAGCGCGATTTATGGGCAGGACGACGATATCGAGACGGGTTCCCGAAGATCTGGAAGCTCTATACTTGACTCGCGGTTCACTCCCACGCAGCCGAATCCAACACCGGCCGTGCCGCTCGGTCGGTCCAAGAGCCAACTTACTCTATTGCTGGAGCGCCAAGGCGACAAGAAGGGTCGACGATAGTGGATTTGACCTTCTTGCACGGCCTTATAGTGTCGCTACCATGCATTGGCCGTGGTTGCCCTTGTTTAACGATAATTCTAGGTTTTCTAACGGCAGGCACGAGAAAAAGTCCTCCGATACAGGTGTATATTTACTCACATGAGATCCACGTTTTTCCTTGAGGGGATTCTCGGCAGAAGATAAAAGGGGGGGGAAAGGAAGGGGGTTGTACAGAAAGCATTAGCATCTACATACAATGCATTGCAAGCGGCGTTATCGAGTTTATTCATGTCCGGAATTAGAAGCAGCGTTGGCATTATTATTATTCATCGCGAGCTGTCAGCATTCAAGAGGGAGTTGGGGACTTCATCAGCATGAGCATGAGCATGGAATTGTACATGTCAACAAAAATTTTCTTACTCTTACGTTCATATGCAAGGCGGACTTTTCGGTTGGGGCAGGAAGACATATTTACATGCGGCTTGAGGGCTTGGCTTTTGGTGTTGATTGCATTTTCATATCTCACCAAGCAAGTACTTGCGCGAGGTAATCATGGTGGTAGTGGCAGTATTAGTAGCAGTATTAGTGGGCAGCTTCAGTGTATGCTAAGATGCATTTGCAGGCGAAGACTTGAGAAGTTATGAAAAGGAGTATAAGCACACTTATTATCTTTTTTTATCGTGTTTTTCGCCATCGTTATCAGCGGGATGCTAGTAATGGTAGGTCGTGATGTTACATATCCGAGGGGTTTTGTTTTTTTTGCTGTCGAGTTAAACCGTTATTAGTTCGGCTCCGGGTTTCGAGGACCCTTGCGTGGGCCTGCGTTGGTCCAGAACACCCCCTGCCGGGGCCTGGCATGAGGGCAGGGTGTCCAGGTCAGAAGATCAGATTAATGGATCCCCGGTTTTTTTACTGCAGCGCATGGTGGAGGGGAGCCAGCGCCATGTCGTTAGGTTTAGGTACCTGTATGCTGCTGTATGCTTCCCCTGTATGCTGCTATGCACAATGCAGGTAAGTGCGGAATGCCGCCGCAAGCCGAAGGCGAATCGTGGAATAATACCATACAAAGGAGCTGCTGCAAGGCAAGGCATGGCATGGCATGGCAAGGATGACGTCCTAATCGACCTGCCAGGTCTAGAAATCTTCCTTTCTTCCATTGCAGCCGACTTTCTGTAATCGAAACCCGGACTCAACCTCGGTCATAGGTAGACGGCGAAGAGGTGAAGCTCGCCCTTCCATATAATTCCCGAATAAGGGCGACCGCCTTTTCGGGACATAGGTGAGATGACTCCAAGTAAGGGCTGAAAGGACGAAAAAGCAATGACAAGGTAGAAACAATGTCATCAGACCACGGGGACACGATAGTGTCTAATGTCGCAGAGGTTTAGATGAATAGGTACCTGTCTTCTAACTTACAGGTATCCAAGTACCTAGGTATCTACATATATTAACTCTCGATTCGATCAGGTACATGTCTACCATACTAAGAATACTACCTGGATCTATTCTAATCGACAGCCAGCATGCGTCTCTGTTGCATCCCGAACACGCGGGCGCCTTCAGACGCAAGCAATTTCGAAACCTCGAAGGGTTGGATCGCAATCTACTACCACACGTACATACCTCCTATCCAGACATATCCCATTATTGTCAGTAGGTTACAAACTGTTACGGTACAGTAGTATCTCACCTCCCTCCCTATTTACCTCTCGTCAAAGTTTGTCAGGTAGGTATGCGATTGTATGAAATAGGCATACCTAAGACACACGCTATATATAATACACACCAAAACCCAAGACCCGGTGGAGGTGGGAAAGACGGCGCCAAGTCCTTCCAGAAGGAGTCGAACCCCCACGCTGCGGCTAGGTTTAGGTACCCGAAAGCGTTCACCGGAACAGGAACAGGCATGTCGTTTCGTTTGGTTCCCGATCGAAAAAGAGAGGTCAGGTTAAACACCTGTAAAATTCGAACCTACCCCAACCCGGAGCCGCGCAACGTGGTTGTCGCCCCTGTCGAATCGATCCGTTTTGTTTCGACGACGCGCAATTCATCACTCGCATGCCTTATATATAAGGCAGGTATATATATAGATGGATCGTTACAGCTATTATATAATGGGGATTTTATGAATTGCGGCATTCGATGCTACATATGCTCAATACAGAAGAAAAACAAGCACGATACAACGTCGCCCGCCACTCGGTCCACGGCCGCAGATCAGGCTAGAAGTACCGATGCACGACGCGAGAATGTCGATAGCTTGCTCAGTGGATACATACCGGTATATACGTCGATTTCTTCGATCTACGGCGACATCCGCATTTTTTTTTGCTGTATACACGACCACCGTACGTTCCTGTACCTTGCATAGGTAAGTATTCTCGAGGAGAGACCGCCGAGTGGTACGTAACCAACCAACTGCAACGATCATCCGGGGCTGCCTAGAAGGCTACATTACACGCGTACACGCTTGACGACGCTTCGTATCCGGGCTACTCTCCCCATTTCTTCATTCACGTGAGCGAGACGCTACGTGGGTAAAATACGAGGCGGCTACTCGTCTTACATAAGTCGGATACAACGTGCGGCACAGGGACAGACATATAGAAATCCATGATGCCATCGATTTCCCGATCCGCCGCGCGTTTGCGGGCCGGATAGTGGCGGATACACAGGATGGAAAGTGAAGGCCTTTTTTTCCCTCTCAGCCCTCTGACTATTCGATTATAGCATTTTAGTAAGCTGGACCGGCGTAAAAAAATGTATTGTCTCTTGTATTAGTCAAGTTAGGCAGTCATACCGAAGGGGATTAGTAAAGGCGGCATCCTGCCGTTCTACAATATCATTCGTTGATATACTCGAACGTTCGACTTCGAAGGATCGTCTGAAATTTTTTTCTTGCCTTCTTTTTTTCTTCACCTTACTCCCTATATGCCCTATATACCCTATATACCCTATATTTAAGAAGCGGCGGAAAGACCAATATGTGCCTTGCGCTATCTTAATAGGATCGGCTATTACTCCTGGGAGCGCAGCGCATCACGCGTTTTCTCATCCCTACATAGTCCTGTCAGCTTACACGGCATGCCGCTCCATTCGCTACAACGCACAAAATTGGACGTCCGGGTCGGCAATGGTAGATGCTAAGAGATTGGCTTAAGTAAGATCCGTCGAACCGGTATATGAGATATGACCAAACGAGGCAGAAAGTGAGGCGAAAGTATACCTAGTTGCCACTCTTCTGTTTCCCGTTTCCTAGGAGATATCATAGACAATGGGGGCTAGACGGGAATCTACGAACTGAGGTAGGTACCGTGTAACCACATAGCTGAGGCCTAGCTCTACTAGTCTATCTAGATCGTGTGTATCTCAGCCAGTCAAGTCTAGCCGGCACTTGGTATCACAGATTAAGGGGGGCAGGCACACACCTGCGGGAAGGGCCGCATACATAAAACCCCACACCCATTTGGGTCTCCTTGTGTAACATACCCCCTATTATGTATGCGACGACAGATGCATAGCTGAACTCGACAGGGAGGTCATATAGTGATTTACCCCAAGTATTTCCGTAAGGAGCGGCGGTGAACGGCAAATCTTTTCTTTTTCTTAAGAAAAAAAAGTCACGAGGGCTCGGACGCACGGGGTCACCGGGCCTAAGGAAGATAATACATGTACGCCAATATAATCCGGATACCCGTCGGGTCCGGATGAGCAAGGGATGGAGGCGGATGCTGGGGGAGGAGGGGGGTCGCTAAAGTTACACTTTGGACGGCTAGGGGCATACATAGCCTCAATGTGGCGACTGCTAGTATTCCGTACACTGCTTTCAGAGGCCTCATATGTAGCATAAGGGAACAATGTAATTGTTATGGCAGCGAGGCAATACGATGGGCAACGATCCGGTGTTTTCGCGTAAGACAATCGAAAACCGCACCTGCTTGACTCGAGCTAGAGCCGCGCGTCAATGCGAGGAGAAACAGCTCACTCTTGCAGCGAAGCAACAGAAGATCACGAACTTTGATATTGGCTTCATCAGATTTATTGGCCGGATCGTAGATCCTATCCGACCTTACTACAAGGACGAACCCTGGGCCACCGAACCTTGGACAGCACTAGATGAGCACCGCTGAGCAACTATCATATCTTAGCGGCGGAAGGTTTTCTTGACCGCCTCAAAAAAACATCCTAAATTGCGTGAATGAACCTATCATAGCGCCCAAGGCAAACCCCCTAAATAGTAGCATACACAACTAACTCCTCTAGCTTCGACGCCTCGTCTGGTTGGTGTAAGGGTTACATCCGGAATACGCCAAATCTAGTATCACCAGGCTTCAAATCGTTCCGACCTGAGAGTGCGGCTCTGAGGCCCAGCCCGAGGTAGCGCCGCGTGTGCTGAGGCGGAATCACACCGTCGTCCTAAGGCAACCCAAGGTTAGCAGGACAAGGCAAACAAAAAGTAAACACGATGGAAATAAGTTCGGTATGCTGAGGTGAAACAGAGACAGGGAGGGGGCTGGGGAATAGGGGTACGTAGTAGTGATCGTCAGGAGCACTTACCCAAAGCCTAGCCGACGAGTACACCGCATCGCTCTCCCTCTCAATACGGTCCCTAAGCTCGGGATCCTTCTGGCCCACCGCCTCCATAACACCGACCAGCTGCTCGGAGCCCATGACGCCGACGCGCGCGTTCGGCCACATCCACAAGAACCTAGGTCCGTACGCGCGCCCGCACATACCATAATTCCCGGCGCCGTAGCTGCCCCCCACGACGACCGTGAACTTGGGCACGTCGGCGCACGCGACGGCCGTCACCAGCTTGGCGCCGTGCTTGGCGATGCCGTCGCGCTCGGCCGCGACGCCCACCATGAACCCGCTGATGTTCTGGAGGAACACTAGCGGGATACCGCGCTGCGCGCACAGCTCGATGAAGTGCGCGCCCTTCTGCGCCGCCGACCCGAACAGGATGCCGTTGTTGGCCACGATTCCCACGCGCTGCCCGTAGATGCTGGCGAAGCCGGTCACCAGCGTGGAGCCGTAGTCCCGCTTGAACTCGGCGAAGTGCGAGCCGTCGACCACGCGCGCGATCACCTCGTAGATCGACATGGGCTTGCGCAGGTTCGTCGACGCGATGCCCAGGAGCTCGTCGGCGGAATATAGAGGTTCCGAGTAGCTATCAGAGGGAGGAGAGGCCTTGTGTGGCCAGTTCAGGTTGCTGATGCACCGGCGCGCGAGCACGATGGCGTGCGCGTCGTCGACCGCCAGGTAGTCCGACACGCCCGACACCGAGGTGTGCATGGCGCCGCCGCCGAGCTCTTCGGCGGATACCTCCTCGCCCGTCGCCGCCTTGACGAGCGGCGGCCCGGCGAGGAAGATGTGGCCTTGCCCCTCCACGATGATGTTCTCGTCGCTCATGGCCGGGACGTAGGCGCCGCCGGCCGTGCATAGGCCCATGACGACTGATATCTGCGGGATTCCTTGCGCGCTCATGCGGGCTTGGTTGTAGAAGATGCGTCCGAAGTGGTCGCGGTCCGGGAAGACTTCTGCTTGGTGAGGTAGGTTCGCGCCGCCCGAGTCGACTAGGTATATGCAGCTGTATGGTTCTTAGGTTAGAGCTACTTCTAGACCCTGACGGACACAGGCAGACATAGAGATGCCTGGCCGTAAGCTGTGACCTGACTCACGGTAGATTGTTCTCCTGGGCAATAGCCTGGGCTCTTAAATGCTTCTTCACGGTAATCGGGTAGTAAGTGCCTCCTTTTACCGTGCTGTCGTTCGCTACAATTATACACGTAACGCCCTCGACCACGCCGAGGCCGGTGATGATGCCTCCCGACGGCACGTCCGCCTCGGGATATAGCTCATGGCCGGCCAGAGGCGACAGTTCCACGAAACTGGTGCCCACGTCTACCAGAGCTGCAACCCGATCCCGCGGCAGCATCTTCTTCCTCGCGACGTGCTTCTCCCTGGCTTTCGCGGATCCGCCCTGCTGGGCTCTTCGCGTCAGCTCCTCCAGCCGGTTCATGGCGTCGTCCATGAGCCGCTGGTTCTCTTTGAACTCGTCCGATGTCGAGTCCACATTGCTCTGTATTATAGAAATCGCATTCGCTTGGTATGGGGCGGTGTAGGTCGCGATTGATCGGGCGGGTAGACGGGCGTGGGCGTGAGGGGGTTGGCGGGGATGTCGAGCATGTCTCGTGCATTGTCGGGTCAATTGGCGTGACAAAGCCAACAGGTCTCTGGAGCATCGTGTTATAGACATTTTTCTGTAGTGTGGGCTACTGCTATAGCAGCCTTTCGTCTTCAACTACATGCGGTGAATGAGGAGGTATTCGACGTCGAAGCGTAACGAGAAGAGAGAGCTGAAGGGAGCTGACGCCCTGACGTCGAGCCCTGCTAAGACGGGAAGTGACGCCGCTGGTAGCCGTTGAGCCGAGGTTGCCCGCGTCTACATGCGGCTTCCCTTAAGATCGCAGATCGAAGTGAGACAACGAGAAATCGACTTCTTGTCAGCGAATATTTCTCAACTCATGGTATTTACATTTTCTCTCAATTGTTCATTCATAGAAGTCCCCAGGTAAACAGTAACAATGGCGAGTATGAAGGCATTAAGAGTCCTAGCTCGCCCAACACGGCACTCGCTCTCCGCCACCAGAACCCCACCAGCTCTGGCCTCAGCAGCCGCAGTAACACAGGCGTCAGCACCACAAGCCCGGCGATACGCATCCTCCAAGCACCCTGCGGGCTTCTCACCGCCATCCGCAGCCGACCTATCCGAGCTGCGGGAGCGCGTGCAAGAATTCACGCGCCGCGAGATCCCCGAGGAGGTAGCGGCCACCACCGACAAGAGCAACGCGTTCCCGGCAGACATGTGGGCGAAGCTGGGCGACGCGGGCTTCCTGGGGATGACAGCCGACGAGGAGGTCGGGGGGCTGGGGCTCGGGTACCAGGCGCACTGCGTGGTGATGGAGGAGCTGTCGCGGGCGAGCGGCAGCGTGGCGCTCAGCTACGCGGCGCACTCGCAGCTGTGCGTCAACCAGCTGCAGCTCAACGGATCTCCCTCCCAAAAACAAAAATACCTGCCGGGGTTGATCGCGGGGACGAAAGTCGGCGCCCTCGCCATGTCGGAGTCGGGCGCCGGTAGCGATGTGGTTAGCATGCGGACAGCGGCAAAGGAAGTCGACGGCGGGTTCCTGCTCTCCGGCACCAAGATGTGGATTACCAACGGCCCGGACGCGGACGTCGTCGTCGTGTACGCGAAGACAGCGCCGGACGCGGGGTCCAAGGGGATCACGGCGTTCATCGTCGAAACCAAAACCGAAGGCTTCAGCTGCGCGCGCAAGCTGGACAAGATGGGCATGCGGGGCAGCAACACCGGCGAGCTAGTCTTCGACAACGTGTTCGTGCCCTCCGAAAACGTGCTGGGGCAGGTCAACGGGGGCGTACGAGTCCTAATGGAAGGCCTAGACCTAGAACGCCTCGTCCTCAGCGCGGGCCCGCTGGGCCTCATGCAGGCGGCCCTGGACGTGGCGCTGCCGTTCACGCACCAGCGGAAGCAATTCGGACAGCCCATCGCGCACAACCAGTTCGTGCAGGGCAGGCTCGCCGACATGTACACGAAGCTGCAGGCGTCGCGCGCGTACACGTACGCGACGGCGCGCGCGGTCGACGAGGCCGGCGAGGTGCGCACCCAGGACTGCGCGGGGGCTATCCTGTACGCCGCCGAGCGCGCCACCGAGTCCGCGCTCGACTGCATACAGCTGCTCGGCGGCATGGGGTACGTCGAGGAGATGCCGGCCTCGCGGTTGCTGAGGGAGTAAGTTTCTTCTTCTGGGCTTCTGTGTTTCTATTGCTAACCGACCTTTTTTCTGTAGTGCCAAATTGTACGAGATAGGGGCGGGCACGTCGGAGATTCGCCGTATGGTCATCGGAAGAGCCTTCAACAAGGAATACAAGCACCTCGGAGCGTAAGTTGAATGACATTACAAAAAGGATAATATGCATTTCGGCCGGCGTTCAGGGAACATATATTTTAGCACATGGAGATTCAGCAAACCAGTCGAGGTTAAGTCTTCTAACTATAGGACTGTTGTCTTCCATTGTTACTTCATTGATACTTAGGAATGTGAATATTATATCATTTGGGGTGCATGGTATTTGATCAACTAAATTCTGTCTACTACTAAAAAGTTTGCCTACCTCCTACTTCAACACTGGTTGTGATACCGTATGGACATACCTTATCGAACCACTCTTAACAGACTCGCCAGGCTCTTCTTTGGCTTTGTGTCTGGGATTTTCCGGGAAGAAGTCCGGATGAGGAAATGTATTCGGTTACCCGCCGCCTCCCCGACCGCCGTATCAGGGCCCTCTCGTTCCAAGACAAACTCAATATCGTAATCCGCGATGATGGTATGCGTCGTAGCTATCACACCGTACATGTTCCTGTAGTTTCCTTCGTGCGTGCCTTCAACGGACGGGTCTAACAGCGCCACCCGTAAGTCTGGCATCTCCTCCGCGTTTGCGCCCTGGTCACTCCGGGCCCGAGCGTAGTCCAGACGATACTTCTCCGGACTGAACTGCCCCTCGCGGACGCTGAAGTGGATGTATCTCTCGTCCCATGCGATGAGGATGCGGTATTTCTTCCTGCTGGCGGACGACTCTATGCCGAACACCACGAACTGCGGAGGTGCTACCAACTGGCTAAAGTTAGGTCGGTATCGGACTCGCGATGTTTCTCCAAACTGTTCGCTGAACACGATGCAGCCGTAGATAGGCGACCACTTCATCTTGTCGCCGATCAGTTTCGCATCCATCGAATCAGTAGAGTCAATTTCTCTGCCTAGGCCAGAGAAGCGCACATTCCGTACAACGAAGCCATAATTCAGTGCTTCATGTGACACTGGGAGAAGACGGCACAAATCTGGCGAGATAGGAATGTTCTGTAGATGAATCCCGCCGGCACCAAATCGGTCATGTTCCCAGTTGAAGAGTGTTTTGTGAATATAGATTAATTCAGCACGCGATTTTACGGCCGATAATATCTCCTTCATGTATGCCCCGTTTATACTAGTTCGTCCTAACGTTGGTGTAGCTAGTCTTGCATACCGGTTTGCTGACTGAGAGTGGCGTTCCGAAATCTGGGGTGTCCTGACCAGTACAATTGACAACCGGGTTAAGGCATAACCCGCAGAGAGAAATGATGCGTTTAACGCGGCGTCGTAGGTGTAGCATGATGAATTCCCAGAGTAGAGATGAGATCTCAAATCATAATTTCGCGGCACGAGACTAAGGCGAATCTCAAGTCCTCTATTAGTCATCGTAGAAGGGGTGCCGGAATCGAGAAGATTTCCCCTGATATTCCCCGACTCTGAAAAGTCATCGGGTGACCTCGCGAACACGCTCTCTAAAGTCCAGGCCCGTGGGCTTTCCTTGGGGACAGTCCAGCACAGCAGCGAATGATCATCCGTTTCCTTTAGAATTTCCTCCTGGAGCCGGCCAAAAGCCTTTTCGCCTTCGCCGTAGAGGAGCGGCATATTGATATCAAATAGGCCGATGAGGGAATACGCCCTGTCCTCCAGGCGCGTGCTCGATCTGTGAGCAGCCCAAGAAAATTTCTGGGCAACACTGTATGGATATAGTGTCTCGACGCCTTGTATGACTTCCTGAGGAATTCTCGTGACCTTCGACACGGCGGCTGCGATTTTCTCGTTAGACCGGTGTCCTATCTCTACCCATTCACGGTTGTAAAAAATAAGTCTTCGTGGCGCAACTAATTCCTGCAACGTCCAAGCTCTGGTAAACCACCTAGACGGCTTCGTCTTGGGTACCACGAATGAGACCACGTATGGGAACTGTGATTGCGATTCAGTTGACTGGTAATATTTCATATTGACGCCCTTACTATGCGTACCTCGTCACCCACATCTGAAAGATAGGCATAGCAGGCGCCAGACTCCTTATACCACCGGTACATTGAGTTGATGGCTTCGCTAAGTTCAGCGCTGCTCGTTTTGTCGATGCAGCAAGTGTCTACCCATGCCCAATCCAGCTCGTCTTTTTTCGCCTGATTACAGGCGAGAACTATCTTCCGATAGCCAGCGTTGTTCTTGTCCAGGCGTTTCCCGGCTTGCAGATCTTGCAAGCTGACCTCATCTTTGCCCCAGGTGTGGGAGAGGATTCCATACTTCGGGATATCATTACCATAAAATTCATGTAGTTTAAACGTATAGACATTGATGAGTCGCATTGCGGTGGTATGCCAAAGTTGTTTGGCATGCTGTCAGCGCTTCAGCCGACATCGAACACCTCGACGTTGCATTGAGATTCGGAGCAGCAGAAACTCCAGCGAATCACCGCCACCGCAGCTGACCGGGGTGGAGGCCAGCTGTCCCCCTGGCAGCCCGGTAGGAGGTCTCGATTAGATATGGCACATACCCTCCATCACAACAACACCACAGAATATACTCAGAATAAACCGAATAAAAATGGAAAAATCTACATGTTAGTTCAATAGCCTCTGTTATCCATTAATTAAAATATAAAATATCGTTAATATTGTGAAATTCAAAAGAAATTATAACAAGGGAATAACAAGGGAAAAGCTCGGACCACCTTGCAAGTGTGCCATAACTACCTAGGTACTCAATTGCTCCTGCCCGGTAGGATACGTAGGTGGGTGACGGAAAAGCATATGGAGGAAAGCTGAGATATTACACCTTATCACCCGAAAGGCATCGTGGAATTGGTCGGCGACCTAGCAGTCCACCCCACCTGTGAACCGGCAGCCAGAGAGTTCTCCACGGTGGCGAGGAGTTCCATTGGAATCTCCCGTGAATGGGAAACCGGTGAATGCATATGCGAAAGAATTCAGAAGATAAGGGTAAAGGACACGTCAATCGAAAAATCGATCAATCGACCTGTCCACGAACCTGCGTGATGAAATGCCTCGGCGCCTACCTCCCACCTTGTTAAGAGGTAGGCTGGGTGTCAGGGTGTTGAGTGTTGGGCGTTGGGTGTTCTTCCATGCCGGCGGCTTGTCAGCGTCGTCAATTGGAGACCTTCCTCATTCCGGTATACGGTCTGGATCTATCCTTGCCGTGTCTGCCCACCATCAGACCGGAGGTTGTTCAAACGGTGCGAGACGAACACTTGCTTGCAGAGCCTCCCCGGAAATGCGGTCATTGAGACGGTAGTTTGTCACACAAGGAGGAAAGTCAGGGCCTAGGGTAGGGCCGCGAACACGAACATTAGCGGAAGGAGCCTGTAGGTAGCGCACAGCGTACAGTAACTAATGCACCTTTGCACGGGGCACATGTGTCATGTGATTATAAATAATCTGCATACATGCATCATTTCTGTCAGATTAATTGGCGTATGCGATCGTATGTATTTAGCCATCATCTGACATACTTTGCCCGACTGCATCTCAACGTGCCAAGCCAATTTTCTTCTCTTGGTTGCAGCCGTTTCTTATGTACCGTTTTGGTCTTGGTGCTGGCGTTGGTGTTGCGAGTTGCCTCCTGAGGACAAGGACACACATAGGACATAAAGCTCCTTGTGGTCCATCCGTGTTCCAAAACTCTTGCAGCTTGGTATTCAGATAAATCGGGGCTAGGCCCGACATATGCGAGCTGGCATTTCGGCTACATAGGTGTTTGGTTGGCGCGAGGCGATCATACCGTAAACGTGCTCGAGATGGATTGGCTACCCGTATGTTCGTCGCTGAGGGAGAACAAGGTGCCGATTGCCGAGACGGGGTTCGACGAATTGGACGGTAATTGTATCGTACACCGCTGCCATTAGGGATGATATCCGCTTCTCACTAACTCGTGGCCGGAGAAGAAATGACGACAGAAGCTGGATGGACGGTTCTCACGTAGGAGTGCATCTTAGCTACCTGGCGACTCGGATCGCACCCCGCCGAATATACGACCTTCTCACGCCGCACACCGTGGCAATTGCCGACGTAATCGGTCTGGAGTAGGGCGGACACGGCAACTGGAAGGGGATCAAGAGATCAGCATGATCCATGATCCTCCAGAGTTTGCCTTGTTGTTGTTTGCATTAAGCATTACTATGTAGCATTAGCAACGAGAAACAGATTGTGGAGATGATGGATGATGAACGATGAGCGATGAGAAACGCCAACGCCTTGCCCCTTCGTTCCATGGTACCTACTAGCCCAGCTAGCATATATGCTGTGGCACGTCAAAGCGAGCACATTAATATGGCCACTAGTGACCACCGGTGAGAGAATGAGAATCTGTTTGCGGTTGCGACTTGCGTCCTTGCAATTTGACACACGACAGGTTCATTGCGACAGGTCGCTCGCAGATTACACGAACTAGGAGTTTGAGAACTACATAAGACCGGCTCTTTCTGTCGAACTGCTGTAGGTCGTGTCCTTTTTGCTTTTTCCTTGTCGCAATAGTAGGATTGGCGTCGGACTCTTCTCCGAGGTACCAGCCCATTGGGTGGGTACATACAACCCAGCACTGATATATCTGTATTGTCAATATCACAAATATATCACAATTCTACCCACGACGTTCTCTTAGCGGCGAGGCTAACGCCGCAAGGTGCTTCTTTGGCTAGGGGCGGCAGGGCGGATGGGGGCGGTCAGCTTCTTTCGGGCTTAGGAGGGGAATTTGGTAAGATGGGAGGTTTTCTTATCCCGCCAACTAATGCAGATCTTCCAGGTAACATGTTGGGCACTAACGCCCGGCATGGGTGCTATGAAGATGATGCTAAAAGGGGGATGGGGTCGAATGGTCTGACTTTATTCGAGGGGTACGCTTATGTATGCTTATGCAGTGGGGGGAAGAGTGGGAAGAGTGGTGCTCGTTGCAGTCACGATAGGTAGTCCCAGCGTTGCAGTTCCCGTGGGAAGATCCCAAGATGCGTTGGAGTTCATCAACGGATAGAATAGAGTTAGTTTAATGGTGTTTCTGTTGGTCCCGTATGCAAGCCCATCTTACCTTGATCCGAGATGACGGTATCCTGACGAAGTGTTAAAGTGGATACGGCAATAGGGACTGGTTGATATAAACGGCCTTGAACTGCCATTGACTTGAATCACCCCTGCGCAATGGAGTTGTCTACCTCACACAGCAGTGAGCTAGAAATCATGGATTATAAGATTGCCAGATTCACCCGTGGATCCCGTCCTTCGTGTTGTGCCGGGAGCAACCCCATGGTCGACGTTTCAGCACATTGTCATCCTCACCTTTGTACGACATGGCATGTCGAACGGAGACGACTGATCATCTTGCGGGTCCGCCGTCTGTCGAATAGGGGCTCGTGGTTCCTTATCGTGTAAACCGGTCAGTGAGCTGATGGGTACACATCGTGGAAGCCACGGCGGCGACAGCCACGTTCTCACGTTCTGCAGTCTGCGGTCTGCGGTCTTAAGCGATGGGAATGCCTGCTCCCAGGACACACTTGTCCTAATAGGGGTGTTACGCAAGCAAGCTTTACCTTGTTCCCTTACGTGAAGAGTGGGTAACGGCAACGAAGCCTCGCAGAGCACGTCAAACCGACCGGTGATCGCAGATTTGACTCACCCGACAGTCTCGAACCTAATGCAGGGAACTCATGCATGACGTTGATGGCATGGATCCCAATCGGCAGAGAAGGACCCCTGGGACCAGGGTTGGTCGGGCGTATTCTTTGGTCTCCGCGAATGAGCTCCTACGTCTGTCCCAGGTCCTTGGTGACCGAGGCCTCGGAAAATCTGGCTTCGACCGGGAAGCTTCCCTCAGATCTAAAATCCCGCTCGGGCTGGGCCCCACGGGGAACAACACGCGATCTATCTTACTTTTGATCAAGCCCGCAGATCCATACGCTGGGATATGATAGGAGGCTTATGGGAAACACAAGCCTAACGTCCCATTTGGGATTCCAAACTGCGAGCCTAAAAGCGCCAACAGCAGTATACATAGTAACCTTGCGCGTGCAGATGGCTTTCGTGCTTTGGTGCGCGAACCACCGTCAAAATATGACCAATCGTCCTGATTTAAGCACACTCGTGCTGGCACGATACAATACTCCACGGGAAGATAAATATCAATTTATCCCTTGCCGGTTGCGAGATGTATTTTTTTGGATTTCTTAGTAGACCCCCCAGCCGCTCCGTTTATGATTCTTTGACTACCTAAATCCCGGTCGATTACTTGACTCGCTGGAGATATCTACATGTCCATGTTAGTAGCAGCAATGGCTCAAGGTGCCAACGAGAAATTTGTCTGGGCGGCGGTCAAGAAGAACCCCGGTACAACTCGGCCGGTAAAGACGACTGCGACTTTAACTAAAGCACCGGTCAAAGTTATGAGGAAGTTCAAAGAATTAGCGAGGCGGGAACTGTGGGCCAAGACATCCCATAGTGTCGATTGGAAGGACGATCGCGTCTGGGAGAAGATCACGAAGGAAGGGTGTTATCACGGGGCGGACGAGATGATGATTAGTTGCGGAACGGTGACGGTCAGTGAGGCGGACTCGCCACAGCCCAAGATAATGCTGGTCTACAACAAGAACATTGGAATCTACCAATTGCCCAAAGGCCGTAAGAATTTCGAGGAGGGGTTTCTTGAGGCAGCCCTGCGCGAGACAACCGAAGAGACCGGAGTCGCCGTTGCACCTCTACGACTAAGGTTCGGGTCCAGATCGACGCCACCAAAATTGATCCAGACTACGGCCGGGGTCAGGGAAGACAAGTACGGGGTCGAGGATGCACTCACCGGTATTACGGAGGGTCTCAGTAACGAAAGTATCGGTACTAGCGAATGGTGCGTCAGATGATATCCCTCCAGTCGGAGCCCTCAGACATCCTGCATCTTTCGTTTGATATTGGCTGCTAACTACAAATCTGACAGTGAGTATTCATAATTTCATCATCGATACTTTTAGAGTATCACCCTTGCCTCCCTCCCCTGGAAGATTCAGGCATTAGGTTTTGGAGCAGGTTGCCAACCGAGGCCCATTTAGATCCGGACCCGGCCACCAATGCCTGGAGGCACATCTACTGGTTCGCAGCCAGACCGGTGGGAGATACGATTCGCGACGAGGGTCGGATGCCGGAGGAGGAAGACAGAAAGAAGTTTACGACTTTCTGGTTCACTGAGACGGAGGCAATTTCCCGGCTCAAACTAGAGGACGAGAAGTTCAGTAAGCAAGTTTCACCCTAATCTTCTTCTGCATCTCCCAGACATGGCTGCCTCGTCGGGCTGCCTCGTCGAACCTACCCCTGAGCAGATCTGTACCCAGGGCGAGGCAACTTGATGGCCCCATGCCGCCAGCCTCCGATCACTGAGCCCCTACCACCTAGCCTGCATCTTGCTGCCCAATGATCAGGCAAAAGCTCATGTTGTCTTGATATAGTGGTTCGCATCACATTCGCGTACCTCCGTAACATGTCGGCTAGCGACTGGGCGAGCAATCGAAACCAGGAGTAGGGGAGGGAAGGAAATAACACGGCGAGAACACTAAGAGAATAACAAGGATCGTTTCGGACTTCTAACACTATTATTAGATAGTATTATCCCAGGATATAGATACACATCGGACGTTAGTGGAGGAGGCCTCATGTTTGGAAAAGCAAAGTTGAGGAGGAAACCGGTTATGATAATGATAATGAATAACATCTGAAGTCAGCCCTCCCAAGGTAGGTAGGGTTGATTAGGGTGTAAACAGGTGTGCAATTTATGCTTTTATCCTTGTTCCTAATGATTCTCGAAGAGGCAAAGAAGCGAACTGTTCGAGCTGCCGTGCCCTTGCCGTAGAGGGGTTGCATACATCCTGCGCTTTCGTAACAGTGATGCATGAACTAGTTGTGATATATCGTGGGGAAGGTTCAAGAATGATAATGAAACATCCCGGTTATTAGAACATGCGTCGGAGAGGTCGGAAAGAGATATCTCGGAGGTTCTCGTCCTCTCGACAAGCTGAGAAAGGGGTCAGCCCTATGGCCCCTGAAGGTAAAGAACTCTAAAAGCAAGGATCCCAAGTTGGGATGCTAAGGCAGCTCAATCGTGGATGCGCTAGGCAAAAGATGGGAAAGCTTGAGACAGGCGCTAATCCTCTCTTAGTTAGATGGGCACACTAAGCACCGACCAGGACGCGATGCAGACGATATTCCCCAATTCGTACTGGAAAAGCTCGGTATGTTATGACATCACGGCAGATTTATGATAGCTTACCCCACATCTTCTAGCACCATCTTTGCATTTGGGGAGGGGGATCGGGAGCTACCCCTCACGTAGAGAAAAACGTCCGACATATTGAGATCATCGATTCATCGGTTTTCGAATACAAAGATGGCATTGCGTACAATATTGCGTATACATTTCTTGGGAATCACTACTTATTAGTGTTATATAGAAATTTATAAAATTGTTGTAAGATGCCGAGTCTTACCCCGCCTATGTCACGTACAACTTAATGCTATTCACACTTACATATCACAATTCCCTTGTAACACTGAATCCCTTCAAACTAGGTAGATGACCTTAACCTAACGTAGTAATCACATATGTCTCTATCTTCTAGGCACCTTCCCGGATCCCGTAGAGCGGCCGCTGTTGCATCAGGCTTGATAATTCCTCCGCGGGCTTCTTCCCAAAACCTCCCGCTATCTTCCCTTTCCAATCCCAATCCTAATCCGAACTCTTCGCCTTCTATCTCAACCCCGCTCTCAACGTCAAGAAACATCACTTCGCAAACAAATCGGAGCAGCCATCCCTTCAACCAAACCCAATTGATACCCAGATCTACCTGCAAGATGTCGACGATGCCAGCGCAGCACGGCCATTCTGAGGCCTGCTGTAACATCCCGCCCGTTGTCTCCAAGGGCTACAGCGCGAAGGGCACCTACGAGGAACTCGGAGGATTCAAGTCGTGTAAGTCCGTGCATAATCTATACAATATTTGACCAACCACCTATCCTCTCGGTATCTCCATGAATGCGTCTACGTGATCTACACGTAGCCAGCCACCAAGCAGTTACCTACATACATCCTACATATATCCTACATATCACATAAAAAAAGAAACTGGTGTGACAGAAAAGTCGACTGATCCCGTCGGGCCCCTCAGACGTTACCGGCCCGAAGGACGCCACCAAGGGCATAATCAGCATCTTCGACATCTTCGGGTTCTACCCGCAGACGCTGCAGGGCGCCGACATCCTGGCGACCGCCGACCACTCCCAGAAGTACAAGATCTTCATGCCCGACTGGTTCGCCGGGGAGCCCTGCCCCATCGAGTTGTTCCCGCCCGACACCGAGGAGAAGCAGAAGAGCCTCGGCGCCTTCTTCCAGAAGAACCCGCCTCCAAGCGTCGCCGCTAAGGTGCCGGGATATGTCGAGGCCGTGTCGGCGAAGTATCCCGAGATCAAGAGCTGGGCCATCATCGGGGTAAGATAAGTCCTTATTATAATTCTCATTTCCCCTCCCACCCTCTTTCGCGTGTCTGCTTCCGCCCGCGCGCGCACGCTACACGAGATAGGTACCTACCTAGCAAACCAACCCAAGCGCTAACGCACCCCGTAGTTCTGCTGGGGCGGCAAGGTAGTATCGCTCGTGACCTCCAAACCCGACACCGTGTTCAAGGCGGGCGTGGAGTGCCACCCGGCGATGGTGGACCCGGCGGACGCGTCGGGCATCAAGGTGCCCCTCGCGCTGCTGGCGTCCAAGGACGAACCCGTCGACGACGTCCAGAAGTTCGAGGCCAACCTCGCGGGGCCCAAGCACGTCGAGACCTTCGCCGACCAGATCCACGGCTGGATGGCGGCGCGCTCCGACCTCGAGGACGACCGCGTCCGCGCCGAGTACACGCGCGGCTACGAGATCGTGCTCAAGTTTTTGTCTCAGCACGTGTAAGAGCCCGTGCGTTTTTACCTATCTCTCGGCGATGCGATGCGTGGGGGCAAGGTGACTGGCAAGGGAAAAAATAGGAGATGATATCTGATGAATGATAATAGAGTCGACGATGGAAGCCGAATACTTAAGTTATGATAATGAAGTAGGCGATCTTTTCTTTGCGGCTTGGGCCGTGCGCCTTAAGATGATCTTAAGATTAAGCAAATAAATAAGAAATGCACCGAGATTCAATATTCGGTAAATATTCCGTTTGATACCATGTCTATTGTTCATTGTTCCTACCCACCAGGCAGGTATGCTCTATTCGCAACGCCACCATACACTGAAGTATTAATAAACTAACCCGACCTTTTTTTGTGTTTTGCCATGCCATGCGACCGTCCAAGTAAACGCCATGAAGATGCAATGATGAAAACAGCCGCCACATGATGTAAACCCCCCAAATTCATCGTGAATAGACCACTCAGGAAGAGGGCGTGTTCTCCTTTTTCTCAGATCCTACTGCCTCACCCTCACCCTCGGCCTTCGGTTCCTGCTCCTTCTCGTCTCCACCCATAGCCTTGCCACTCTCCTGAATAATCATCTTCTCCAGCTCCTTATCAAAACTCGTAGCCTCAGCTCCAGCCTTAGCCTCTTCTCCCTTTCCCTCTGCACCCTCTGTCTTCGCACCGGCATCACCATCGCCATCTCCGCGCTTCTCCTCTCCTTCCTCCTCGCTCTTCTGCTGCACGGGCACAGGCAGCTTCTCGATCGCAGGCGCGGGCGGCGCACTACCACCATCCTCACCACTACCACCATCACCCAGCTTCTCAAACTTGACCACAGCCCACTCAGTACGCAGCACAGCCTTCCAAGCGTCCGCGTCGCGCGCTTTGCCGGGCAGCGGGTTCCCGCGACGGTCGCGCCGCTCCCACTTCTGCTGCTGCATGCGCACGAGCTCGGCGCCGTGGGGCGCTAATATATTAACGCGGGCCACGCGATACCACCCCGCGAACGCGAAGGTGCCGTTGGGCAGGCGGGAGCCGTTGCGCCAGCGGCGCTCTTCGAAGGCGGCGACGGGTGGGTGGGTGGCCGGCGCGTAGTCGATGGGTTGGATGGGCGGGAAGGAGGGGATTTGCGGTTGTGACTGTTGGTACTGTTGCTGTTGGGCGAGGCGTTGTGCCTTTTGCTCTTCTTCGAGGCGTTGAAGTTCCTCCGGCGGCAGGTTGCGGATGTCGGTGAAACCGAAGCGGCTGCTGGATGAGGGCTTCGGGGCTGCGGCCGGCTCGGGCGTGGGCTCGGGCGAAGCGTCGGCCTTGGCGGGGTCGGGTAAGGTGGCATCCTCCTTCGGCTTCTTTTCCTCGGGCTCGGGGACCGAAGTGCTAGGAGCGGCTGTGTCTGTGCTGGCATCTTCGCTCTTAGTAACAGACTTAGGAGCTTCTTCTTCCTTAGTAGCGTCGTCCTTGGTGGAGTTGGGTGAAGCGGCAGCCTCCTTCGGCTTCTCTTTCTCCAGCTCGGGAGCTGAAGCGCTAGGACCGGCTGTGTCTGCGCTGGCGTCTTCGCTCTGTGCAGCAGGCTTAGGAGCTTCTCCTTTCTTAGCAGCATCGTCGGGGGTGTCGATGGGAGACTGAGGCTCGGGGGTCGGCCACTCGCCATGCTCTTCCTTCTTCGCTGTGTACTCAGGCAACTGGCGCAAGTTAGACTTGGCAAACACAATGCGGTCGGAGTTCCATCGAGGGTTGGCGCCGACGAACAGCAGTAGGTACGAGAGCTGGTCCGGGTTGTCCTTCGAGTCGTGAAAGGTGGTAGTGGTCTCCTTATAGTTGTAATCTCCGTGGGTGAAGTAATTGGCGATGTCACGCAGGTGATAGAGCTCCTCGTTGTCTTGAGCGTTCAGCTCCTGGCCCTGCTGTTGGCGGTCGCGACCTTGGAAGTTGTTGCTGTTGTTGTAGCCTCCGCGACCGCGACCGCGGCCTCGACCACGGCCTCCACGATAGTCATGATCTCCACGATAGTCGCGATCTCCACGATAGGCACGATCTCCGCGAAATCCACCACGATCACCACGATCACCACCTCGATCACCTCGATCACCACCTTGATCATAACTTCGACCATAGCCTCGATCACCACCTCGGTCACTACGGTCGCCACCACGGTCACCACCTCGGTCGCCACCTCGATCAAAACCTCGATCATAGCCTCGATCATAGCCTCGACCACCACGGTTTCCTCTACCGCGTCTGTTGTCGGGATGGTGATCAGTGTTAGAAGGCTGATCACCTGACTGCTGCGGCGGCGCATCAGAGCCCTCGCCGGATCCCTGGCGGCGATACGGGGGAATGTAGTTTCTGTGCATGGCTGATGACGTATGCGCAAGCGAACCTTTGCGTAAGCCTAGACTTCAATGTCGAGAATGAGAAATGAGAAGAATACCTGCACGGAAGCAGAAGAAGTCTGACCTTAAAGAAAAGAAGAAAATAGGAAAAGGTTGAGCTGGAAGTGCCCATGCAAGAAAACAAACGGGTTGGTTTTAAATGGCTTGCATTGCAGCTGCTGCGATTGTGATATGTCCTAGGATTTGCGGTCGCGATGTGGGGCTGATTAGGTGCCTCCTAGGCAACGTGGGTAGGTACCTAGCTTCAGGGACTTACAGAAGGCGCAAATCGAATATTAGAATCAGCTAAGGCAAGGCTAAGTACTTGCTACATGTGTTTTTTAACAGGTTGCCGTAGGTACATTAACTTTTCGAATTTGGTATGTACATGCATCTTGTATTATCGCTTTTGTGTTAGTATTGGGAGTATCTGTCTCTTGAACTAAGACATTGTTATCGCCAAGATAAGCCCCTTATTTCCTCCCTACCTTTCTAAGCTTGTTGATATTTCAACACTTCCCGACATCCAGAAGAAGCTTTAAGGGCTCCAAATGAATGAGTTCGCGTTAAGGGCGTCTAGAATTTCTTTCGGGGATTAGGCTAGTGGAAAGAGACCAGCAAGGTAGAACCGAAATGCCATTAAACAGCCAGGTAACAAGGCACATAATGCCTACATGGGTAGAAAGCCCGACTATCCCAAACATAGGTGCCGTAGATTCCTACATATCAAAAACTTAGAGGGATTAAGATTGAGGCTTTAAATCATATTAGACACCTAGGATAAGAAGACGTCCCTCTCGAATGCAGATTTAGCATTAGCATCTGAAGTGGACTTCTACTGTGGGTCTAGGCTCCATTACCCGGCCTCAGAGGGCCTAGACATAGCCGGGTTTAACAAAATTCTCTATCACACAACAAAGCCCGCTTGGCACAGCGGTAATGCGCCTCACTAGTATCTGTAGATCCTACTGAGAATTCGCAATGAGGAGATGACTGGTTCGACTCCAGTAGTGGGCAATTTCTTTTTCAACCTTTTTCATCTTTTTTGATTAATATCTATTTCATCTCGACTTTTTATGTTTTGGCGACACTCTGAATTATGATGATGCTGGTAAATGGATCAAGTATATTTTGTAACGGGTTTGCGCGCAATGTTCTTTTACACGTATGATACCCTCATGAATAGAAAACTTCAACGTCGGTATATCACTTGCATCTATGCACCGGTGCTATAGACGGCTGTTTATTGTTATTTGTTTATTCTTTATTCGTTATGCCCCTATTCCCCCCGAAAGCTCACAGGTCCTAAATTCATTCACAGGCCTAGCTAGACCCTCAGACAATACTACATTGGTGTTAATGACGGCTAAAGCATCGCGAGAAATTCATGACAGTTGTTATTACCACCATCATGAAGAGAGGCATAGTACCACAAGAGGAACATGCCTCATCACTGCTTCTTGAGTAGTAAAGTACCTTGCAATAAGAACATATTCAGTGGAAACACAGTTCCCGCCTAACTGTTCACCTTTTCACGGTACAATATATTAGCGCCTACGCGTACACTCACACATGCAATGAGACCGAAGCCAAAAAGTATGAGGGACTTGTAGTTCAACGGTAGAACGTTCGCTTGTATAGGTAATTATCTGCGAGAGACTCAGGGTTCGATTCCCTGCAAGTCGCAAACCTTTTTTTTTTCTATCACGTCCAGTCACCCCACGATTTCTTTTGGCATTTTACCACAGTTCCACAGCCGGCTCGTAATTAATAACAGTATCAGCATCAATCTTCAGTCTGACCAGTAATCAAGCCATGTCAAGTGTATAGGCATTGAATAGTATCCATCAGAAGGAAGTGTCTAGCAAAGCAACGCCTTTATATAGGATGTTCCGGTACGGGATAGTGCACACCCCCTATTTTCATATGGGTTCACCATCGTCAGGCAATTGGTCAACCATCTGACTGAACGGTTCTCCAGTGACCAAACGTCCCAAGTTCTCTCGCACACTCAGTCTTATATACGGTGACCCTGACCCCTTTGCAAACCCACCGCCCTGGCCTTGAATATCCGAAGCGCCACCCTTAGGATAATAATGACTAAATAGAGGCGGCTGTACTGTGAGACAGGTAGGCGGCGCTTCTCGAGGCTCATGAGACACCTTATCGTCATTGCCGAACGCTGAATCGGTCTGATCATCTCCTTCTCTCGTAACGTAACCCCCCTCGCACCACTTCTGCAGCATCAGATCCCACTGGGTATCGTAATGGTCATTAAATTCCAATAGTAACTTGCGGGCTCCCTCCTGGCTGACAGCATAGGCCAGGGTGCATACATTTCCACTTGATGCATGGACGACGCGCGTATGTGGGGGATACTGCTCGCCTAACTTATCTTGTAGGGCGAATGGGTGTGGTTTTAGGTGTCGAGGGGCTGGGACTGTCTCGTCTCCCGGAATCGTGACTACCAGGGGCGAAGTGAGAGACTTTTGAGCCTTGGGGAGGTCGGCACCACAGTGGCCGAGCCATAGGACATCCCAGCCGTCGCCATATACGCTTTCGATGCTGTCGCCAGCTCTTATGGTCGAGTCAAGTAACTCAACTTCTGACTTGCTTGACTGCGATTCTCTCAACCAGGTTCTCGAAGCCGCCGCGAAAGCCTGGAGCTGCGACTTCAACCGCATATCCCAGTCAATGTCGTCCTCCAGGATCAGCGCACTGCCTAAATCCTTATCAACAATGGTCTGCAGCGCATTCATATGAGACCTCCAAGAGCCCCTGGCCCCAGCCGAGTGCCCTCTATCACTTTCCGGGAAAATGTCATCCGGCACTTGATCGCCTGTCACGCCATCAATCCAACTGAAGCTGAGATTGCTGACGGCTCCAGCTAGAACTATCGCATCGCGACGGTCTGTACGTGACGGTAGATTTATGACGAATATCTTGGAGAACTGTGTGCGTTGTTAGTGACTGGCCCATGTGTCGTCTCTAAAATAAGGGGTTACGGGGTTTATACGCCTAGGGTTTTATTGAATACATGTTCTGGAGCGGCATCGTTTAGAAACCCGCCTGGGGTCGTAAACTTTCGCCAGTAGATATAAATGAGAGGAGCGAGGACGCAGAAGGTTGCGAAGGCTCTGCGAAAGGGAGGCATCACGCGTATATGCTTGAGAGACTAAACATCTTCCAATCTTACGCCGTACTATGTTAGTAAATAACTACCCGGTGCGATAATGTATGATCATATGTTTGAATTTATGTGATGGATGATGTACAAGTGTCCACCCTGTCCTCCTTTATTAGAATGCGGCTCAACCGTAATTGGCGGATAAATGAAGCGGGTAAATTCCAGCAACGATCGTGGTGATAGTGACACTCAATATGAAAGAAAATACGAAGAGCAATCCAGGTAGAAAATAATCGATAATTCAAGAAAGATCATAATTCAAATGATTCAAGACGTGGCTACTCATATTTGCTCGGCCTCCATTAATAGGATACTGACCCCTGAGATCGAAGCAGTGTGTACAAAGGGATATAATTGAATGTTATCATTATTCATGATTTAATATAATCTGACTGACTATCATATACCTCGTTACCCAATCCCATTTAAATACAATTTCATAAGTCATTTACATTGCCAAAACCAGCTAGGTTTGAACCAAAGAGGGGGGATGTCCTAACAACTCCTGCTGAAACCAAACAACGAAATCATATCAAATGGTTTACCATATAAACACCGTATGTCTACCCGTCAAACGCCTGAACGACCTGAGCCCAGTCCTTGTCGTTATACGCGCCAGGGACCCGATCGCCATCGAACAGACTAGCCATGATAACCCGGTCCGCCTGCTCGCCCTGCCAGGGCTCGCGGCCGTGCTGCGCAATGACATTATCATAAACAAGCACATCGCCACGCTGCCACTTATGCAGCACACGAATCTCATCCGCGATCTCCTTGAGCCGGTCGAGGTACTCCTCGGGGATCGGCGAGCCGTCGCCGAACAGCTGTTGCGAAGTGTCCTGGCGCGACGACACGCGCGCGCGCGCGATCCGCGAGTACGCGGCCAG
>JAOXNQ010000006.1:2047104-2071752 GCA_028571165.1 Hypoxylon perforatum
GCGGCTCGGGGGGCGGGCCGGTGCCGTGGATGGGGGAGACGGTCGCGGGAGCCGCAGGGGTGGTGTGGATTTGCCGGTGTCTGTGTCGTTGGTAGGCTAAGGAGGAGGATAGTATTGTCGGGGTCGGAGATGTGCATTGACTTGTTTGGCGTATCGCCAGTCGCAGCGCTCGAGTCGGGGCGTTCATTCTTGTGATTGGCTATGTGTAAGGCACACACATACTGGTTCAAGTATATTTGGAGTTATGTAGACTTAAGGAAAAGTTGACGCTGCGTTATAATACTTCACGATTAAATCTGGCGGACTTTATTAACTGGCGCTGTTTTTCTGTTATCGATTATGCAATAGCTTTCATCCTACATCATAAATGGCGGGCCTCGCTAGTACGATATTCGATTACGTACTGACATCGAAGATTCATAAAGGGGCATGATATCTCTATCAGGTTTTCAAATGATCAGTTCAAATATGTGCAGGCCATTGCTTTTCTACTACTCATAATGCAAGTTCAATAATCGCTTTTTTATTGGTACTTTCCTCCTCTTCTACTGCTAAGTATCTCGACCTGCCAAGTCCGCCTCCCTATAGCAAGTGGCCAACAAATGGAATCCGCAGATGGAAAGCAGCAAGCCGCGCTTCAAGACCGCTGTCTCGATGCAAGAAAGGTAGGCGTGTAATATATACAAGCACATGTTTAGATAGAGTTGCCCCAGAAGTTAGTCTTTTGTGTTTCAAAGCCATTTTTCCTCCTCTTTCCCGCCAGCTAATGATTTCCGTAGATGATTACTGGCAACACCAATTCTTCCCTTTCGTTTCCATCTCCCCACGTTCCTTCTCTTTTTCTCTTGGCTATTTTCTTCCTTTTTGGCCGTTAATATACAATATCCCTCACAAATGAGTCGGCCCTGGCATAAGAGCGCATAGGAATGTTGTTGTAGTGTAGAATGCTAGTAAGGGGGTTTGGTGAGATTCCCAAGTGTGTTGGTCTGGGATTTGCTGTTGATACCCTTGAGCATTGACTGAAGGTCCATGCTAGCAGCCCCGGCGTTGGCAAAACTGTTCGAGAGAATGCTATCACCTCCTCGGCTCCTAATATTCCTCTTTGGAGACTTCACGGCATGGTCTTGGCTCGAGATCTTGGTGAGACGCTCAAGCCCCACCTCAGGCGTGGGAGATTTTCCAACCAGTGATGCTGGTAGCGGGGGTACTGGCGGCACCTCTTCTCCATATTCGTCGCCTTCTGTAGGATTAGAAGTCAGAGGTCCTCCCGAGTCATTGGATGACTTCCGCTCCCGAGATTTTGATCTCGATCGTGCTTGGGCTAGCTCGTTGGCATCAGCACCATCGGTGACATTCGGATTGAATGATAGCTCCGATGGTGTAAAGTCGTAGCTTGCCATGCTTTCACTGCTGTCGTCGTCTTCTCGTAACGTCTGAAATGTAGCTGGTCTGACAGGATCTCCAGTAAGAACCGATTTTAGTTGGTCGACAGAAGCGACAAAACCCCTACTAGAGGCACTTCGTCCTGAACCGTGGCTTTGAATACTGGAGTTTCGTAAAGCTGCGGCATGACTGGCATGGGATGCAGGCCGCAGGTTATTTTGTCGAGCATATGTTGATTCTGGCCTGCTAGGCGGGTGGCCGTTCGTGGAAGGCCCGTTAACAGTTAGGTGATTCCCTCTGGTAGCAGTCGTTCCAGCTTTCGATCCATTGAGTGAAGCGGACTTGCTCTCTGCTTGCAGTGCTGCGACTGCAGCTTCTCGATTCCATTCTGTCGCCATCTCACCCCTGAACTTATCAGGCAGTTCATGCTCCTCGTTTGCTGGCGGGATGGTGCTTAGGGTAGAGCTCAAGATCGGGTGAGTGAATACTCGACCGGGTGATGCAGACGGGCTTGCAGGAGGTGAGGTTGCCCTCTCCTTGTAGTTTATACAAATGCATTCTACCATGGCGAGGCGGTCATCAAAGGGCAACAGCGCCTCCGATTCCACCTCGTGGGTAGGCATTTTAGACTGTGACTTGGCTATCCCAGGGACCCCTAGGAGGTCCAATGATGGTGTAGGAACATGTACTCCTTCGATCCAAAATTGCTTACTTCTTCTCCGGACGATTTCGTTGTGGATCGCGCGGCCGACGGATGTTGCTTCAAAGTCAAAACGCTCGCTTAAAGCCCAGAAATAGCCATGGCAGAGACACCCTAGATGTACTTTCGCCAAGGGCGTCTCCGCTTCTAGGATATCCTCTTGAAGTCGGAAAATCATGGGAAGACCGTACCTAGCGGCGTTGACCCCGAGTTTGCTGACCAGCTTGGTCAATAAGACGTGAAGAAGCGCAATATCCGTCTCGAATTCCATAAATTGCAGAGCGTTGTCGTATATGGCGAGATGGATAAGCTGCAAAAAGCGCGATCGAGGGACCCTAGCAGGTTTCTCTCGATGAGAAGCACTCGAGACAGCCCGACGAGCAACACTAGCTGGCGGTATTTCTCTATGATTTCCACGGGATGGCTTTTGGCCCATGTCGTCCCGTGCTTCCAGATCGGAACTTGTCGTTTCTCGGTCGAGCCACGTTGAAAGAGCATCAACATATGCCTTCCGGACCTGTCCATCTGGATCACGCAGGAGCCACTGTGTGCCCTCCCATACCTGTATTGGGACCTTATTCCTCGTCAGGTTGACATTTCCACTGATTTTCGTCTTTGGGTTCGCCACGAGGAGAATGGATTTGATAGCTTGAAGTGCAACGGCCTTTGCTAAGTCTAGTGCGAAAAAGCTATCGAGATGAGACTGATCGTCTGAAATATTCCCCGTAGAAGCCCCGGGCGGGACATCCACCTTCTCATTTGCCGACGGAGAGTTGGCCGCACTTGGATGGGGTTTGAGCCGCAGGAGAATGGCCGAAATCATGTCAGAAATTTGGTCCGCATAGTAGACGTGAGTAGCTAGGTTTCCAATTGATTGTTGGATACGGTTTAAGAGTTCCATGTAGGGAGCTGAAATGTGCTGAGAAAGGTCCGTGACAGGATGCGGCTTCTCGTCTCCCGGAGCTGCTCCGGCTACACCACTGCCCCTCGAACCCGCTGAGTGCTTCAGAGTTCGCTTCATATGTTGTAATAGGCCCAAGAGGACATCCATGACACTTAAGCCGATCAAGTTAATTTCTTCAGAGCTCAACAAGGACGCAATAATGGCAGAAAGTACATTTTGATCGGCAAGGTTTTCGGTAGTCGGGGGAGTCCGTAGAAGCGTATCTGTGGCAGTAATCATGATGACATAGCGGTCTTGCACGGGAGCCCATCCCGCAATAAGCTCGAAGATTTTGATCGCCCAGCCACGGTCGCGCCCTTTTTCAGTATGTACCACCACTGTCTCCTTTTGCTCGACTCGTTCTCGAATAAATCGCAATAGCGCTGTGGCCGCTCCGTGTATCTGTGCCCTGTTTGGTATGACAAATATCTGCTTTAGACACTGCATAGCCACAACACCGGTGTCTTCTTCAGCTAGCTTGTCAATATCAACAGACGTCCCCGAGATAGCAATGGGATTCGCGTCGCCCCCAGTGTCGGCAGTCTTGACAGTGGATATACTCGTCCTACGTCGTGATATTCCATTGACATCTTCCTTCTCTTCTATCTGAACGCGCTGGTGCAGTATGTGGAGGAATTCTTCATTATCGGTCCACATGTTCTCCAAGATCATAGGCACTATAATATCGAGCTGACGGCCGGCAGGAGTCGACAAGGCGTCGGATTCGGCAATACTCTTGATCGCTTCGAGGCCCGCATCTCTCCATCTCAAGGCAACTGGCTTGCTTGCGGGGCCTTTTCCGGGAGTTTTTCGGGTGGAGGCGAATGTAGCATAGGCTTGAACCACCTGCTCATATTGGCGGAGATAAGCCTGGTCTGCGAAGAGAGAGTTGTCGTGGTGTTCGCAAAAAGTCTGAAAGGTAGGTAGCGAGGCCTCTACCATAGTGATGTCGTTAGACCGTAGTATGAGGTCGAGGATCTTGAGGACATTCTGGGCGAATAGGGGGAGATCCTTCGGAGTTTTCTCGATCAAGGCAGCTAGTATTTGCAGGGTGACCTGTACGTTTCTGAATGTGGCGATCAGTATTAGTTAGTCATTCGAAAAGGAGAGCTCGTAGCATAGCGGAAGCGACGGATACATACCCAATGCGCACCCTCCACACATCGCTGGCCGTCTTCTTCTCGAGAAATTGACCGACTTTGTTAATCTTGGATCGTCGCGACGTTGCGTAGAATAGGAGGTAGCTTAATTCACTAGAATTAGGCTTCACATCGACAGCGCCTTTGGTGGTTCGAGGATAGCACTTGAGAACGAGGACTTGGTGCTTGGGGCGACATTGTTGCCGTATGGAATTCATTTCGGCGAACCAGCAGCCGGCAGCCTATCCAGCTATGGAAACAGGAGGATAGACGTCGGACGCCGACTGTGTGGAAGGTTGTAAAAGGCGGATAACTTTGTCATGGAAAAGGGATTTTTGTGGTCATAGACGACCGAAATGGAACGGTGTATGTCGTCGTCGTCTTAAAAAGGGAGATTTATCGACTTAGATGAGGATGCCAAGTTGGAAATTGTGAGGTGTTGAGTTGCGTCGTGTTGTTCTCATTAGCGGAAATTCATTTTGGGCCAGTCAGCTAATTATTCAAACTTAGCACGTACCTAGGTACATACGTACCCTGTACTCACGTAACACGCTCCCACGGACCCCTGTATTGGGTGTCTTAGGTGCCAACTTTGGTTAGACGCACACCTCAGCACCGTGCTGTCGGTGATTAGATCTCATGGTGAGAGCGAAATTAAACCATAACAAAAGTCTCTTATAACTATACCAACCTAGAGGTATTCTATACGTATAATAATAAATGCTGTCCTAGGCTGTTTATCTAAGTTATTAGTTATACGTATTGTACTTACGCCCCTTTACCACCGAGGCAAAAGGAGGCTGTCTTGACATTGCGAAGCTTAGCTGTTATCGCCCACAGCATACTTACCTAGGTACATAACCAAATCTATATTAAATGCCAGAGAAGAAACATTACTATTGTGGCCATTCTTGAGGCCTTTTTTGGCTTAAGTCGCCAATCCTTGGGGCCTAGACAGTATCGGCATTCCGACAAGCCTTACAGCGATGATAGTTTTTACTTACTCCTGAGTATACATCAAACTATAGAGGTTTGAATGTGCCTAGGCAAGCATTATCGAATTTTATTATACCTAACTATCTATGTGAATCTACCGTTTCGTCATTTCGAACAAAAGAATCGCCAATAAGAGATGCCGAACTTGCGACATGCGTCATAAGGGGTGTGTATATCAAATGCTCATGTTACCTGAATTTTAGGGGTCCTAACTTGAATCGTCTTAGTAGCTGCCCGTCTCGTGAGCTTCTCCCTATTTGCCTCATGGCGGGCGACTTCAGAATATGACATTGCCATTTGAAAAGTCAACGTGAGGTTTGCAAAGTGGTAAGGGTGGCAGATAATTATTTTAACAGTGGCGCTTCCTTAATGTCACGAGCTTAATAGGAAGTCATAAGGACCGGTAATATTTTGAGATATCCCGCTAATAAGCCATTTTCAGCCGATCAATACTGAGTGCTTGGGGGTTTGGGGGTTAGATGCAGCCCTATAAAATCCGATGAACATCCAAGCATTTTACATCTCAACAAAAAGATGCTAGGTACCCAAACTCGGAGGAAACATCGACTCGGCCTCGCATCTCCGAGTCCGTCCAATCCTTTTTGCCCGAAATCTAGACTACCTAAGGTATCTTCCGACAGACCGAAGCACTCAGGCACTTCATGTCGCGTGCCCATCTCAGTTCATACCCATGCACCACGCGAAAGGAACATTCGCCTTCTCGTTTCAAGAGCCATCTCATCGTGCAGTGATCATCCCCATTTAGTCGGTTCAGATCTCCACCTTCATACATGACTGCCACATCCAACATCTCCCCCACAAACAGCCAATCACACATGACCGCCATATCCTATTCTGTACAGCTAGATAGGCGACGAGGCAGCCTCGCTCGCCTATCCAGATCTATCCACAGATGCCAAGACTCAAAGACTTTCAGATGTATACCAGGGTTCACCCGCCGGTTACACCCGCCAGTTAAAGCAGAGTAGCAACAATGGCCAGGATGTAACGAGAGCCCTCTCTGTTCTGATCAGGTATATCAAAATGCAACAGCGAAGCAATCGAGAAAAGGTCTACACTATGGACGAGGCACTTGCCAATTCCAAAGCAACTTTGGGTGCATGCCTAAGCCTTTGTCGTAGTTCTACTAGGCGTATGGTAGACAGCTTACATACAGGAAGGTAGTAGGTATTCCAGGAAGTTGGGTAAGTCAAAACAAGGTAAGTTACCTATTCTGCCCATTGGGAATCGACCTTGAAACTCTTCCCGACCATTTGGCTATATTCAACTTTTTTGTGCGACGACCGATATCACATATGGATTGGTTTTGAGTTTGTGCCTCTGACTTATGTCCTCCTCCTACACTATTGATTCGGCGCATCAGGGCATCATTTATCTTCTTAGATATGGAATCCCCGGATCAGTCATCGAAGCGCGGATTCATCTCACCTACACGGTTCCTAAAAGAACGAGCAGATGACCTTATCGCCCAAGCAGCTGCAGCAAGTCGCGAAACCACTAGAACGAGTGTTGATCTTGCACGCAATTCTGATGACCCCTTCGGGGAGGTACCTATTTTTGAGCAAGAACCTCCGTGGCTTTCGGGTGTGTTAGAGAGGGCAACTGAAATACCTGTTCCATCTCCGTCCTTACAGTATCAAGACATTGGAGCTGCGTCTGCCGAACATAACGAACCACAATATCTCCTGGAGGACGGCCAAAGAGATATCGCCACCGACGTCGATCTATCTTCAACGCAACCTGTATGGTCTGACGAGGAGCATAGCTATCCGATAATTTCTTCCCCGACGCCTGCCGCACTCCTGGCTACCGAAAGCAGCAGTGGACAACAAAACCGAGGAACAACCGAGGGCGGGCATGGATGGAGCCAGGGAATGATAGTTAACAGCCTGGCCGACACCCACCACGATGGTGCCATACATTCCAACAGTGTTGAGGGAAATGATGTGGGTGGTCATACTGATACTTTCGTTCACAAGTTCGAGAGCTCCTGGGGTAGCCCGCAACGTAAAGAACGGGGTCTGGAAGAGTCCGCACAGACCGAGCAGGCTGGTCGTCATTCCCATAGCCATATGAACCAATTTATCTCGAACACTGGAAATTTCACCCATCCCGACGCAGGCCCCCAAATTATGCAGATTCCCAGTCAGATGCCAATAACTCAGGCGTACCAAGGCAATAGCAACTTCGATTGCTACCAAGCAGGATCATCTCCAGGATACTCCACGGAGCAGATCGAGAAGCATGGGGAATTAGTGCTGGAAGACCAATCCTCCGTCAATCTCCAAACGGTACCCGAAGGTCTGCAGTCGTCGACTTCCAGGGGTCAGGACTCCGTTATTGGCAATCCTATGAACTCGAAAACCAGTAAGCCGAAAAGAGATAGTGGCCTAAGCTCATACAAGGACAGACCATGGAAATATGGTCCCTACTGCCTCCTACGTGTATATCTCGAGTTCCTCCACCCGGATCTAAACGTTAACGATTTTACCTCGGGCCTCGCTTCGTATAAGGACATGAAATCCACTAGCGCCGAAACCAATGTTAGTGCCAAAAGCTCCTTATGCTGACTATTCTTCCCTAGCTAATAATGACCAGCGATTTTTCTATAGATGGTGCGAAGTTTATCCTGAAAAATGGAAGTTACTTGAACCCCAAATTACAAAGGAACTAGGGCAAGATTAGTACTATCCGCCCGACCCTTCTGTTTTAGACCGGATCGGCTATACTTTCGGGGAAGAGTTCAAGGACATCCCTCAAAAGAGGCAGGACCTAATAAGGAAAGCCGAGGATCTACGAGTAAAGACGCTAACTTCAAAGACAACTGTGCCTAGTAAAAAACAACAAGAGTGGCGACGGGCAGTTAAAAAGAAGGAAAAGGAACGGTTAAGAAGTATGGAGGGACGCAACCATCCAAGCTCTCCTTCTGTATAAAGGGAGAAGCGACATGTAGCATCAGCATGCTGTAAGAAGCGAATACAAAGGTATACATATTTGCGTACATACCATGCTCATCTCGATTTACCAGTACAGTATATGCCACCCATTGTATCTATTGGCGCAAGGAGTATAGACGGAAAGGAGTGAAAGACTTCACAGGCGAGGACGCCCTATTCCGCGCAAAGTCAAACAGCTATTTCCGCTCCATAATATTTCTTCTCGTACGAGGCATTAATACTAATTAGTTATGACCCCATTATCCATTCTACTTCACAGTCTAATAGACACCGGGCGAGCACGATCACGTTTATCGCCCTGCTGGCCATGATAGTAAAGCAAACCGCTATAAAGCAGATTCTCCGGTATATGTATAATACCGCTTCAAGGCATATTCGATAGGTACATGTTAGCTGAACAGCCACAAGATAAGATGAGGTTGAAGCACCTGCTATCTCGAGCCAAGCTCTAGAGCCTGATCTGCATTTAAACCCCGAACCAAGCTTTTCGTCCATCCGGTCTCACTGCAGGGTCCTACGGCCATAAGCAAGGGAGCCATATTTCCTGACTTCATACAACGCGTTAAAGACACTGCCATATGCGAACAACAGGAACAAAAGGAGATCGATACGAAATACCGGCGAAGTGTCTAGGATGGGATATATCCTACACGTGCAGCACTAGAGTATGTATGTGCGAAGGTCGATCAACCTTTTCTTATCAGCTGGTGAGTGACGACGCGCCATCGGCGCCATGCTCGGTGTGGCTCGAAAGTCTGAAGAGCTTTATCGAACGAGCCGGCGAATGGGGCGCCGAGGATAGCTCTCTATTCCGTACCTTTCAGGGATCTAGCTCGATGCGATCCGCTCCTGCACTACACCCCACGGGCGATTGGCAAGCTGGAGAGCTGGAAAGCTGGGGTGTTGCTCCAACATCTTACGTAGAGGTTTAAAGATAACAACTGTGAAAGAAATCTTGCCGCACTTATCTATCTACAAGCCGCTCCCCTATCAATGCATGGTATAACATACCATGTAACATGATGGCTTGCAGCTGCAGCGTCGCACACCCTTTTCGGGCTTTCGCTAGAGGTGTATTTAACGTCATGACCCCCCTTGCGCATACCGCTATTCCTCAATTCGGTTCCGCTGAGCTCTTGTACTCGAAATTGCGACAGATGCGATCGCGACGCACATAATTGATTAGTATATGAGATACTTTACCTAACCCTTTTGCGACAATCAAATTAGGTACCTACCAAGGCACATAAAGCAAGCAACCGGGCCGTCGCCCACTTACAACACCTGCCTCCAAAATGGCGGCAGACGCAGGAGGAGAGCGTCGCGACTCGCACACGGCCCCACCCGTGACGACCGTCTTCGCCGACGGCGACGTGCCGGACCACCTGACGGAAATGTCCGAGGACGAGGCGGCGCTGGCGGCGCTCGGCTACAAGCAGGAGTTCAAGCGCGAGTTCTCGGCGTGGACGACCTTCGCCGTCAGCTTCGCCGTCATGGGCCTGCTGCCGAGCATCGCGACGACCATGTGGTACGGGCTCGGCTACGGTGAGTGAGAGATGTCCCTGTACCGCGACGCTGTTGTGAAGATGGATGGACAGGATGAGGAGAAGAGTAAAAGAGGCTGATGAGTTTTATGTGTATAGCGGGGCCGGCGGCGAATACTTGGGGTTGGCTGTTGTCTGTTGTCTTCATTCTTTGCGTAAGAGCGCCTTCCTTGACTCTAATGACTAGGTGCAGCTAGGATTGACTTGTCATTTGTAGGTCGCTGCGTCGATGGCGGAATTGGCCAGTAGCATGCCTACTTCCGGCGGTCTTTACTACGCGGCAGCGGTCCTGGCAGGCCCTAAATACGGCCCGTTCGCGGCTTGGATCACGGGTTGGAGCAACTGGTTCGTGCAGGTGACGGGAGCCCCCAGCGTCGATTACGGATGTGGTGAGTGCCTACCGACTATGAACGCAAGGAATCTTGAAGAAGAGAAATTAACGTCTCTCGTGCTTGATCTGTAGCTGCCATGATTCTGGCTGCGGCATCAATAGTGAACCCGGAATACATCCCGACGAACTACCAGACGTTTCTCCTGACCGTCTTCATCATGCTGACCCACGCGTGCATCAGCAGCATGCCGACGCTGTGGATCGCCAACTTCAACTCTGTCGGGACGACCATCAACCTCCTCTGCCTATTTATCGTCATCATCATCATCCCGACAGCAGTGATAGGCGACCCCAAGTTCCAACCAAACGAATTCGCATGGGGTATCCAGAACAGCACGGACTGGCCCGATGGCATCGCCGTGCTGATGTCGTTCCTGTCTATCATCTGGACTATGTCCGGGTACGACGCCAGCTTCCATCTTTCCGAGGAGTGCTCGAACGCAGCGATTGCGACGCCCCGATCCATCGTTATGACCGCGGGCTCGGGATCCATACTTGGATTTGTGCTCAACACACTCATTGCCTACACGATCAAGGACGTCGATGAGGTCATAAATAGCGATTTGGTAAGAGTCATCTGAACCCTTCACTATAAATGTACCCATTTAGACTCACATAAGATCCATGTGTATAGGGCCAACCGTTCGCCGCCTACGTGGTACAAATCCTACCGCAAAACATAGCGCTCGCCGTCCTAGCGATGACGATCGTGTGCGCGTACTCGATGGGCCAGGGGTGCATGGTGGCCGCGTCCCGCGTGTGCTTTGCCTACGCGCGCGACGACTGCTTCGGCATCGTCAGCCGGCCGCTGAAGAAAGTCAACCCGTACACGCTGACGCCCGTGAACGCGGTGTGGTTCAACACGAGCATCGGCGTCATACTACTGCTGCTCGTCTTCGGCGGCGCCGCCATCGACGCCATCTTCAGCATTGGGGCCATCGCTGCCTACGTCGCGTTCACCGTGCCTATCTTCCTCAAGATCGCCCTCGTCGGCAACAAATTCCGCCGCGGGCCCTGGCACCTCGGCGCCGCTAGCCTGCCCTCGGGCATCGCTGCCTGCTGTTTTGTCGTCGTCATGCTGCCGATCTTGTGTTTTCCTAGCGTCCGCGGGGAGGATCTGACGCTCGAGGAGATGAACTGGACCGCGCTTGTCTATGTGAGATTTCCCCGTCCGAGACTCCGGTGTCCGGGGATAGAAAATGAAGTTGCTAATATTTGAGCTAGGGCGCGCCGATGATGTTTGTCATTATATGGTTCTTCGTCGATGCTCATAAGTGGTTTAAGGGGCCGAAAATCAATATCGAGGTATGGCTTGAATTTTTAGATTTTCTCCTTTACTCATACCCGATGGTGATGTTTGTCTAACGATACGGTCACTCTTAGCATCATATGCTTCACCAGCAACTTCCTGGCGTGGAAGGCGTCCAAGTACCTATCAAGGGAAACGGCAAAGACTCGGATATCGAAAGGGGCTCGATTGGAAAAGAGCCGTAAGTATAGAAAATGGGTTGCAATGTGGCAGCCTCTCGACAGGATAGCTAAGGACCTATAAGGGCTAAAATTTTAGAAGGTTAGGAAGGAAATACATAGACGAAGTCATTGAAAATATTTGGGTTAAAAATCCGAAGTGAGGTGTCTTTTGCTATCTCGACTTCGAAAGCTGGGTAGCGTATGGTAAGCCAACGCCAAACACGATGGGTGGGCAGAAGTCCTCTGCAGTTTATAGTGCATCTCAAGTCCTAGGTTAATTGGCTCCGAGCGATGATTTCTAAAAGCACGATGGCGGAGAGCGACACATTCACAATAGACTCGGCGTCAAACAAGATCTACACTGGTATATGCATGCGCAACGGTCTGTTGGACAACATGTCACGGAGTAGCAGAGGAAACGAATCCGAATAGATGCACTAAACTCATGAGAAAATTACTATCATTGTGATCGCTCAAATGATGGATGGCACTCGGCGCACGTATCCTTAGATGTTCGACTTTGTATGTCGATGAAGCCGGCTCTACAGAGCCTTGGGATGGATTCCCACGGTCACGCATTCTATGTGCACTGTGGGTAGAGATAGGCAATTCTGATTACTTGAACACCGAACACGAGTTTTTGAAGACCATCGTGATCGAGGGAGACGGCTTCTTCCCTTCAGATCGTGATCTCGATATAGGAGAGTCATAGGGCTGAGGACATTGGCCAAATATCTTCCCCGCCCCCACAGGGCCTAGACCGGAATGAGGCTATCATGCATAACGTTGCGAAGCCTCTCAAAAGGCGTGAAGCCTGAAGTGCCAAGAGATGCGCCAAGTGGGAAGTATCTAAATATGTCAGTATAGATGCAATGCCGTTGCATCTAGATGTTACTGGTGGTGTACTACACCAGCTCTTATTACCTATGATAATGAGTTGCTGCGTGAGCATCTCCAGGCAGTTATGGCTGCATTTACAATTGCCTCACAATCATATGGAAGTTAGGCATTCAGTGAAATTTTCATTTCATGTTTAAGCAAGGCGTTCTATTATGCAACAATACCCATTCCCCGCCTTGGCAGCTAAGGCAGTCCAATATGTGCCTGGAATGTGCTTAGTATTGGATCAGGCTGCTGTGGTAAATTGCGCTACTCTGTTGTTGCCTCCTAATTGGAGTCAAGCTGCCTTCATCTATCGGCTGCATATATCGATTGGTCACAGAGCATGTGATATCTAGGAAACAGTCAAAATGTCGGAACTTATTGCCTCGTTCTTGTATTTGCACTATCAGGGGTAGCACAGCGTAGATACTGTATGAGTACATACCCCAAGGAGGAGTTATCCTGGATTCACGATCCATGCACAACATTACCAGACACGATCCTTCGGATAGCCACTAGAACACCAGACTGAAAAGTCAAATACTCTGACCAGGCTTCCACCCTCGTTGCCTCGCTGCCTCATTATTACTGATACCCTGGTTCTTCGGTAGAGAGTAGGGCAAATCGACCAGTGCTGCTACTGTATCGATGATGCCTGAACTACGCCTCTAAGCTATAACCTGCTGATTCGAATTGCCTTCTCTACCTGGTAGGCAATACTAACTCTAATAGATTACTTCAATTAGTAAGCCTTATTAGGAGTGTTGCATGATTTAGATGAATCTGCAAGTCCGCATCGAGTCTTTAGCCCCGTGATCGACTTAGCCTCGCAAAGAGATCCCACGTCACTATAATCAAGCGCTTTCGAGTCGCTTAGCCACTTCCTCGATGCGGACACTCTCCCCAATAAGCTGCTTCACCGACTCTCGATCCTGACCATTCTCGCCCTGCACGACCATCTTCACGATATCGCCGTCATCGCTCATAATCAGGCGTCCCGTGCGCCCGTCGCTCCACTCGACGCGGATCTGCTTCGCCTGGGCGTCCGCGGCGCTGATGTCGACGATCGGGTCCCTGAGCTCCTTCGCCTTCCCGTTCTTGCTCTCCAGCCCTGCCGCGCTCCGGAGGTCCCCGATGACAGCCGTCCGGTTGTGGTAGCGTACCAGCTCCCGGCGCAGCGTGCGCGCGAATTTGGGCAGGTCTTGCTTCTTGGGCGCGTCGTTGTAGTCGTCCTTGGCCGTCGGCGGCGGAAGATGGCGGGCCGCTAGACCGGAGAGCGGGATACATTGCGGGACGGTGTGCCGGTGGATGCGCAGATACGGCGAGTTGGGGTAGGGCCGGTTCAGCATGACGTAGTACGGTCGAAGGAATCGAGATTTGGACATGACTTCAAACCGCAGGCCTATGACCTTGCCATCGTCCACGGCATGCGGATCCGGGTCTTGCACCTTGAAGGTGGTTATGGAAGCGCAAGCTCGATAGAGACATTGTTGCTTGTGGGCCTCTTGCTCATCAGCTCTGGCGGATAACTCTTGCAGACTAGAGCCGTCATCGGCTCTCGTAGAGTGTCTTTGCAATAGTTCACGCGTTGACTCCGATGTTATCAGAGTAGCAGTCTGCAGCTTAAGTTCTTGTTTTAACGACTCCACTATATGGTGTCAATAATAATTCCATTACTTTTAGGGAGGCGTCATTTGATTACCTTGAGATCTCAAGTTCGCTATTTCATTATCTAGCTGATCCGCAACAGAGAGTTCTGATGATTGAATTTCCTCGGATACCGACGCCATCATGTCCATTGACTCCTTTTCGTGACACTATGAGCGCTGGGTATTGAACTGAACTCCTAACGACGCGAAAGACGCGTTATTGATGGATGACGATCTTAATCGATAAGGATAAAGGGTCAAGGTGGGAGGATCTAGATCATAGTGGGGTACTTTAACCAAAGCCTCCTCAAGACTGGTAGGCTTAGTCATCGAAAGACCAGGGTTTTCTCTACCACGATTGGACGACTGAAAGCTTCCTATTCCATCTGAACACGTCCACTTTATTTTCCTGCGTCTATACAGGAGGCAGCAATTGTATTAGGCCACGATGGAGGGAGTAATTCATCATCTGTAGTCTTTCGAAGTTCCCCAACTTCTCTTTCTCCTTCTCTCACTAGGTAATCATTCGTTATCCAAAATCGGGTTTTTTTCTCAGATCCACATCGCCACTTTTACACGCCAGTCCAAAAAGCAAAAGGCCACGGTTGCTCTTCTTTTATACCACTATTAACGTGACTTCATTACCTAAGTACCTATATACAATACGATCGGCGTACTTATGCAAACGCAGAATCATATTTTCCAACTATAACCGCTTACGATATTTTTGCGCCTCTAAAGACCCTCGAACGCCTATCGAGCATCGCCTTTCCCCCTCGCGAAACCTTCCATATTCCCTGCCTCGCTTTAGAAGTACGAATGGGTGTCGAAACTCGGTCGAAATCTCAGAAGCGAGAGGAGTTGTCAGTCTCGACTGGTCGTGTAAATGGTCATTCCAACGGCGGCATGAGCAATATGGAGTTGAGGCGCAAGACTGCGGCGCCCCAAGAGTCGGGTCAGGTTACGGCGAATCTCATTGCTAGGGAGTCCTTCTCCCTCGACGACAATGTCCCAAAGACCCCCACGGTGAACAACCATGGGTTCTGGGAGTTGCCGGTACAAGATCAAAGGAACTTTATGCTCCTTGTCTTGCTGTACTTTTTACAAGGTGTTCCCATGGGACTTGCGAGTGGATCTGTGCCGTTTCTCCTCAAAGAACATCTCTCTTTTGGCGAGATTGGTGTCTTTAGCTTGGCATCATACCCTTACTCGTTGAAACTCTTTTGGAGTCCCATAGTGGATGCGGTATGGAGCCCGAAGTTTGGACGACGGAAAAGTTGGATTCTACCCATACAACTGATATCTGGATTTGGCATGTTATATTTAGGATCCATGATTGAGGATCTTATGAGTACGACGGGTAAGCCAGGCGGCCCTACCATTTGGAATTTTACCGGCTGGTGGTTCTTCCTGGTTTTCATGTGTGCTACCCAAGACATCGCCGTTGATGGGTGGGCCCTGACCCTGCTCACCCCAGGGAATGTTTCTTACGCCTCGACCGCACAGACGGTCGGTCTCACGGCCGGCCAGTTTTTGTCTTATACTGTCTTCTTAGCTTTCAACTCCAAGGACTTCGCCAACCGATACTTTCGCTCTACGCCGTCAGAGGAGGGTCTCCTGAGCCTAGGAGGCTACTTGACGTTTTGGGGCTGGGCTTACATTGCGATTACCATCGGCTTGGCGCTTCTCAAGAAGGAGGAGAAAACAAGGAACGAGGATGGTATCTGGGATGTTTATAAGATCATGTGGGACGTCTTGAAGCTACGGAATATTCAGACTATCATCATCGTCCACCTCATATCCAAGATTGGATTCCAGGCAAACGACGCAGTCACGAACTTAAAGTTGCTGGAGAAGGGCTTCGGCAAAGAAAACATGGCGTTGACGGTACTGATCGATTTTCCCTTCGAGATTGGTCTGGGTTACTATGCCGGTAAATGGTCGCAGGAATACACGCCTATGCGCCTTTGGTGTTGGGGATTCGTTGGTCGTCTGATCGCTGCTATCTTTGCCCAAGTTACCGTCGTTATCTTCCCCGCCGGAGGTGTCCAATCGTGGTATCTCCTTCTGGTCATTGCCGAGCACGTATTTTCAACTTTCACCTCTACCATCATGTTTGTCGCGGTTTCGGCATTCCACGCTCGTGTTGCCGACCCTGTGATAGGCGGCACTTATATGACTCTGCTCGCAACGTAAGTGTAATGTTCAGCCACCATTACCACTACCACTAGCTAACATATTCAATAGGGTTTCCAACCTCGGCGGTACATTCCCCAGGTACTTCGTCCTACGACTCGTAGACGCCTTCACATCAGCTACTTGTCACCCCCCGACGACAAAACTAGATAGCTCGGCCTTGAGAGGCCCGCTCGTGACGCAAGCATTTTCCTGCGCTGTCCAAGCCGAGAAAGAGCGATGCGAGCACGGCGGCGGCACGTGCGAGACCCTCCACGACGGATTTTACATCGTCAATGTCCTCTGCGTTGTTGTGGGGCTGTTGACGTTCTTCTTGTACATCAGGAAAAAGGTTCTCATACTGCAGAGCCTGCCTCTGAGGGCGTGGAGACTAGCGGGATCGACTTCGTCTCGGTGATGATGCATATATGTTCCAATATACATGTACAATATGGGCAGTAAATAAAGTCCTCGTAATTCTATCTTGGAATTTCCAGTGTGTTCTGGCGAAGAGCGCTGTGTTAACCTTGTCAATTGGACTAGGTTTCTAAAGTGCAACTCGCTATGGAGGCATCAAGTCTCACCAAATTTGAATTGGTTACCTGGAACAGTACCTGGTGTTGAGTCAGGGGCACAATGCTACACAGTAAGCTCTGATTGGTCAGATGACAATGCTATGGGTGTTTACAGCTATGAAGATAACAAGGGAAGAAGACAGCGGCATTGTTCCCTTATCATTACATAGAATTCTATTTGGCGGTTTCGTTATTTCCAATATCTATTGTTCACTTCGTCAACAAGACATAGAGAGCCTTGTTAAGGAACAAGAAGCATTGTTGATGAAAGAGCCCCTATTCTCCTTCTGTAACATGGCGATGTTTAATTGATACATATAGGGCGAGGATCTGTCTGAATTTTGAGAAGTTGGATAGAAGTGAGTATTCATAGTAAACTACTGAATCTACCCATCATGTCTGCTCAACCCATCACGTCTGCCGAATTCGATAAGAAAGCCTGCCATGTCTGCGACCGAAGTCTCGCCGGCGACCGTTTGGCCCTAATCGTCGAGAACTTCTTCGGTGCTTTCAGCCAGATGGACGAATACGTACAATGCCCGGGATGTGTGGAAGGACCACATTGCACCGAGTGCCTCCTTTCCACCGCCGCGGGCGCCTGCGATCTTATGGTCGCCGTTGAACGCATACCCGTCGAGTATTTCCAGGCCGACATGGTCAACGAGATCATCGTTAGGCTGGCCCAAGCCAAAAAGCTCACTAACGACTTCGCCGAAGCGGGCATCGTCTTCCATCTGGTGGCTCTCCTGGCACACCACATCGACCGGATCGACCTCTTCAACATCATCAGCGAGATCGCGCACGCGACTCAGGACTCCTTTGCCATTAGTGTCATGCAGAAGCTCTCGCAGTACAAGATCGACGAGCAGTGTATTTACGAGATGCAGAACGGGCTCGGCGAGTGGGACTCCCAGGCGCTCCTGGAGCTTCGGCAGGCCACGACGACTCTGCAGACCTTCGGCGAGCTGCAGCATCTTTTCAAGCTCCTGGATGATCGGAGCGAAGCTTCGCAACTCGCACGGTTGACTATCTCTGATGCCAAAGCAGAGGATGAGGCCGAGGCTGAGGCCGAGTCCTGAGGCCGAGTCCTAAAAGTATTCAAGTATTTCGTCCTTCAATACCTGCATAGATACCTGCATAGATAGCTCGTTAACCTAGCTAGTTTGCAGGATTAACTAATAATATCAGTAATTTAATCGTGATCTTGATCTCTCTTGTGCTACTTGCACAGACAGCCTGCAGCTCGTCGTGTTTCCAGTGCCACGTACCCCTGTCGCCCCACGACCACGTTCTGATGCACAGATGTGAGGCTTCGATCTCCGGCGCCTTGGCCGTCGCGATTTTGACTCGTGACCTTGCATCTGGGCGAGGGTCTGGGCGCTTGGGCTTGCTTTTGGGTAAGCCTGCAGCAGCGGCCATCCAGCTGGCGAGCTCAGGGATCTTCTCTATCGTGAATTTCGTCTACGTTTGTTGCCTGAAAGAGTCACGCCGTACAGTGTAAGTTAGAAGTGAATTAATTTCTAGAAAAGCAAGGTACCTAAAGCATAGAGCCCGTGTGAATAGAATTGTGAGTATTATATTCATGCATGTCGCCTCAACTTCTAGTCATGGACCTCATTGGACCTCCTCGGGCTATACCCTTGAGCGCGCATTGGCCTTTTTCATTAGAACAATGTCAGAAGATGATCAACTATTTTCAAGTTGGGAATTTTATGATTAATCATCTTACCAGACGTCGCTATTTGCGTAAGTACCGAAGTGCACGGTTGTGAATGCACTCGCATGTGCTTACCTGGGTACCGTACATAATGAGTCATCGTGAGTGTTATGTTAGAGATGCTAATATAATAATACATTATAATATATTTCTTCTTTTTTTGGTAAAATTCTTTGTTATTGATGTCAGTTTGTAATGTGCTGATAGTGAAAGGGGTATAATGTAAAATGTATGGGAACTTGTCCTCTTAACTCTATGCCAATTTTCAGATAAAATAAAATTGCCAGAAGTTTCAAGATGAGTTACTACCAAGGCGTGCAGGTAGAGGGGGCACTGATATTGTATTCTTTAGAACGTGATATTTACCAGGCAGTCATAAATTCCTTTCACAAGCTTGACAAACGTACAGTACATGTACCCTACTTAGATGCATCCCGAGATACATGCACTTGTGAATCAAACAACACAAAAGCAATATTCACATCCAGCTTTAGGCTACCATTAAACTATTAGAAATTGTGACTACTTATCTAAAGCTCTTTGGACCGTACATCTATTTTCCTCCTCTCCATCCTCTCCATCCTCTCCATCCTATTTCAGGGACACAGATGACTTAGAATGGCCTATCCTGAGCTTCGTGATTATCCCGAGACTCTGGACCTCACTGGTGTCAAGGGAAACAAAAACCTTCTAAAACGTGTCAATATTTATCATGCGGGCTATTCCAGCCACGAGCTGTTGTTATCGCTACATGCTTCAGACAACGGCGGCATCCATTACACTGCCGCGTACTACGGCTGCTGTATTCTGGCTAGGAATGTCTGGCACGATGATGAGGGAAGAACGTGTGATAAAGTTGACAAATATCCCTTCCTGTCCACCTCTCGAAAGGCAGACCGGAAATTTCGTGTGAAAGTCCCCGACGATGACATCCTACGAAGAGAGAAATACTTCTTTCACGTGCCAGGCTACAAGATGGGTAGGTTTTATCATACTGTAGCCTGAATTTTCTCTAAACATTAACCGCTCTTATTAGGTCTCTACCCCGTCGTCCCCGATTTCGAGCACTGGGTCTTCCCCGACGAGCGGGAGGTCGAGATACCTGCACCCTGGTGCTTACTACAGCCAGAAGACTCTGCAGACATTGAAGATTATCCGAGGCCGGCAAATACAAGTTGTCGTATAACTGGAACTCAAATTCGACCTCAGCCGCTCCATCTCGTCCCTCTGGACCAGGCACGCTGGTATAGGAAAAATGAGATGGTAGAAGACCGGATTAGTCAATTCCGCGGTTATCCTATGGACAGTTTTGTCAATACACTTTATTTCCGGCATGATATTCACCACTTGCTCGACGAAAGTATTCTCACTTTACTACCGAAACCTGAGTCGAAGGAACGCGATACGTATACATTAGTCACCCATATGCTTCGGAGACCGAGTATGAGCGACAAAGCTACATGGGAGACGTTGGCTCGGTTCCATAACGTGAAATGCCTCCACGTTGATTGGATTCCTGTCCAATTTCTTTTCGCTCATTTTGCTTGGTCTATATTCAACAACCTGGCCTACACGTTCAACAAGGAAGCAGTTGATACTCGGTTCCGGATGCGTGCGGAGCTGGGATGGTCTAAGAATGGGTCTGAATGGGTACGAAAAAATACGGAGGACAGATTCATTCCTGATGAAGATATTACGCCTGCCACTACTGGGTCAAAGCGTAAACGATGTCAAGTCGCGGATGACACTGATGATGACTATGCCGACTACGACTACTACTGATGATGATGTTGCCGACTACGACTACTGAAGGTAACCCTCGGTCGGGCCAGCATGTCAGACAAACAACACCAACGGAAGATGAGGAAGATGAGGCAAGGGGGCTTTGTGTTCTTAGATTGATTTTTAAATCTGTGGTAACTGAGGACGTCGATCTTCTATGGTTGTGAGGCAAAAGGAAATAGGGAAAGGGGTCAGGACGCTCCTTATTGATCACCTACTCTCTCAAAAATTTCTTCTGGCATAATTCACATTCGTTAAGAACAAGTAGAATGCATGTCTTGAGATTGCTAATTATACTGAACTCGTATATCTCAATGGCGGTGGACCTTATGTTTTGTTGTATTTTCTATTATAATCTGCGGTACGCGATTATGCCATGAATTCCCCATTAATGCCTTCTAAGAATACGATTACGGTGGTATGCTAAGTGAACGAGGACCCAACTCTCCAAGACATTGATGTCAAGAGTCGGTAAAAAGTAACGCCATTTATGATTTTCAAGGTCTTGGCCTTCTTTTGGGCCGCATCCCTTACTTTGATCTATTCTTCGCCGCAGCCGACTCGATGTGTTTCGCATGCAGCTCCTCGACAGCAGGTATAATCAACCCCTCAATCTCCATCTCAGGCTCGCCCTCAGGCAGGGTCTTTGGGTCGAGCGGCTGGTTCTCAGGCGCCTCATCACCGCCCGCCGCCGTCTTCTTACGGGGCACGCGGATCCAGTGGTCGTCCTGGCCGGGCGCCACGAAGACGACCTCCCACTTGCGGGTCGACAGCAAATTACCAATGACGAGGTGGTGCTGGTAGCGGTCGAGCGAGTACTTGGCCTTGTGGACGAGGATCTTCGGGTCCGTCTCGAGCTTGAACGAGACGATCATGCCCTCGGGCGCCCAGCCGTCCACCAGGTTCTTGAGGAACTTGGGCACGGGGTCCAGGTCCACGATCAGCCGCTTGCTCCGCGGCACCGCCGGCGACGAGTCGAAGTTATCGAACGCCTCGTCTTCCTGCTGCGGCTGTCGCTCTTCTTTCGTCACCGTCGTCGGCCCTTGCTGCTGCTTCAGCATGTCCGTCGCGTCTGTGCTCTGGATCTTATGCTCGGCCATGCGGTCCTCCGGCACGAAGAAGTCGCTGACGGCGGCGGCCAGGTACAGCAGGCCGTTGGGGCCGAGCGGGCGCATGAGCTGGGCGACGGCGCGCAGCTCGTGCAGGTAGTCGGTGATGGTGACGAAGGGCAGCATGAGCAGCAGGTTGCGCTGCTTGGCGTTGTTGTACTTGCGCAGCACGCGCAACATCTTCTCCTGGTGCGCCGGGTTGGCCACCACGCTACCATCCGGGTTCTCGTGCAGGAAGTCCAGGAAGCAGTCCGTCGAGTGGCTGTAGTGCCGGCTGTACGGCAGCAGACTGAACTGCCGGTGCATAAAAATGACGGCATATCCGGCTTCTAGGAAGTATTCCGCGGACGTGGCGCCTCGCGTGCCAGCGCTGAAGTTGTCGATAAAGCGCACCGTCTGCTTCTCCAGAGGCACGGTGGTGCCGCCGGAGGTGACGAGAACCACGCGCCTGTTTGCGGCTGCATGCTGGTTTATGAATTTCTCCGCCGCCGCGACATGTTGCGGTAATGACTTAGGGGGTGGATTGGAGCTGAAGTAGGCATTCTCGACCACTTGGTGAGACGAGGCGGATGTGTTAGTAGTGCTGCTCGACATTGTGTCTTGACTAGCAATGGATGATATGGATGGTGATCTAGAAGAAAAGCGAGTTTCTGATAGATTGAAACTGAGACTAAGTGCAGGCGATGAATCTCCTCCCTTCTCGGTCGAGAAAGAGTTGAGATGATCTAAAGCCGGAGTCTGCGTGGCCATCGTGTTAGCTCGGACAGAGTAGATTGTGGATCGATGCAACGACACAGCGGAGCATCGATGTAGGCAGTAGGGCAGACGCAGGGACTAATAAGGGTCCTTGATATAAGACGCATAGCCATTGCTACTAGCAGACTACTGCAGACTCAAGCATGTGCCGTGAATCTTGCGCGGAATGTGACTCGTACTGTACATAGTAATCACCGGTACCCCGGAGTTGGATGAGACCTCGGCCCCCGGCTCCTGGGGTCCTTTCTCCTTTTTGATCAGCCGTGCGGAGGGCCGGCCGCCCGGCTTAATCAAGGTAGAAAAGAACAAAGCCATTTCAGGAGATGCACTTATCTCTCTTTTGCAGGTCGGACTTTGATCTCAAATATTGTAACCTATATTGAAGTGAAAGTAGAAGTGAAAATAGACTTACGATACAATAGGGGACTTCGCTATTAGAGCAAGTCCTACCGGTCGTCTATTAATTGCCGCAAAATCAATTGATGGTGTCGAGTGTCTGGCGGGGTGAAGCTTGAAGCTTGTGATTGATTCGTTAAATTGAGATGAGAACTGATATGCTAGATCCCAAGTCCTAGCCTCCTAGGTCATGGCATGGGGTTAGTGGCTATTCGTGGCAGATTGGTAGAGAATAGTATGCGACATCGTTAACACACACAGTAAGCCCCTAGTCACAAAGCAGCAATCCAGGCGAGGTTAGATCCGGCTTTGCTGAACCCTTCGCTGCTGACGTGAGTTGTGTGGGGTTATGCATCGGGTGAAAGGATCAGCGTTTAAGGAAGCTCAATGCCACGTTCAGGTCCGAGTCCCGACGGGAAGGAAATGGGCATGTACAGCGGCCCCCTGCAGCTATTTTGATTACATAAGATCTGATAGGTACCTCCCTCTGAGGCGCAATTCCAGCAGCTCGGTTTCGTTGATACCTTCTTAATATGGGAGTCGTTCTCAGCTGCAAGAGACGATCATACGAGAGATCGTAAGATCTATGTTATATCTTACAGAAGAAGCTACACATTTGGGAAACTGGCAAGAAGTGATACTGAATCATCGAGTTACAGCGCCAACTATGGCTCCTATCCGCCTAACCACAACTTCATATGGGTAACTTTTCATCCTTGAGTTTAAATTTGGCACTCGTCTTTGTTTTTGTTTTTTCGTCCTTCTCTTTTTCTATTTTTTCAATATGATTAGCGGTTATAGTGTTAACCACGAAAAGCCAAGATAAGTATTAGTAAAGAAAGTCAAGTAAATATATACTGGCGCAAGGTCTACAGTAAGTATATACCCTCCAAAAAGTGTGAATGCGCCTTACTAATTCCAACCAGCCAAACCAATTTATCTAGTAATCCTCATAACTTTTGTGTTCCCCCTTTTACCTATACACGAAACCGAGTGGCTCTCCCTATTCCCAAAAGTCCAGACCGATGCCCAGGTCCCATTAGCCTTATCTCCTATTATTTCGTTACGCTATCAAAAAGAAGGAATAGTGTGAACTACCTAATAGGGTCCTAATCTAAAAGTTGGTCCAAGGCGACCATCCAACACTCGCAGCCTTTGCCGCGTACATAGCGACGAGGGCAATAATCTGGGTAAGACCAGTGAAGAGAATAAGTCCCCAATATTTACCATCGGTAGCCTTAACGATGGTCCCAGCTACAGGAAGGCTAAGTAACACGGCTACGGAAACCACAGTGTAGCAAGTGGCATAGTATCTCCCATAATGCTGCGTATGGCATAACTTCCCTACACAGACCGGAGTAATGCTAATATTATTGCCAGTCGCAAACCCGAACAAAATGGCAAACATGACAAGACCCGCCGTAGTATGACCGAACGGCAACCACACGATATAGCAAGCAAAGACGGTAACGCACAGGGATATCATATTCATGTTGAAGGCGCCGATCTTATCAGCCCACCAACCGGGCAGCGCGCGCCCCAGCACCGACGCCGCGTTGAGGATCGGCAGGATCTGAAAGGAGAACTTCTCGTCGAACCCGTTGGCCAGCGCGTAGCTCGACACGTAGGCCAGCGGGATGAACAGCCCGAACTCGAGGAAGAAGACGCCGACGGTCAGCAGCAGGAACGGCCGCTCGCGCATGATGCGGAAGTCCGGGTGCGGGCTGGCGTTGGGGGCCGGCGGCAGGCGCTTCCGGACCAGCAGGCTCGCGAAGACGAGGAGGGACAAGCAGACGAACCCCAGGATGCGCAGCGCCCACCCCCAGCCCACGCGGTCGAAGAGGCGAAGGCGACAAAGAGTAAGATCCGCAAGGCTGACAGATGGTGAACGTCGGTGATGTTCAGCGCAAACACAACATTCAGAACCGTGCTCGCAATGCTGAAGATAGCCGCCAGGGACCCAATCGTCCATATCCTGACACGTCTCTCCATCGGGTCCGTGTCACAATGGGAGTGCACGAGCCCGTTTGCGCTCAATCACCGACTGTCTTAGATGTTCTGGT
>JAOXNQ010000006.1:2071852-2398138 GCA_028571165.1 Hypoxylon perforatum
GACAGTCTGCACAACTATTGCGCCTTATAACCTTTAGGTTGGTACCAGGCAACCCGAACTGCACCCGGTTGCTCTGCCACCTGCGTATACACACCTACTGAGAATACCCAGGCAAGAACTAAGCTGACCAGAAAGTGTGCATTAGAATAGGTACTTTAGGTTAGGTAAATTGATGAACTTAGGGAAAATCACCATAAAGAGCATAGCGAGAACAGCAAGAATGGCAAAAAGTAGTGAATATTTCTCTGCCAAATTATGATAGCAATATGTGGCTTTACTTATTTTACATTCGCTGGTCTTGATTATCATATAAACCCAGTTCTCAACTAAACCGCAGCAGCCTAGGTGACAAATTCGCCTTGCAGTACCCTTGCAATGACTCATATGCCCGTCTCGTACTCTAAGTCTTTCGTTGTCTGGCTGTGATCGTCTGTGGGTGATCATTACCGCGTGTATCATACATCTCGCCGACCATCTTGTAGCGTTTGAAGTCCTCTGGCTTCGGGACTCGCATATGTCCTCGTTTTCGATCTCCCCGTGATGTTGGACGTAGCGGAGGAGTCTGTTGTGCTACGTCGTACTTGTTTATGGCAGCAAAGTGTTGATCACTCATTACATTAGCATACCAAATATTGTTCAAGCCATTCATATCCATCACATGCCGGCAAATCCAGTCTATGTACATGTTGATGGAGGGGCAGGCGAAGACTGGCGCGCCCTTTGTGCGAGGGTCACTTTTGTCGAGCATTCGTTGCGGAACGTTGAAAGCAGACGAAGTTTTGAGCCTCCTTATAGGAGACCCAGCTCGTTCCTCCTCAACCTCGTGGGTCGCGTCGTTCCTTCTTTTTCTTTGTACCTTTGCTCCTTCTCCTTCTTCTCCTTCTCTTTCTTTTCTTTCTCCTTCCCCTTTTCGGGTCTTGCTAGTCGACATATGGTACAGATGCTCTTAATCTTATCAGCTCGTACAACTTAAAGTCGTCATCGGTGAGTACGCGCAGCTCGCCGTCCTCGGGGTCTTTGCCATGGTGGATTGTGTGAAGGAATCGACGAACGATGTAGCGGAGCAACGAATTATTATAAGCACAAACATAGCGCTTTTGTGCTATGTCGTACTTGTTGATGATGGCGAACTTGACCTGTGCGGTCAAGTTGCCAAGGTCGGCGGGCCCCTTGCTGTTGTGGAATTTGATCTTATCGAGGAGGATGCCCGATCCGTTAGAGTCGATAGCCGTCATCGTGAGGCACTCCGTAATCTTCGTGAAACCCGGGCGTATCATGGCCGGGGCTCCCTTCTTGCGCGCGACGTTGCGGTTGTTGGTCTTCCTGGGAGCCGGGCGGAACGCTGCGGAGGTTCGAACTCGCTTATTAGGGGAACCGCGATCCTCCTCCTCGTTTTCTCTCTTCTCAGTTCCCCGTCCGACTGGTAGATCCTCGGACAGGGTTCCGACTCGGGTTGCGAAGTCGAAGATACGTCGTGCCCTCTCCGTAAAGGGTTCGGGCTTCTGGGTGGTGTCCCAGCCCATGAAGATCTCACCCCACCACCAAGCTTTGGCTTCGTCGTTGAGAACCATCTCAGGTTTGAGAAGCTGGAGCATTTTCTGCATCCAGCCCTTGCACCTGGCGTTGGTTGATTAGGGTTTGATTCCCTAGGCGGTCAAACCTATTCTCTTTTTCTTTTTTCTTCAACATTACTCCTCGACTGGGGCTTGTCTGACCATTTATAGTCACTTCTATATTACATACCTATAAACGAATATACGAGGTTTGATCTCTGTCTAAGTCGATTGTGTGTAACTAGAGTGTCTATTGCTTTAGAAATACCTTGTTGTACAGAGGATAGCAGAAATGGCGACACGCGCATTCGATTTATCAACAGACCAATGATCCAGTTGCTTGGCAGGTATCTGATGGGCTATAGTCAGGTAGCGTTCGGCTATCAATGCGGAGATGCCTGTCGGTATGACTCCCCCCTGAGATCATATACCCACTGATCTGCAAAGCCCGAGATATTGCCTGGGCGTAGACAACTTAGATACACACCAAAGACTTGAATGTGGCAAGCTCTAAGCAATATTAAGCTAAGTCGATTGGCATGGACTCATTCTACATGTCGGCAGTCTTCCCAATACTCCACGCTTTTAATTACCGGCGCAAAGCATTAAGGTATGATCCCAAGACTTGCGGGGTAATACGAATATGAATGGAGTATCTAATCAAATATCACGGAGTTCTATAAAAGTATATTCGTTTATATCTCTTCTATTCAAGATCTGCTGGATGTTGATTTTCCGATGTGGCCTTTTAGTGATTACCTAAGCAATATGCATTTGTCTCCTATACTCCTCGTGACAGTTGCCCATCTGGGTCTATATGCGCATATAGGATGGGCCAACATTAAGAGCGACGAGTCTTCTAGGTATGGGGATCTCAGCAAGCTCCAGTCTTTTAGTTGGAAACCTCGAATATTCATATTGTCGGATATCTTAAACGAACCGGATGACTCCATGTCTCTTGTGCGATATCTCCTCTATTCTAATGAGTTCGATACGCGGGGAATCTGCGCAACTACCTCGTGGTGGCTGCAGAATGAAACTCACCCTGAGGAGATGCGAAGGATTATTAACGCGTATGGGGAAGTCGTTGAGAACTTGAATCGACACGTTAATAGCCCTAGTGCATCCTACCAGAGTGCCGAGGACTTGTTGTCACTTGTCACCTCTGGTCCTTCGGTAAACTACCCCTATTTATGTGCCATGAGAATTGTTGCTAATACTATATTCTCCTAGATTTACGGAAAGGCGGCCTTAAAGGAGCCTTTAAGCGACGGCGCCAAGAGAATCATCCTCAGCTTGAAAGGGTCCGAAGAGCCTCTTTTCATCGCTGGGTGGGGTGGTCTGAATACGCTGGCGCAAGCACTCATCCACATTAGTAAGACCATGTCTGCTTCTGAAGCAGCAACATTAAGGTCGCGAATCAGATTATACACGATTTCAGACCAAGACGACACTGGCCCCTGGATCCGAGCGCGTTATCCAGATGTGTTCTACATCGTTTCTATCCACGCCTGGAATGAGTATCAAGCAGCTACTTGGCCTGGAATCGGCCTAGTTGGATGTCCTTGCACGAACTCGACTGTCGTTCAAAATCCGTGGCTGGATGAGAACATCCGTCTTGGGCCGCTAGGAGCGATGTATCCGCAAGTCGTGTACACGATGGAAGGCGACACCCCAAGCTTTCTGTGGTTGGTACAGAACGGGTTGGGCTATCGTGATCGCATCAATTGGGGCACATGGGGTGGCAGATACGACAGGCCGCAAGCAGGAATCGATTTGGGTGATGGAATTGATACAAATCACTTCGTTAACACACTGGAAAACGTCATTGGTATTGACGGGCAATCTTACTCTACGTCTCAAGCGTCTATATGGCGTTGGCGAGCTGCGTATCAAGATGATTTCGCAGCTCGTATGCAATGGACTCTCACTTCAAACTTCAAAGAAGTCGGACACCCACCTGTGTTAAACATAAACGGCCAGCAAGGGCCCGATCCGGTTACTATCCGCGTGGAAGCCAATGCAACATACATATTTGACGCAGGCCTTACCTACGACCCAGATTCCGAAGATAACGGCCGCTTAGAATATCAATGGACTGTGTATCCTGAGCCTACGATGTTTCCAACGGATTTACTCGACATAAAAATGGAAGCACTGGAACCTCCGCCGGGTTCAACAGGGGTAATTACCGTTAACGACGCAGGATTCGCTAATGTGACCCTTGGCACGAAAATACGGGTTACTGTACCTGAACCGGCCAGAAATCCGTCTACAGGGCTCCCCACAGACTTCCACATACTGCTACAGGTCACGAACAATGCCGGTAAATACCCTATCAGAAGGTATATGAGAGTTGTTTGCGAGTATGATAGTTAAATTCACCTTGGTGTCACCCGAAGAGAAGGCCGTAGTTAACTAGTGTCTGATCCTAGCCTTGAGTAGTAGATCCGATGTCTCCCCATCGGATGTTCGAAAAAGTTACATGCGTATCAGGGTGTTGGGCCTGAATATTGGCAGGTGTGCTCTCCTTTACGTATTAAACATGTCGTGTTAGCATTTTCCCCTATACTTCAGAATGCGGATGAACTTACGGCGAGGGAACAGGGTCCATTGTTGCCAGAGTCGAGCCAGCCCATCTGCTGGGCAGCATCATTCCAGATTGACATGGCTAATACCACTATGAATCTTTTAGTTAGTGATTGCTACTAAGTCAAAGGCCTATGGGATCCAGGAGTTGTTACTGACTTCCTCGTCCCAGAGCCTGGCCCATACCCGGGAGACCTCCAGGGCCTCCGCAGCTGGAAATAGATCCACCATTGGTTTGCTTGCCATTTTGGATATAAGTGCGAGTAATTTGTGTCAGCGAACCGCTGCCCACAAACCCAGTAACGACGGTGAATTTCTTCTGTGTGTATGAAACATGTCGTATTAGCATCTCTCCTCAGTGCTTCGAAAATCATAAAGGGGCAATCTCAGCATAGCGTTCTTTACCGTAGTATCGACAGTCCCGCCGGTAGCCCAAAGATTGCGCTGGCCGCTCGCGTACGGGTTGTAACCGCAGCCAGATTTATCGCAATTGTTCCCACTGCAGCTGTGAGGGGTGAAAGCGGTGGCCTTCGCGTTGGCCTCGAGGACATCCATCTCATTACAGCAAAACCCCTGGCATTGGGCATCACAATACCCCTGTCCGGCGCCTATACACGCAACGTTAACATATTTCGGGGTTTCCTCAAATTTAAGTGAAATAAAAATGACTTACTGGCGCCCCCTGAGGCTCCACCGCCGTCAAGCTCCATCTCCGAGAGATAGAATGCGCCATTCTCTCCGCAGGGAACTTGAGAGTAGTCTACATCCACGGAAAGCTCCTGGTTAAGGAGGCTCATAAGCACGTAATTGCCGTCGTCGCCGAGGAGGTAGATGCGCGGAGATGCGGGATTGAGAGCGCCGCCCGACTGTACGTAGTGATACATAGTTACGGCGTCGGCCTCAGTAGAAACTCCCATAGCAGCGTAATCATCCGCTGTTCTCGAACCAGCAGTCCCTCGGGCATATTTGGAGTCCTTGTCGAGCACGACAGACGTGTTTTGCTGGACGCAACCTCCTGAAGTGGTGCATTTCCATGTAATAAGAGGAGGGTGTTGCTCGGAGCTTTGAGCGACAGCTACACTTGCTAGGAGCGAGCCTAGTAGGCTGATGTATAGGAGTTTGAACGACATGTTGAATACGCTAACCACTGCCTTCCGAGCTTGCGACTAAGACGAAATAGTGTAGAAAGAGGAAAAGTGCTCACATTTCGTACCTACCAGCCAGCTACTTTTAATGAATTGTTGCCTTAATGAAATCAAGATACCTCCGCATTTGTCATCTATTGGGGTGTAGCGTTAGGCATTTATATGCCGGCGCGGCAGCCCAAGGCCTGTCAATTTAGGAAATCCGGAGGGGACGGGGAGATTGCAACATATAGCGGCTGAATGACAGCAATGACGGCACGCATTCGGGAAAATACCCACCGCGCATGGGCCGAGCTTGGGAGATGGGCGGATCACGTAAAACGGACCGTTTTATTGGGTCAGGAGTCGGTACATGAGCGGGAAACAGGTTTCTGGACGGCACGTCGCCAGATATCGATCAATCGCTGGTGGGTGTAGCCATACGGGGATGAAGCCGGTGGGCGAGGTGTCATGTCAATTATGCATTTCGCGTCCCCTGTCACCGGGAGCTTGGACAACTTTTTAATTCGGCTGTAGGCAAGACTTCTTCGGGTCGGAAAATACTTGTGCTTCATGTTTATATCACATAACCACATAGCGAAAGGTCATTGATTCGGTGCTAGTGACCTCTGCTATAGTCGGTTCTTCAGGGGTCGGGTCGGTGCCATGATTTTGTGATTTCCTATTTCAAAAGAACTTATAATTAGTTTACAATAATCTATGCGAGGGAAATGTCTAGATACAATAGTATATAAATACTTACAACCATCCATATCCAAAAAAATCAAGAGTGGTTCACCGGTGCTTGGTTTTGCAAAGGTCAAGGTCTAGCACTCCTTCACAGTGTATGTCGCACCTTTTTATTCAGGGGCTGCAAGTTGCCTGGATTAGGTAAGCAACTTAGCGCATCTCCATTTCCCTGATTGTTGTCCTCAGGTATCGGGCAACTGCTACTCACCTATACTATTAACTGCTGCCTACCTGACTACGTGGATGAAATCTGTCTAAAGGGACTGGATGATTGCCTTTGTCTCATTTCAATTGGCTGTAACAACAAAGCGCGGTCAACACCGCAGCTCTACGTGCACGGCGAGCTTAACACAGCAAAATAGGGCCAGCAAAGCCCCCACTACGCCGTAATGAGTCAAAGGCCGAAATAAGTAGCTAAACACTGTGTAGCACACGCCCCACAAATGCGTGTTGCTGCCTCAGTCTCTCATTGAGACGACAATGTTTTACCGCAATGAATGTATTTTTAGTAGAAGCTTCTAGCACTTAATTGCAGAAGCAAATGATACTTAAGTCACAAGCAATCTCGCCTTCCCAACTGCAGGTTTGTTATTGGTGTTGCGTTGCAGCGCGTCTGGTCGATGGATTGATGCACCTCCCCTTAACCTGAAATCAACATCTTGGCTGTGTGAAGGATTCCAGTCATTCTCAGAATCACTTTGTTACCTTCTAGATATCATTTACTCTCCGAAGCATACCAAGTCGAGTCTACCATCGCAAGATGTCTTCCGACTCTGATACCGCCCAGCTTCTCCGGAAGCGCCGGCTACTCCAAGACATCAAGGAACTTGTTGAGAATCCTTATCAAAATATCACTCTGCACCTCCGCGATGACAAGCTTTCCGAGGCTTGCTTGATTCTTACTCCTACGCACTATAAGCCGCTGCACCTCACTATCGCCTTCCGTAACTTCCCAATTAGTCCCCCAGGTATCATGATGGACTCCCAGGTCAAGCACCCTAACGTCTTTGGAGGCTTTATCTGCGCTACTATTCTCAACAACGCCGAAGAATACACTCCGGCATATACCCTCAAAGGCATAGCAATTCAGATGCTGAGCTTCTTCTCTAGCGAAAGCGTCGAACAAGACCACGGATACGGAAAGGTGAAGTTAGAGAAGTTCAAGAGTGAAGATCAGAACATCATGAACGATGACTACCAGTGTCATCATTGCCAGTTTTGTCAAGAGACTCTTCCTAAACCTCGACCTCAGGGATTTCAGTCCAATCGCTTCGATGCACTTGTAGACAGCGATCCGGATCAACGGCTTACTCAACACGAAACAAAGGGGCCACCCACCCCCGAGTTTTCGGAGGCAACCGAGCACTCGGTTAATACAGGAGGCATATGCCGCTTGCCAGATGAGCTTCTGCTGGAGATCCTCGAGGGATTGGACTTCATTGAGCTGACAGCTTTTGCGGCGGCATGGCCACGGATTAGTGACATGGTGAGAGACTACGATCTCGTGAGGCAGCGAGAACTTCAGTGCTTCTGCCTAAAGGATGATTACAGATCCGTCAAGCTAGGAATAGGTGTCTTATATAATCGCAAGCTACGCATGATTGCCTCCGAGTTCGACCTCATTTCCGAACAAGCATTTGAGCATTGGCACCAGCGTTACTCGGTTAACGGGTGCTTATTTGATCATTGGCTTCCCTTACCAATCTCCCATTCGCACTGGCGGCGAGTAAAGGGCGACGTTGCAACTTCCTTGGGAGGGATGAAATCTCTCGTTACCGGCAACTACTTCGGCGATGCTCAGTTAATTTTCGCATTTATGAACGATGTAGTGGTTCGTCTAAACCAGTTGGTCGTAGAGGACTATAAACGCGACTCCTACGACTACTGGGACTACTTGGACCCCCTCGTATACTCAGATGTGAAAAGCACCCTTCGCCATGCTTCGGAAAAAGCCATCGAGTCCTATTTCCATCTTTTCCATCTCCTTGTGTGCATGGCCACGGAGGATCCCTCATTGGTTCAAAAAGCCAACAGCCTACTCCAAAACTTCATGAACGGGTCACGATCCAAAACCGACTGTCCTAACCTAGGACACCTTCTCATCGCCCTCTTGATCTCCGATGTTGCGGTTACTGAAGCCCTCATCAAGTCTATAATCACGGAGGCCATTACAAGAAACGTGGTTTGGCTCCTCGACCGTAGAGGAGCAAATATGCCTGAGCTCTCCTATATGGAGTCAGCGCCCGTATCGGCCTATCGCCTCGACAAGACCTTTCAGGGCTCGCGAACTTCGTACCGACTGCTGATGTTCTCGGAGCTATTTAGACGTACTGCGCGGCCGTCACACCAGAAACCCCTGAGCGAAGTCCGCGACGAGCTATTTGACAGACACGGCGCGCCGCCCCGCGGCGCAGCCCAGAAGCTGTCAGCAACGGTTCGTCGCCTGCACACGATCAACGACTTCCCGGCGTTCTTCAGAGAGATGGGCATCCGAAACGTACCGGACCCGCGAGCCTTCACTACCGTGTTGCGGAACACAGTTCACGCGAGCATGAGCAAAGGATATTCGGTGTGGGGCTTGGAACGCCGCTACGCTCTAGTCTTGCGCAAGAAAAGGGATAAGGATGTCGATATGACGGATGATGAACGTCGTTGGGTATGGCAGAATGCAAATACCTATGTCTCCTTGAGAAGCTTCTTCCCAAGAACCAACCAAGCGGGTGAGGAAAATGGCGGTAGAGGCGGTAGAGGCGGTAGAGGCGGTAGAGGTGGTAGGGGCGGTAGGGGTGGTACGTGGTTTCCCCGTGGTTGAGGTTAGCAATCAAGGGATTGCCACGGTACAACAAGGCAACGTTTTACCTAGGATTCTCAGGTTTCCCATGTAGCTAGATAAAGGGATTATATGCCCCTGGACCCTTTGTCAGATAGGAAGCTTGGAGCTTACTAGCAAAATTGCGAGATTTCCCCTACCATGTTTGCCTTTCTCTTAGCTTTGTGGCATGTATACACTGACAATCGTATATCACGCACCCGTCAACTAGCGCGTCTTGTTCTCTTTATATCTCTGGCTCATGGTGGCATTATCTATCATCAACTATAAGCATACCGAGGTATCTATCAACATTGAGCACAATTCGCAATACCTATGATGGGAGTTAAAAATCTGATATGCGTCCGAAACAATGGGAAATGGTATGATATCCACCGGTAACAGTGAACGCCTAGCTAACCGCTTACTATCTCAAGGGCCGTTGCTCAGCGCTCCAACTGGGATGGATTCCCGACCGGACAAGGTCTCATTCTGTTTAAGTTCCTACGCGACGAAGAAAACGTCGCGCGTCTTCGGGCTGGCCTTGCTCATACGTTCGAGGCTACTAACGACTTGTTCGATGAGATGGATCAGGTAATTCTATCCGAGCGCAGGAGGCTTGAGAGGCAGGACCCCGCTGACCTCTACGACTACATTACGTCGCGGAGACAATTTCTTCGTTCTTTGCCTCGTGGACCGATCGGAGAATCAACCACCCGCAGCTATCTTGACTCCTTTGACTTGGCGACCGAGCTGTTCCCGTCGCTGTCGCGAAACACCGGCGCTAAGATCCTCGATATAATCGCTAATGCAGACGCCCAACATAGAGTGCCAATCAAGATGGACCTGGCATTCGCAGGCGGTATGTGCAATCCCCCTCTTTCCTTCAAATTTCATCCCTTATTGACACAACCTGGTAACGTAGACTCCTTTAACTGTGAATGGTGAGTCACTTAACCCATCTATGTGGTATCAGCTTGATACTCACGTATTGCAGGGCTTATATCGTAGACCTGGATGAGGAGCGTCTAAAGATATTCGGGGGTAGGGACATAACTGACGAAAACCATCCATTCAATGAACAGTTCAATACTCTCGGGGACTGGCTCGACGTCCCCAAGCTCCTACTGACCTACACATTTGCCGAGCTTCGGGGTTGGGACGAAGAAGAATATAGACGATGTATGCGGGGCTATCATTAGAAAGTAGCCGAGAGTTAGACCGGGTGGATGGGTGCCTTGGGTAGATAGGGATGAACTGAATGGGCCAAGATATGGTAGTCTGCAAATTCTAAACATGTTCGCTAGAAAGAATTAGATTGTCGGTCGTTAGACTAACCTCTAAAACGTCAACCCTTCCCAACACCCTACCAAACACCAGAGATACTAACGAGAATCTTGGAAGGTACGTAGATACGCAAACCGAAGATTTTTAATAATATTTCGTCACTATGAAAATCAAAGTCCTTACTAAAATCACGATTTTAGTCAGCAAAGTTGACTGTCATGGCCCATTACGAAATCAAGTTACGTAAGCGGGATACCCTGCGGCACGCAGCAGGCGCATTCTTCGTTCACAAAGCAACAGTTTCTAGAGCCCTGGTACTGACACCGAGTTATTAGCAATATCTATCCCTCGAGACTTACGGCAAGATTGAACGTATTAGACGAGTCTTTATATCTTCGCCTCTTGTATATGCATTGAGGCTTGTAGTGGTTAGGCTCATAGTTCCTAACGCAAAAACTCTTTTTCGCTTGGTTGGCCTTATGCCACCCTCTACACATTCTTTAGCGGCAATTCATATAGAATATTCAAGAATCTTCAAGTACAGAAACCATCAAGCAATTACTCAAAGTTGAAGATTCATGTGAGATGCTTGATAAATTGTTGTAATTCAATGAGGCGATAACTCCACTTATTGAATGGGCTATGTGACTATCGAGGGTTTCCCCCCTATTCTAGTGTTTTTTTTATTTTCCAACCACTAAAGGCGGTCCTTTTGTGAATACATATTAACGCAACAGGGCCTGTTAGAATTATCTAATTGAGGGTTTCATATTCAGGTTTTTTTTTAATTATTTCAATATAATTGCTAGCCAGGAATACCTTGATTACATGTGTGTAATATATAGGTAGCGTAATAGACCACTAAGTTGTAAGGTATATTTGAATTGCGGGTGTAATTCATGCTGAATAACCGGTTACGTAAACCATCTGCTGATTGTGGTTACGTCATCTCGGCTATTACAGCGCTCAAGTGTAGTAGGGATAGCTAACAAGCCTTTAGCGTACTAGGTGCTAGGCTTTTAGGGAATCTTAGTGGCTACTTATTTCATATGTGCGCTAAAATGGCAATTTCTGACAGTATATGCGCTATAAGTGCCCTATTGATACAGGGAGCCTAACGCTGAAAGACGCTATAATTATAGCACGTTATCGAACATAGGTAACAGGTATTATTATTACATATTTCGTGTTAATTAATAGTATATTAATTGTTAAAATATAGATATTTAAAAATTTTAGTTATAATTCAAATCAAGCGATGCTAATGGTTTCACTGGAACGTAAATCTCTAACCCATAGCTGCACTGGCATTGCACCACAAAGATGCATTGGCCCAACCAAGTTGTATGTTTCCAAGTCGGCACCCTGCGAAATACGTCGAAGAACCAACGGCACAGGCACTCGAGCGGCCAGTGCAATCCTGTCTTCCGAGTTCATCTCCCATGGGGCCAAACCGAAATAGCCTTCCGAGGTGATGCAAGGCCGCAGCCTCTTCCTCAGTATGCTCTCGAGAATGCGGAGAGCAAAGTCAGTCGACACCATGTCGCTGCAAACGACTTCCACAAGTTTCTCTGCATCCAGATCTTCCTTCTCGCCTGATATAAATGTACGGACATGAGCGACGCATCTTTCAAGGCCCTCGGGTATTTGGCGCTTTTCCTCATGCGGGGGACTGCCCTCCAACGCTTGCAGGATTAGCGAAACTTGTTGGTTGACATCGGTGCCTCGAAAAAGTAGCGATAGCTCGACTAGGAGTAGCCATTCCAAAAAGCCCCTAAGTGTTAGATCACTTGTGTCCAAGAGCCAACAATGTCGTCCAGTGAAGCGCAATCGAGACCAACTTGTCGAAGCGCTTTGTGTCCAGAGGAATAAATTTGATTGAAAATCCGCGCTCTCTGGCTTGGAATCGTCAAGCCAGTGTCCGTTCAGGTCAAGTGTCCCCCTTTCTGGATTGACCTTTATCTCTCCAGATCCATCAGCACTATGCTCTACCTGAAAGTAGACATAAGCCGGGTCCAGCCAGGTACGCCAACCATCGTTAGCCCAGTTGGGAACCCAGGATGCATGCGGATCCGCCCCCGAGCACAGCCCAGCGTCTAGGATCAGACACACCATGGCCGGGTCCCACGATATGAGATCCGTGAAGAACGACCGATAGACCTCGGATGGAGGTTTCCCGTAGTCTACCGCGGTAAGCTTTGCTCCTGCTCGCTGCAGGATACCGTACAGCGCGTAGGCCTTGTCCCTGGGATTGGTCGCCTGACGCTCTCGAAGTGAGTGCGCAATACCCTGCTTGAAAGCATTCGGAGGCGGGCCGGCATCCGCAAGCATGACTTCCCCTATGTCAAGTTGCATTCCCTTTGCGACATCCTCTATCCCCTCTCCGATAGCACCTGTAACTGTGTCCAAGCCGAAGGTGGGGAAGCCGAACATGCCCCAGAAGGAGGTCTTCACCATGCCGATCCATGCACATACAAACAGAATCCCGACTATCACAAGAGCCGCCTGTCCTCCCTTAGGAACAGAAGACAGATTGGCACAGTAGAATAGAGCAGCCGCGATTCCGAGAGGGGATAGAGCGACGCCTACGACCAACACCACGATAAGGATGACCCTGAGCACCGTGATCACCAGTTTCAGCACGAACCTCAGCACATCCACTAAGCCCTTGAATGATCTTTGTCGAAAATATCCGGTGGTTGACTTGGACATCAGCGAAAGCTTTTGATTGAATGTGACAGAGTCCCAGATGGCGATCTCCTTCTCGGGCCCGTATCGGCGGTTGTACCAGTCGACGATGGCCCAGAGGCCGATGAGGGAGCGCCAAGCTGCGAGGCTCGGGGGAGGTCGAGTATCTCCGGGATGCTTGCTGGCTCGCTTCTGGATGCAGCTCAGGAGTATGATGAAGGATGGCCAGTCGAGAATCTGATCACCGCATAACAGCATGGGGTTGCGGGCGAGGATGATCTCCTGGAACGTCCAGGCCCGCATTCGCCAGTCGCGTTGCAGGATGTTCTCGAGATAATCGGCGTAGTAAGATCGGTCCAGGCGGCTTGTGTCTAGGAACAACCTTGCTAGTGGAGCGTGTTAGAAGGGGTCAGGGGGAGGTGGCTGGCTTTGAGGTTCTTGGGTTTGTGGTGCACATACTCAGAATCGGCCGCAGTAGATAGCCCTGTCCGGGGAAGGCCCATTTCTTGTCATAGATCAGGCTGACTGAGTTGATCTGTTAGACGGAATAACATTTCATGATGCCGAGAGCAAATCTCCAGAGTACATATATCGGTTGTGTTACTTACGCACATGATGTCTCATCCACTTATCCGCGTTTCGACGCAAGAAGCTCTTGTCGTCCAGGCTATCCGGGGCTCTGAGAAGCCACTTGGTTCGGCTTTCAAAGCAAGCCATGGCCGCATCTGACGCCAAGTCGCCGTTGCCGAGCCAGATAACGACTGTCGTTGCCAGGCTGTAGATTTGTCCCATCAAGGGTAGCTGCCTTGCCTTTTCCTCATCGTCGTTCTGATTGATGCAGATAGCATCTATCCACACAGGCAGCAACCCGCATTTCGGTTGCAAGCTTTTGATCATGCGATAGCAATTCGCAGAGATGGGTATTTGCGTTTCCGTTTCCGCAGTGTCACATACGGAGCGGCACGCAATAAAATGAGGCTCTTTGCTGTCAGTGCCCCAGACGTATGAGACTGCTGCAAAAACTGGTGTTGATTGCCAATCCAAGTTTGGATTGAGAGACGTTATCTTCAATGTTCCTCGAAGAACCCGGCCTTCGCTGGCTGGGGGGTCCAGGTGCAGAAGCCTGATGCGGTGTTCTGCGTTCCCACCGTTCCAAAGCCTTGTAGCAGCGTAAACATGGAAAGAATCGAGACCTTCAACAGTGATTGCCTGTTTCGAGTCTTGATTTCTTGGCAGCAGAGGGTCGTGAGAAAGAGCTTCTAGCTCGATCTCCTGATTCGAAATTTTGTTTGGATCTGTGCCATTCATTGCCATAGTTCAACAAGTTCCTGTTGTTCAAGTGTCGACATAGATCTTAGTACCCACCGGAGCAAACTCAAGCTTTTGGGTGACAGCAGAGGAAGCGTAAGGCTCAAACAATTGGCACGCATTTCAGGATACTTTATACCTTTTGTCATGAATAAGGTGTTGCATCCAATTCGAAAACGTGCAGCTTCAGTTTTGCCTGCCTTCGTTCGGATTGGCCCCAAAGACAGTTTTCAGATTGGGGGCCATGGAAATCCATGGGTCCATGTCCATATGGTCTGTTTGATTCGTCAAAGGCCGACATGATCGCCAGGTTAATTGCTCAATTTGATATTACCGCTGTGGGATTCCCCTGAAGAGCTCGCAATCATCTATTCCAACCCTCTTCAACAGGATAGCTCCACGGAATCTGGTCTGTAAAGAATGCAGCCTACATCGGCTATCTACTGATAAAAGTTTAGATCTAGGACTCCCAGATTTGGTGGATAACTTGTTGTGTAAATCTTCTGAGGTATGGATGTTGTCACGATCCCAAAGAGCCCGCATTATGACCTTGGTTTCTATCAGGGATATGTCACCACATATAGCTCCAAATACAATGCAATCGGTATCAATCAATTCACTTTGAGCTGCTTGAGGAGACCATTCTAATGCTGTAGATTTGATCTTGGAGGATTTAGAATAGATGGTAGTATAAGGGGTCGGATGTCAATTGTCAATTGAGTTTTCGGGCGCGGGGCTTATTTCAGCGAGCTCAGACCAAATTTAAAATTAAAAGTACCATTTTAGTCACATGGCTTTTTAGCCAATCAGAGTTTCAGCTGGCTAACTATTTTAGCGACATATGTGCACCAAAGTTAGGTGTCTAGGTAGCCGCTTAGTCCCCATTTCCAGGAAGTCGAAGGCATTCACAGCGAATGCTTCATCTGTAGCACAACCAAAAGTTGCATTTCTATTCTACTAAGGCAGGTCCCTAAGTAGATGACGAATCCACTTGTGAGATTTACGGAATGAAACGGCGCTGCGAGATTGATGAGGGAAATCTGCATCCACTGAGTTCTTCTACAGAGCTGATGTGATATGATGCTTGGTCTTATGACCGAGGTGAAATTTTCAGCTAGCCATGCCTCACTATCCGTGCCTCAATAGCTGTATTATATATAAGCTGAGTCCGTGGGCTAGAGCTCAGACTTTCATTCTTTCATTCTTTCTCCCGCAGCGATAGGTAGAAGCCAACCCTGAAACTACCGAAAGCCGTGGAACATTTCATTCATCCCCACCAAGCGAAGCGATGGCATCTCTCGCAAGCGCCCTCGGCCTCCGCGCCGCCTCATTCGTCCCCAACAACGCGCCGGCTTTCCTAGGCTTCCATTTCCTGTTCGCGTACGGCATCCTATCGTCGCGCACGCTAAAGCAGTACTACGGTATTGACCACAACGAGTCGCCGCGCGAGGACCTAGCCAAATACGGGGACGCGGCGGTGCGGTCCGGCAAGATCACGGCGAGGCAGCTTGGCATGCTGCGGCGCAACGAGTCCGCGCACGCCAACGCGGTCGAGAACTACACCCTGTTCGTCGCAGCCATGGCTTTCGCCACCTTCGCGCGCGTCGAGCCCCAATATGTGAATCGTGCCGGGGTCGTGTATACTGTCGCTAGGATAGCGTATGGGGTTGTGTATATCCTCGTCGACCATCCGACTTGGAGCCAGATCCGCGGGCTGACATGGTGGACCGGCAATTTGAGCTGTCTTTGGTTGCTCTGGAGGGCCTGGGGAAAGCTGAGTGAGGTTTGAGGCGTGCACGAAGTAAATCCCAAGCTGAACTCCGGAACGCTTAGTGCGAGGCGACAACTATCGGTTGTAGCCGTTTGTTCAAGTTACAGCAGCCTGAAGGAAGAAAAAGTAAGGCAGGAAATGGAAGAAGAAGAAAAATTGAATAGGGATAATAATGAAAGAAAGTGAGCAAGAAAATAATTTAATTATAGTATGTGTAAACAGAAGGTCATGTAAAATTGAGAGTGCGGCGCTAGCTAAATGCCCCTAAGAACTGAGCCGGGGTCTCTTACAAGCTCATCGCGTAGTCTCAACTCCGAAGGAATAATACAGGTCGGGGGATATTGGTCAATGGTTAAAATAGAAGTGGTTTAGATATTGATCATACTATTCATCGATCCATCAGTTTTATCGAATGACCTTTATCGACTGCACTGGCATCCGGCTGGTTCTTGTGTCGGGCGGCCGTAGGCGGTGATAGCGGGCTACGGGGATATGCAGGGATCAGCGGCCCTGAGCGGTGATAACAGACGGCCTCAGGGGACGGACTATGGATTTGAATGAGCGGCTTCAAAATACATCGGGAAAATAATGTGAATTATTTAAGTATTGTTTCTATATTAAATACTATCCGAATCTCGTCTTCAAGTGCTTTATTCAATCTCTCGCCACCATGGTCTATGCATCATTACCCCTTTCTCGTCATCGATCTCTGTATACCATGACCTTTGAACAATAATTTCATTATACCACCTTTAATCACCCTGTACGACTAATCACCTATTATGCCGACCGTATTTGGGAGCTTTGGAGTCAATGGGATGCCTAACCCCTTGCCGCCGGCGAAAACTTCTTTGGATACTGTCCCCGGCGAGACTCAACAAGATCCAGTAGACTCAATGGACAGACGACATTCAACAGTACAAGAACTTGCACGGGAATACACGCGTAACTCAGCCCACAGCGCAGACGATCCTATCGACAAGCCCCTTTTCGGGAGCAACGACCCCAACTCACCCCTGAACCCCCACGGCGAGAAATTCAACGCGCGATTGTGGGCAACGAACATATCCAGGCTCGCCAAAGAACGCGGCCAAAGCTTTCGTCAGATTGGAATATGTTTTCAGGATTTAAACGTGTTCGGATATGGCACACCAACCGATTTCCAGAAAGATGTCGGCAACATCTGGCTAGCTTTGCCGAACATGGTTCGCCGCCTCTTCTCCAGTACAGCAGGCCAAAAGCGCATCGGTATCCTACACCATTTTGATGGTATCATCCGCCCTGGTGAGATGTGTGTCGTCTTGGGCCCGCCCGGCTCCGGCTGTTCAACATTCTTGAAGACAATCTCAGGGGACACGAACGGCATTTACGTCAGCGATGGTTCGTACTTCAACTACCAGGGTATCTCCCCTAAGGAGATGCACACGGCCCATCGAGGTGATGCCATATACACTGCTGAGGTGGATGTCCACTTTCCGCAGCTGACGGTTGGTGATACGTTAACATTTGCGTCGCACGCCCGTTGCCAAAAGGAATTGCCAGATGGGATCACTCGCGACCAGTATGTAACTTAAGCCCTATGGCTCCATTCACCACGATATGTACTAATGATTCCTTCACTAGATATTGCGAGCACCTTCGAGATGTCATCATGGCCATGTACGGTATTAGCCATACCATCAATACGAAAGTAAGCGATAACTACACCCCAGGTGTCTCCGGGGGCGAAAGAAAGCGTGTAACAATTGCCGAAGCAACGTTGGCGGGTGCCCCTTTTCAGTGCTGGGATAAGTAAGACTTCTAAGACGGTTCCTAGAAGATGTAAATATGCTAACCGGCGACGTAGTTCAACACGCGGCCTGGATTCGGCGAACGCGATTGAATTCTGCAAGACCTTACGACTCCAATCTGAACTGTTCGGTCATACTTGTGTAGTGTCCATGTACCAGGCCCCACAGAGTGCCTATGACCTATTTGACAAGACCCTGGTTCTCTATGAGGGACGGCAGATATACTTTGGGCCCGCTTCAGAAGCCAAACAGTACTTCGTCGACCTCGGGTTCGAATGTCCAGCACGTCAAACAACACCCGACTTTCTGACGTCGATGACCTTCCCAGCCGAGCGCATCAGTCGCCCTGACTGTAACCCTCCACGTACCCCTGACGATTTCGCAGCCGCTTGGAAGAGCAGTCTCGAGTATAAAGCCTTGCAAGCCGAGATAAACGAGTACAAAATACAACACCCGATCGACGGCCCCGACGCTGTGGCCTTTCGACAGCTGAAAAGGCTTCACCAGGCCAAGGGGCAACGACTCAATTCCCCATATACCCTAACCTATTCCCAGCAAGTCAAGCTTTGTTTCTGGCGCGGCTTCAAAAGACTCAAGGCTGATCCCTGGCTGAGCGCCGGAATGATGATCGGCACCACCATCATGGCCCTCATCATGTCGTCCTTATTTTACAACATGGGCATGACCACGAGCACGTTCTACGGACGTGCCGTCGTTCTCTTCATGGCCATACTGTTCAACGCCTTCTCCTCGATGCTCGAGATCTTGACGTTGTATGCCCAACGGCCTATCGTCGAGAAGCAGTCCCGTTACGCGTTCTACCACCCCTCGGCTGAATCGTACGCTTCCGTCCTTGTCGATCTACCTCTGAAGATTATCAACGTCGTCTCATTCAACCTGGTGTTCTACTTCATGACCAATCTTCATCGGGAGCCGGGCGCCTTTTTCTTCTACCTATTCGTGGTATTCATGATCGTCATGGCCATGTCTGGCATCTTTAGATCCATGTAAGTTAGCCCAGTAGGAACGTCGTATAGGGAAGTAGTACTAACATATATAGCGCCTCCATGTCACGAACTGAACAACAGGCTATGGTTCCGGCTGCTATCTTGATGCTTGCTTTACTCATCTTTACAGGATTCGTCGTTCCGGTCAACTACATGTTGGGTTGGTGTCGATGGATCAACTACCTAAATCCCGTAGCCTACGGCTATGAGTCGCTGATGGTCAACGAGTTTCACGGTCGGAACTTCTCTTGTTCTGCCTACGTCCCCGACTATGCAGATATTGGTTCTGCCAACATAGCTTGCGACGCTGTTGGGGCTATTGCTGGTCAGGCCTACGTAAGCGGGGATAACTATATCAACTCAGCGTACAGTTATTACCATAGCCGCAAATGGCGCAATGTCGGCATTATTATCGCCATGGCAGCTTTCAACCACCTCGTATACTTCATTGCAAGCGAGTATGTCACGGCCAAGAAGTCCAAAGGCGAAGTTCTCGTATTTCGCCGAGGCTTCGTTTCTCCAACATCCATCAATGGTGGTGAGGATGTTGAGAAGTCACTCTCCGGTCCTGTGCCAGTTGTGTCAAAGCCAGATGAATATTTTGTGGGCAACAAAGGAACCTTCCAGGGATCAACGAGCGTCTTCCACTGGAGTAACGTATGTTACGACATCAAGGTCAAGGGGAAACCTCGGCGCATTTTGGATAATGTCGATGGATGGGTTAAGCCCGGGACCCTCACGGCATTGATGGGTGTGTCTGGGGCTGGTAAGACTACGCTCTTGGATTGCTTGGCTGATCGTCGGGCCGGGGTGGGCGTCATCACTGGTGAGATGCTCGTTGATGGGAAAATGCGCGACGAGAGCTTCCAGCGGAAAATCGGCTATGCCCAACAGCAGGACATGCACCTTGAGACGAGCACCGTCCGCGAGGTAAGCGTATCTCTATCTCACTCCACTTTCACATCATGATCGCATATACTAACAGTATACCATAGGCTCTGACATTCTCGGCTCTCTTACGCCAGCCAGCCAGTGTCCCGAAAGAGGAGAAGCTGAAATACGCGGAACGAGTCATCGAGCTGCTAGATATGCAAGAGTATGCCGATGCCGTTGTGGGGGTATTAGGAGAAGGCCTCAATGTGGAGCAGCGAAAGCGATTGACGATCGGTGTCGAGCTGGCGGCGAGACCACCCCTCCTACTCTTTGTTGATGAGCCCACGTCGGGACTCGACTCTCAAACGAGCTGGGCTGTCTTAGACTTGCTGGAAAAGCTGTCTAAGGCCGGCCAGTCTATCCTCTGCACCATCCATCAACCCTCGGCGATGTTGTTTCAACGGTTCGATCGGCTGCTATTACTTGCCGAGGGAGGTCGTACAGTGTACTTCGGTTAGTACCTCTTAAAACACCGTACTTCAGTTTCGAAATATACTAATACATCATTATTCCGCATCTAGGTGAAATCGGTAACAATTCTGAAACCCTTACAACCTACTTCGAGAAAAATGGTGCATCGCCTTGCCCTCCTGACGCCAATCCGGCTGAGTGGATGCTTGAAGCCATCGGCGCCGCCCCAGGCAGCTCTTCCGATATTGACTGGCCTCAAATCTGGCGCTCGAGTCCCGAGTACCAGGCCGTTCAAAACGAACTCGCGCGTCTCAGGAACTCGAACACAAATCAGTCATCCACAGAAGACAAGAACAACCTAGACTCCTACCGGGAGTTCGCCGCGCCGCTCCGACAGCAATTCCTGATCGTGACATCCCGCGTGTTCCAGCAGTCGTGGCGCACGCCCTCGTACATCTACTCCAAACTCGCGCTATGCGCCGGCAGCAGCCTGTTCGTAGGTCTCGTATTTCTCGACGCGCCGCTGACGATCCAAGGGCTGCAGAACCAGATGTTCGCCGTGTTCGAGCTGTGCAGCATCTTCGGGCAGCTGGCCGACCAGCAGATGCCGCAGTTCGTCGCGCAGCGCGCGCTGTACGAGGCCCGCGAGCGCCCCGCCAAGACGTACTCCTGGGTCGTCTTCATGGCGGCCCAGGTCGTCTCCGAGATCCCGTGGAACACGCTCGCGTCGGTGTTTATGTGGGCGCTTATCTACTACCCTGTGGGATTCTATAAAAATGCCGACGCGGCCGGGCAAGGGGCAGAAAGGGGCGCGCTGATGTGGCTGCTGTTCTGGCAGTTTCTCATGTTCGTTTCTACTTTTACGCATATGTGTATTTCCTTCTCCGACACGGCGGACGAGGGTGGCAATGTTTCCAACTTTCTCTTCATACTGATATTCTTCTTCTGTGGCGTGTTGGCTACGCCCGATCAAATGCCTCGGTTTTGGATTTTCTTGTATCGCGTCTCGCCGCTATCCTACTGGGTTTCGGCTGTTTTGTCAACAGGTTTGGCAAACGTCGACGTTACGTGCGCGAGCAACGAGTACACCAGCATCAGCCCTCCCGATGGCCAGACATGCGGCAATTATATGGAAGACTACATCTCGAGATCTGGTGGCTATCTGCTAGACCCTAACGCGGCAGGGAACTGCAGTTACTGCAAAGTCAAAAGCACTAATGTGTTCTTAGCGGGTATTGGTTCCGATTATCAAGACAGGTGGCGCAATTTTGGTATCGGGTGGGCATTTATTGCATTTAATATCGCCGCGGCTTTAGCTTTGTACTGGCTAGCAAGGATGCCTAAGGGGAAGAAGAGGTCAACAAAAAGCTAGTGTTTCATCAACTATGAAGATCGAGACATGAGGAGCTCCTTGTCCAGGTATAGATCTATTAGGACTCAGATTTCTATCAAATGAGTGGTTATATATCCCCAGCAGCCATATATCCGCCTACTTCACCCCTTGCTTAGTAATATGCTTAGTAATGGACCAAAAGGGGGTAATAGGGGGTGGCGTTTAGCGGGGCTCAGTAGCCTTTAAGCCCCGGACCCATCCCCTGGAAGTTGATCGAGCCCTATTTTATTATTAGAACATGTACCAACTAAAAGATTTCGTTTAACTTACAGCCTTCAGTAATCTCGTCAACGGTGTTCGGGACGTTGCACTTGTTAGCTTCACTAAAGTCTTGTGTCAAGACACCTTCGCAGGTATTGCCGAAGCAAGCTCCATCCATCAGCTTCTGGAGAGCCTCGCCCTTCCATCCGAACACGTAATCGGCATGTTGGCCATAACCGGTGCTATTACACTGTCAAAATCATATTCTTTACTGCTTTTGTGTTCCCTTACTTGTCTCCCGTGCTCAGGTAGAACGGCTGAGATCCATCCTCAGGCCAGTCGTTCGGGTCGTTGAATGCGGTAGTATCCCAAACAATCTGTTTTGGATAGCTACGTTAGATTTCTCTCTTTTTGAACTAATGTCTAATACCCATAGATGTATAGTGTCATGGCTAAGAAATTGTTCTTTCGCGAGTCCTATGAGCGTCTCGCTTACGTAACATGGTCACGTAAGGGGCCGTGACATAGATTTTGGGCACAATTTTAGGAACCCCTGAGAATATCAACGATTATAAGAAGGGGCTAGGAAACTTACCTCCAGAATAAGCTGCGGGATCTTGACCGGGTGAGTCGACGGGCACTCGCCAGTCGTAGCGAACGAAGACGGGCCGCCGACGGGGTAAGCAATATGATCTTGATGACTCGGACTATCGAGACGCTCTCCATCCCAGCAACTAGACTTGCCATTAGTATGCTTCCTGGCGACACAGGCAATTGAGATCTCACGTCGGGAAATGGATGTTGGATCGAATACCACCCAAGCACGGGCCCGTAGGGAAATATTCAGTGTCCAGCTTGGGATCGCCGCAAGGACCGTAGTTGTCGCCCTCGAAGTTCGGGCCCGTAAAGCAGCGGAAGCAGCTCTGCATTTTCATGCCCTCCTTACTTTCGCGCCGCATGGAGTCGCCGACGAGCATGCGGAAGCCCTGTGACGTACCTCTTTAGAATTCCTCTCGACTGGGTACTGATTGAATCTGGTTGAACTTACAGGCTTGAAAGCGGTCACGGAATTCTTGTGAGGCGAAAGGTAATATACCGTCACACCTCCTTGCTCGCCGTCCAGAAACCTGTTCGGAACTTGAGGCACTCGCTTGAAGGTGCCATTTCGTGCCTTGAAGTAGAGGTTCGCCGTCCAGTAGTTGGAGAAATCCTCACTGAAACTACACGTGGTGCACGATGCGAGCTCGGACACGTCGGCGGAAGGGATCGAAGCATTGAAGGCATTCTACAACAGTCAGCTAAGGTAGAACCAATAGTACTACAAGAGCACATACTCCTCCGACAATTTGGTGAAGGTGCGGAGACGGGTTAACTCCAGGGTTGACAAGTCTACAGAGGAGATTAGGGGGTTTCTGGAGAGTTGGTCTGGAGATGACTGTATCTCACGGGTCGAGCCGCTCAATGACAACCTGAGAACATCCAAATCGGACAAGGCTGTTGTCGCCAGGGCCTTGGATTGGAGTTGTCTGCGGCAGCGCATTGGCAAGCGCCGTGAAGGCCAACAAGGAAGACCGAAACATCGTGACTCTAACAAACTAGAACTGCGGTAAGTCGGTGTTTGCTAGGAGGAAGATGGCGTGAGTGAAGCAGCAGGGATAGATTACCTCAGGGTTTAAAGTAAGATAGACTACAAAGAGGAAAGACACCCATGGTACTCCATACAAGTGCCGGGGATGCCCTGTAGGTTAATTGTAGAGTAGCCAATTTACGTTAATTGTCAATATTGGACTGGCCACTGAAGTGCATCGGGGTTTCTGGGCGCGGACAAATAACCGGTCTCTATTGGACTGGAGGTCATTTTACCATAACTGCCGGCAACGTCTTAGGTGATGCATAATACTCGTAGTGCTTACCTATTGAGGGAAACTTCGACTCCAGCCATTATGAACAATAGTGATAAGAAACTGCTGAAGATGTCATGATCAGACATTGATGTTAGCCCCTGAATCCTAGCAGACATCGGGAAGCGTGCAGTATATTAATATTTACTCTCTCGGCCCGAGGTGGAATAAATAGGCTTGCACTGATTCGTATTATTGTTGGTTAGGTAGAATTTTATACAGCTTGCTGACGAATATGGCATATCTATGACCTACCCAAGTAACTACCTATTCGAGGTACATGTCGCCCCTGAACTATTGTCATCATTCACACCACCAGTCAGACGTTGAATGCATGAAGAGAAGAATGTCAAATTCAGCCTTTCTCATAGATAAATGTATATAATGAATGTCAAACCAGTCCGAAGCCCATTCCATGCAGATGCGCCCTAATCTAATGCTAATCCAATTTTAACCCGACCGATCGCTATGCCATGATATCCGACCTACCCAAGACCATAAGATGCAAGTCCACCATCCGTAGAGTCCACCGTAGAGAACGAAAGACGCCATGTCACATGTCGCGTAAAAAGGAAAGTACCCAAATAAACCCCCTTGAAAAACCTCCAGAACGGATTCACATCCACGTCTCAGCGCCCAACAGTTGATCCATAACCACATTCGCCGCAGCGCGATACGCATCGATGTCGACCTCGAGTAGGAAATCCCACTTATGCCTTAACTGGTGCTGCAGCAGATCGGCGTCGAGCCCGACGCTAGGTCCGCGACCAGTTACCAGAAACCCAGTCTCGGCGCTGGACCGGGTGGCCAGCTCGGCGCGCGGTCGGCACACCTGGTCGTAGGCCTGGAGGGCGGCGGGGATAGCCGCTTTGGAGGGGAGGCGGCCTAAGAGGGAGCTTAGGATCAGCGCCTCCTCGATGGCGATGCTGACGCTGGCGCCCTGGAAGGGCAGCATGCTGTGCGCGGAGTCGCCGATCAGACACACGTTCTTGGTCACGTAGGTTGGGGCGGGCGTGTGCTCTAGCTGGCAGATTGCTGCTACTTGGACGGTGTATACGCTTTGTATGAGCTGGTAGATGTATGTTAGTTTTTCCGTTCTGTATATGGATAAACAGGGTAGCTGTTGCGAGACGGAGTCACTTACGTCGACCATGCCCTGGCACACCGGCAACTGGTTGCTAGCGAACATCTCATGAAACTCGTCCGGCGTGAACAGCTTCGCCCACGACGCCCCGGACGCGCCGTCTTCCTCCGCAACCTCAACATCATCCATGTTCCCGTAGACCACGATCTCAACTTCATTACCATTATCAAGCAGATTATGTATCATGCCCGTGCCGTCCCCAACCCACCCGATCTGCCGCGGGTTGCTCGGATCCAAATAACGCGTGCCCATGGCCTGCTGCGCCCGCCGCAGCGGCACCTTCATGGGCAGGCTCCAGAAGCCGGTCGAGTGCGGGCTGACGAGCGCCTCGTCGCCACCGAGGACAAGCCCCCGCGTGAAGCCGTGCGTGCCGTCCGCGCCGACCACGATGTCGTACTTCTTCTGCGAGCCGTCCGCAAACGTCAGCAGTAGACCCTGGTGACCGCCCGGAGACAGGTCCGTGACGGATGATATGCGCGCGCCCGGGTGCATCATGCGCGGGGGCATGCCGCTAAGCATCTCGGTCAGGAAGGCCTGGCGGCCGACGATCTTCTTAGCTCCCGGTGCCTCGAGCCCGTTGACCTCGATCCGGCGGCCGGTGTGCGGCCCCGAAGCCGTGCGCACCTCGAATGAAGTGGAGACGGCGCCGGCGCGGTCGAGGCACAGCTCCAGCTCCGGGTCGATGGCCGCGAGGATGGCCTGTGTGCTGGTCGTGAAGGAGAGCCCTGGACCTTCTTCCCGGAACGCGGGTCGTGACTCGTACATGTCGACGGCGATGTGGGGGTACCGTAGGAGACCGCGTAGAAGCGCTGCGCCGGCTAGCCCCCCGCCTATGATGGCGACTCTTATTGTTGAAGGAGAACTCGACATTTGACCCAATTTGAAGTATACCGGAGGAAAATTAGCTGTTAATGAGGAGGGAAGTGTTTTGCTTTATGAGTTTGTTAGTAAAGTGAACTATAGCTCTTGAGTCTTAGGATGGACATACTAGTCGAGGATGGCGACTCCTTAAGTAGCAACGCCATTGTCTCGATGGATCTCTTGAAGTCGAAGCTTGGTTCTCGGTAGTCAAGGGTTATTCCGCTTAGATCATCATTCTCTGTTCTATATTAGACATGGAGGTCTATGGTCCTGGCCTAGTGTTACCGACGCCGAGCAACACCCCTACCGCCATGTTAGAGCATACCCGGTGCATGTTCTACGTGGGGGCTGAAGGAAGCTTCCCGCATGGATGACAAAAAATACCAGTTTCCCAATAACTATAGGGCTGACGAGCTGATAAAGACCAGGGCTATAAGGCTATAGGGTTATATGGTTGAAGGATTAATGAGGGCCGGCCCATGGTGGTCAGTCTGTAAACGCGAGGCCGATTTTGGGTTACTAATGGTACCATTTCTTATTGCCTACTTAAGTAGGGTAGCTCTAAGCAGGGGGTCTCTTTTGGTATTGCTCACCCAGGCCCGTTCCATTGGTATAGACGATGAGTGCGGCTCGTCGTCCGCACCATATTTGACGAAGTTGTATAGGATGTAACCTGTTTGGTGCGCTTGACCCAATCGCGAAGCTGGGACGTTAAAGCTACGGTACCCCCGTAGATGGGATCCTGTGAGATCATCTAGACAGGGGTGAGTCAGCTTCCATTGGCTGACAAGAACTAGCCCTGTAGCCATCTCAAAAGAGTGGGCAGTGAGGATCCCTCCTAGGCATCGACATAAAATGTGACCAGCCACCCGGCGCAACTTGTCGTGATGTGACAAGAACTCAAGTTCAAATGTCAAATGACAATGGTCCGAGTCCGAGATCCCGTGACACTCAGGACTCTATCGTAGTCCGCAGTGCCTCTGATTCTGAGAACTATCTCAATTTATTCTGCATTCAGCAACATGTAGTTAAGTTACAGATATCTACCTAGGATCGCTCTTAGTTAGACAAAGCTCATAACCAGATAACTTTTACAGCATAAACTCTCATCAAACCATGGTCCCGACCTTTGGGGAAGCTCAGCACCCACCCATCTCTCTAACCCCTGTCTCTTCACTTCCGACCAGATTCCATCTGACCCCGTTCTCGCGGCTCTTGAAACTTTAAATCTATTCCCAGCCTATTTCTACCTAGATAGGTATCTCCCTGGGTAGGCTCCTACCGGATCTAATCTGGTTTAGCCTCATCTTCAAGATCCCGCGCAGGCCCGAATCCGACCACTAAGTACCCACTGGTATATCCGAGTCTAGGGGCTCTGTAGGATTTAACGAATAATCAGGCACCAGAATTATGGGTTCCTCAGAATAACTTCATATTGGCATTACATTTGACGAGACCACATTTCATCGTCAAGAACCCGGAAAGAATTATGATTAGTTATCATACATATTCTGTTGCCTTGTCTGGGATTAGCTTAGCGGATGCCTCTATTATTCAGACCCCCACCCAAGGCAAGTTACTTGGTTCAGCCGAGAAAGCCAAGGTGGGATTTGACACTATTTCGAGATGCGCCAATTGAAGGCCCCAATTCGAAATTCTCGCTCTACTTCGAAGAAAGATAATTTGACTAGGTACTTGGATAGGAACCGGATCTCCTTGCTCGATGTCGGATCTACAAATAGCTTTAAAATTTACCTGCCTAGCCGATAGATCTGTAATTCCCAGACTTTATTGGTCAATTGATGGCAAGATATTCTCAGCTCCTCGTCCCATAAGTAGCTCGATCTCGTTCTCATCCAGGCAGCGACATTTCACTTCGTCTATTGCTAGGACCTGTTTGAAACAATTGGCAGAAACGCCCAAAAATATCAACATTTTTCGTCGCATCGCTAATAGTTTTAATTGAGCCGCGGTGAATTCTGCGACGGACTCGGAGGCGGGCTTTGATACCACCTCCTGAAGGAATCGATGCTCGGATTTGAAAACCATATCCTTATGTTAGGTAGAAATTCTTTCAAGAACGATCGTGGCTTGTTGAGGCTGATGAGGATAATTCTCACCTGATGCGTGGAAATAGAATCTTTCGTAACGTTGCCTTTCTTTCTCTTCGTGCTCGATTCAAAGCAACATTTCTATCAAGCACGATAGCGCATGGATACTATTCGTTAGGGACTACACCAACTGGCCGACTCCGAGGGGCTTAGAAGTCTGCTGATGTTCCTCTTGGGCAATGTCTCGACGCTTCTCGACACGAATATCACGCGTCGAGACACACACGTATATCACCAATAGTACACAGACAGTAGCATTACGTTCTTCATTCCTTTTCATTCCAGATTCATCACTTCATCACCTATCTATCAGTGACCTAAGAGTGGGGTTTCTTCCGCTGACTGCTTATTACAGAAGACAATCGCGTGAAAATGCCAGGGGTATCAACGTCACTTCAGCTCTGAATCTCGTCCTTTCGTCCTCTCGTCCTCATCATGCCCTTAGAAATTGCTCAGATGCTAAAATAGCAAGCAACGGGGGTCTAGAATCTTACCCTCCTCTCTCCCTCTTAAGCTTTCTTAACCCCGGCTTGCCTCAACCCTGGCTTCCTCTCGTCTCTCGTATGATTATAGTTGGAGGCTATGGCTGAAGACCGTCATATCTAGAAATATGTTACCATAGTCCAAGATAGCGTGAACCACAATGGAACTAATGCCCATCCGCTGAGCATCGGTCTCCAAAACCAAGCCTTTTAAGTCGTCGAGCATTTCGTGAAATACACGACCGGCTGATCATCGTATGATATAATCGAACGTAATGTATAGTGTTTGAACGATATATATCTTCAGCCCCCTACAAGAGGGCAAACCCAGCCTCTTCGAGCTGTTTACCCTCGGGAAGCATAGGACGACCCTGCATCGGAAAAGGCCAGAACAGTGGGTTCCCCAGGGCCTTAGCAGCCTGTATCGTCGGGTTTTGTCTTTCTCCATGTCCAAAATTGGAAACTGGATTCTGCTCTGCCTCCTCTTTTGCATGACTCTCTTCGATGAGTCCTTCCATCTTCTCGCCCGAGTCCAATTGCGTCTGGTCGGGTGGAGAAGATGGCTTTCCAGGCGCACCCCCGGGCCCGCCGCCGTTTCGCGTGCCCCACGAGCAAAGAAAATCTTCATCGTTGACGTTGGGAGCGAAAAAGTTGAGACTGCTGGTCACTGGCCGAACCGATTTCTCGGGATCGTCTGTCGGGCCCCCCAAGGCACGTGGGATATCTACCTCGATGCCCCATTTCTTCGCAAGGAATTGTAGGATATTCAAAGCCTGGTGTGCGAAATGGTGACATGGCGCCATTTCAGACAGATGCGAGATTCCCTGATTTATGGCTTCAGCGACTTTCGGGCTTAATTTTGCAGTCATTGTACTCGACGGTGACGTTGGTTCGGCATCATCTTTATTCGTAGAAGATAATTGTCTCTGGTCATGCCCTATCTCAGCGTCTTCAGGCCTGGCCGTTGATGGATTAGACCCCTCCGTTGGCGAGATGGGCTGTCCCTTAGAAGTCTCTGCGCCTACGGCAAGATGCATAATCGATGACGTGAGTACAAAGTACGGCACAAACGATGGGGTGCGGCGGAGGGTATATAGCTGAGAGTAGGAATGGAGAAGGCCTTGAATAGCATCTGCAGCTTGAGAGCAGACGTCGCGAGGGAGTATGCCAGAACCGATAATTCGTAGCTTTATAAGAGGTCGGAAAAGGAGTAGGATGGCGAAGTGGTAGTACATGCTAAGAAATTTGATAAGCTGGACGCGACCAAATTAAACTGGCCTGGTAGTAAGACTTACTGGGCGAAAAGGACAGCAGGTGTGAAGTTGTGTCCTAGTCGCAGGACCTCTGGGATCCTATCATACCAGTTCAGGTATTGGGTATAAATACTAAGTAAATCTCGACTGGTAATAGGTTTACCAGGAGAGTGGAGAACGTATAACGACTGATGAACAAGTTCGCTCAGCTCGCAGAAGCATTTGTAAACCGACCGCACATTAGAGGGTTGCTCGCAGGATCGTTGCAAAGGAGCGCCTGCGTCAAAGTCAGATACATATTCGCATTCGAAACCTAACATCAAGCGATGTACAAGCAACTTACCATCATCAGTGTAAGGTATCCACAGAGACGCCTCTATGTCATCAATTATTTCTGGTTTGGGTGGTAGACGCGGAAAACAAGAAGACTGCGGTAGAGAGCCGGTCGCTAAAGACCATGCGCTTTGATAACTGTCAGCCTAGACACACAAGGAAAGCCGGTGGCATGCTTACTGATCTAAGGCGAAAGCACCCCAGAATGTCGCTGCTTGTACGGCTACCTCATCTTCATCCCCGTCGTTTTGCACGCGGTGCAGTCCCATCTCGATGGCCAGCCGTATACTCTGCCCGGCATAATACCAAGATTCCGAATCTCTGCCACAACTCGCTTCCCGAATGGACATTATCCCTAAGGCTTGAATGGTGGTCAAATTATGATGGTTGTTTTCTCTATAGAAAAGTCTGAGAGCTTCTTTAAAGAAGTGGTCGCCCGCCGTTCGCGGGTCGTTTGGGTTTGCTCGCGTGTTCGGCTTGGTCGAGAATCGACAGCCGAGAGCTAGCAGCGCGTTCACTAATATTGGTGAGCAGTATCGGTGAGTCCCCTTAAGAAAATCTTTCATGAAATGCTCCTTGCTTAGTGAGGCAAATGTTGGATATTCCCAACAAAAATAGAGTGCGAGAAGATGCGATACCAAGTTGGGATCTTTCGTGACGCCCGTCCACGTTCCGGGCGCCACTTTCATCTCGGGAGAGTCCAGTGGCGCGAGTACTTGATCTACACCTCGATATTGAGGCCCCTCGGCGGGTGACTGATCGGACGATTGATCCTGGAGCCACATACCGACGCGCGAGCGTGGAGGAGCCTCGGAGGTCCATTGCATCGCATCGGGATGGGAATCGCTACGGGTGGACACGGTCTGACTTTGCGACGAGAAATTCCAGGGGCTATTCGAGTCAAAATCTTGGTTCATCCCATGCGCTTGACCTGGCACGGGGCTCATTCCCATAGCGTTATAGCCTCCCGCACCGGCAAGAGTTCCCGCGTAGGTCGAGAGGGGAGGGAGCGTCACTCCGCTCCTAGGTTCGCCCGGCCGCGCAAAGCCGGGTAAGGCACCCCCACCGGAAGGGAAAGCAGAACCAGCTCCCAGCCATTCTGAAATGTTCTCGATAGACTGTCCTTGCCGTAGTCTCTGCAAGACTTCCTCTACGAGTTCGGGTCTGACAAGGGCGGAGAGAATCGACTCGCTGTGTCGCTGCTGGCGTCGGAGGGATTCGATCTCATGGCGCAAATTCTCTTTAGATTGCCGTACAGGAGCTTCGTATACGCATTCGACGTCTTTTTGTGACTTGCATCGGCCGCACGGCTTTTGGCCATCGCACTTGGCACGCTTCTTTCGACATTCGGTGCATGCATTGGGCGTAACAACCCCAAGTCCTCTCCTCCGCTTAGAAAGCTGCGAATTTGTCGAACCACCAGCTCCTTGTGCGTTAGATGTTACGGATGCCTCGTGTTTGGTCGCAGGTTTGGATGATGAGGGGGTATGGCCGGCGGAGGGACCACTACTTGACTCTCCCTCCATGGTAGCCGTTGAAGTTCAAGGCCGGTAGGGCATAGTCGGAGAGAAGAGGCATGTAGCACGTATATACATGCCTTATGCCTAGTGCCGGCTAGTCAGTGGGCGTGGTAGCGCGTCGCCCGTGCGACTTGGCTTGAGAGAAGGCGTGTCTGGAATATTTGAGAAAGGCACAGAGACACCCAAGACTTACGGAACTCCCGGCCTGGAGCCCAGACTCAGTTCTAGTCGAAGGACGAGGAAATCGAGAGAAGCGCGCGGGGCTATTTAATATTGGAGGTTTAGTTCTTGATTCGCATGCGACAAAACAAATGATGCAATGCAATACAATGCTGCACTATGTAGATATCCGTCTAAAGAAACAGAGAGTATAAGAAACTCCAGAGAAATCAGAGAAATCAGGATTTCTAGGACACGTATCGAAGAGTGGTAAGTGTCACAATAATAAACAGAGAAGATATTGAAAACCAGCGAAGCTTTGTCGACGTCGGGTTTTCAGGATATTCAAGGATGACAGTTTTACGCTTTAACGCTAGTTTTCGTTTACAAGGTATAAGGTAGCAACTGCTGTAGACATGCCTGCAGTAAACCGCCAGGCATGTATGCAGGTTCGAGGGTAGCACTGCATCAATACAGGCATTAGAAGTACATTCCTACACCATACATGTACCCAAGAGTTCTAGGTAGGTAGTATTTTAACAGCTTATTTTTCATTGATTCTCTTCTAAAGACGGGCAGAGTTCTAAGGTAAGTACGACACAACACAGTCCTCAACTAGAGCGAAAGACCTGATTATATCCTGGAGTTACCCCTCAATAAAGGCAGAGAGGAAATGGTGTGCTTACTCGAACTAGGGCACGTATTGAAATATTTAATATCCCGAGATGCAACATCAAATGGGGCTATTAAGCTAGAGGCCGACTCACCGACCCTGCCCCAGCCGTAGCGTGGTGCTTGGACGAGTTTAGCGCATGATATTGGCGGGGTTCATGGAACAAATAGTGCCTGTCAATCTTGAAGGCTTCAATGTGAGCACGTATTAGATAATGTCTCGAAAAACAACGTGGTAAATGTTTCAAGTTGCTTGTTTACGATGCGTCTTATGTCCAAGCTGTAATATCACCTAAGGTATAATTTATATGCCTGTCAATACTATCTCAGAACCCAGGCGGCTATAAATACCCAGGTTGTTACAGCAGATTATTCAATCAATTCACTCAAAATACACGTATTACTTATTTCTTGAGTTAAGATACCTTATTCCTAGATATGTATTACTCCTCAAGGACGACCGGAAGCGTTCCAGTAGCCCCGAGTCATTTCTGACAGCCAAGCAAAAATGATAAGGAACGTCATAATTATATCGTCAATTGCTCACTTTTCGAAGAAATTTTGGCACCGTCCATCGCGTAGTCTGTCCAGAGCCATGAATGGACAAGCTTCAAAGCAAATTGTGGATTTCTGCAAACCACCATTACCTAGGATGTTAGATTCGAGTCCCGATAGCGCTACTCAATTGGAGGGGATACTAGAACAGTTCATCTCTGTTCGGTCCTTCAAACAGGGGCAAGTGCCAATCACAAACGGCCCATCTACCTCGAGTGTAAATTGGGATCGCGTGCAGATTTACCTTCATCGGGACTTTGAGAAAATAAGAAAAACTTGAACAATCATGCCATGCTTGGCGAGGGGGAAGCCATCGTCCAATCGCCGGAGACGATGGACTATTTCAGGATACGCGGCGGATTTAAGGGGCCCCCTTTTTTTCATCAACCGTGCCCAACTACACCCTCTAGAATATCTCACAGATATATGCCACTAGCCAGTATATACCTAGGCAATGTAGACGAGGAGCGAGCATGTGTAATACAGTAAGTATCTCCAATGATTTATGACGAAGAAAACTGTCGCGTATGACGACTCTGGTTGTGGCGATTCATATGTGGGAGCATATTTGGGATATTGACTCATATACCGTGTCCTCACAGTATTGTCCGAGATCCCAGTATGTAACTTAGCTGTGTAATCTACGGACTTCAGTCGTATCGCTTTAAACATTATACGGATAAAAACCAGTTGGTCGCTCATAGACCCTTATGGCAGTGTGGAAAACAATTTATATTCAACGGTGCAAGGAGATAATGTCATTATCACTTCTAGCTAGCATGAGAGCAGTTAGAATTAGGTTTCTTCTACTAGCAACTACTACATATCGATAAAGTCTCGTGGATAATTCCCGTGGTTGATACGTATTATACAGAAGCGCGTCTGCCACATTGTGACTCAACCACCGACAACCTACCGTATCATCCTAGCGAGTAGCATGGTAGTTAGATATCGCAGTTCCAACATGACCTTACGTCTGGTATACTGCCAGGGTAATGTCAAGTTTCTTGGAAATCGAAATGTTTATAAGAAACATGATGTACATCTCGAGTAATAGATCTATATTTATGTTACACTGTCAACCTAGTGATACTTTTAAAGGAGAGTTCATGGGATTAAGACGATGATCAAAAAGCAGTTCTCAAAGGAGTAGTTTCGTATTTAGTTTAATCCACGTCCATGTTTACTGTCGTGGAAATTATCATTCCCTATGATAGGCCAGCCCGTACCCGTTTGATTCGATTCAAAACCTCAGGGACCCCTTAATGACATGACCAATAATAACCTTCGGAGATATACGTACACACCCATCCTCCATCCACCCGTCTGGTCTTAGTAACGCTTGGCTGGACTTCTACTCTTCGTAGGGCTTCTGCTCCTCTCGCCCTTCGAAGGACTCCTTCTCGAGGAAGGGGTTTCCGGCGGCGGGAGCGCACGGAACCTCGTGGGCGCCTCATCCGTATCTGGCGTCTCGTCGTTGGTCAGGAGATGCCGCGAGCTCGTGTGTCGCGGTGTCTGGGGCTCTATTGCCTGCCAGTAAACGCGTTGAGACGGCGGCCTCATATGCTGGTCGCCGGCGTGCTGAAATGGGAAAGGGCCCATCGGATGTGACTGCGATAATTCCATGAAGGAATTCGTGCTCTTATAAAGCGTCCTTCCGCTGAAGATGAAGATGGTGAACATAAGAACGAGAAGAGCCTAGTCGAATATTAGCGTCTGGATGCGGTGCTTGTTTGGCGGGATCTACTTACAATGGTTTTGTAGGACATAGTCTCGACGGTTGTATTGAGAATCCTGGCCATCTCTGCCGCGCCGTTGGAAACGTGGCCGACATTGTCGGGGTCTTCATTCATGCAGTCGTACCATTTGTCGCATATCTCGTATATTGCTGGTATTCGCTTTTCTACCGGATCGCATTTATTGGTCACGTAATCGGTAGTGCACTTCGCGATCTTGGCCAGAATCTCAGCCCTCTGTCCTTGTCTCGCGAGGTAAAAATCATGGCGCAAGCCGCCGATGATAGCCCAGCCGACCCAGCACGCGCCCGATACACAAAAGAGATTAAATATGAACGTGATCCAGTAGCCGAGAATACTGGGTGCGTATGGATGTCGCTGGACGGCGGCTAAGAAGCCTCCAAGCCATCCCTCATTGCTGCCCGCATGGCCCTTGCTGGGTTTGTTCGGCTGGAAAGTGCTCTCATCAGATTCATAGTCTGAATCGTCGCACTCGTCCTCATGAACATAAGGAAGACGGTATCCGCTGATGTCCTTGTCGGCATTATAGCGCTTCCTCTTGCGTACCTTGTCCCGCGACGCAAAAATGGTCTTCTGTAGTTCGCCTTTGCCCGACTTCTTCCCGACGGGCGATCTGTTCTTATTCATGGTAGATGGCGTTATGGTCATGCGCCCGATGTCATAGGAACGATCATTCTCAGGTGTATCCGCAAAGTCGGAGGCGTCAGTAGCGGCTGGACTTGATTCGGCAGCTGAGAGTTCGGAGAGCGCATCGGCGTCGAATGGTTTTCTCGGGGTCGTAAAAGCAGGATTTCGGAACGGCGGCGCAGCAGTATTTCTACTAGACGCGTTTGTAGAGAAAAAAGAGCCCTGATGCGGCGGTGTCGGTGGTAAAGGTTTGGAAGGAGAAGGTGTACGCTGAAAGGGATTTTGACCGAAGCTACTGGAGCTGTTGTTGGCGTTGGTATTAGAACCAAAGACACCTAGAAGACACAGGGTCAGCGCATCTTCTGAAGCATAGACAAGTGGAAAGTAATACCTCTTGATTGGAATTGTTTAGTAGACTGTGTAAAAGGGCTGGATGGATCTAATGGGCCATGATTCTGGTACTCCCAGTCCATGGGACCTGCGTAGGTTCGTCGGTCCATTCGGTTTAATGGACATCCACTATTGAGGTATGTAGAAGGGCAACCGTCGAGCAAAGGGTCCTATCAACTATGCGATGAAGAGTGGGTGGTAATATCTGGTAGCTTCAGCTGTTTGTTGTCTTGGTAACTTTTTCGGTCGGGGGATTTAAGTGCAGTTTCTGTTGGCAACCATCAGCGGCAAAGTAAACAAAAGCTTAAAGACACAGGGATTGATGTCGCACTCTGCCACAGTACGCCACAGTTTAGCGCCACAGCTGAGGGCCACAGTACCTAACGTGCTGTAAGGTTACAGCACGGGCCATGTATGCGTACCTTCAAATAATTACGTGAACCAATAACTTCGTCAACTTTTCGACTTTCTAGCTGAGTAGCATCAATCTTTACTCGCCCTTGTCGAATTATTTTCTCGAGTATCTCCTTCGACTATTGGCTTTATCTAGTTCTGCTGCATGAGAGCTGCCTAAGGGAAAATTCCCACATTTTTCTTGTTCTTTCTGCAAACAAGTAGCAGGAGGCTGAAAAGGATCGCGGCAGCCTTCTCACTTCCTCTCGCCTCATCTACCGCGTATCCTCTTTCTATCGCCGACCCCTCTTGCTTATTCTGAAACCTCTTCGCCACCGAGATGTCCGACAATCAGAGCCTCCACGAGGAGGAAGAACCCCAGGGCGATCTTGGTGACTACGACATGGCCCGTGCCGGCGATTCAGACAAAGACTCGGACGCCCTATCGGAGATTGACGAGGACCAGTTCGACGACTACGACCCCACCACCGCCCGCATCGACGAGAAGCGTCCGGAACCGCAGGTCATCGACGAGGACGCCGCGCGTACCCTCAAGGCCGGCAAGCGCAAGGGGACGGCCACGAAGAAGCCCAAGGAAGGGCGACGCGCCAAGAAGCGGACCCGCGACGACGACAACGACGGCGCGGACGGCGAGATCCTCCACACCAAGCGGGCCCGCAAGGTCGCCGGCGCGGACGCTCCGGAGCAGCAGTCCGAGCCCGAGAACGAGGAGAACCTGACGCCCGAGGAGCGACGGCGCCGAGCGATCGAGCGCGCGGCTAGAAACCAGTCGAAACCGAAGGGTAACAGACGTAAGAAGAAGGATGAAGTGGTATGTACCATTATACAAAATTGTATATGGGAGCTTCTCTATTTGTTAACACTACGAATCTAGGATCTAGAAGATGAGCTGGACGACCGAATCGCAGACCTGAAGGTCCGCATGGAGAACGCCTGCCAAGCCGACAACATGGCCCGAGAGGCGGGCCAGCCAGCTCTACACAAGCTCAAGCTCCTCCCGGAGGTCATGGCGCTACTGAATCGTAACAATAATCAGGCAGCCGTCGTGGACCCGGACACCAACTTCCTGCAGCACGTCAAGTTCTTCCTCGAGCCGCTCAACGACGGCTCGCTGCCCGCCTACAACATCCAGCGGCAGATCTTCGAGGCGCTGACCCGGCTCCCGATAGAGAAGGAGACGCTGCGGTCGAGCGGCATTGGCAAGGTCGTCCTCTTCTACACCAAGAGCAAGAAGCCCGAGGTCACCATCAAGCGCATGGCCGAGCGCCTGCTGGGCGAGTGGAGCAGGCCCATCCTCAAGCGCACCGACGACTACAAGAAGCGGCACATCGAGACGCGCGACTTTGACTACCAGTATGTTTACCTTCCGAACAAACTTATACCATCCTACTACCTCCACAGAACTATCTTGCTAACCAAGTAAAACAAAAACAGAGCCGCGAAACTCCGCCAGGTCACCGGTGGCAGCAGCCAACTTACGCTAAACCAACGCACCGCGGCCCAGATCGCCGAGGACGAGCGCGCGCGCATGCTGGCTCCGAACCGCGAGATCAGCGCTGCGCGCGTCTCCGGCACGCCAACCACCTACACGATCGCGCCGCGCAGCACCTTCGATCCCACGCGCGCCCCGGACTATCGGCCCATCGGCGCCGGCGGCATCGAAGCGTTCCGCAAGATCACCCAGAAGGGAAAGAAGAAGGGCTAGAGGCGCTAGATTCTTTATCTCTCGAGAGGGGATGTCGGATTGGGAATCGTTGGGTTTGGTTCAACGTGCATTATACTTGGCGTTTTAGGTTTACGCTGCTACTGCTGCTACTGCTATTGTTGTTGCTTCACGCAGGGTAGAAACAAATCAAAGCAGTTTATTCTACGTACGTGCTGATAGGAGTTACCATCCTACCTAGGTAGCTACTTAAAATAAGGCTATCAAAAAAGGAGTACTATCACAGGAATCGAGGTTATTGGTTGAGTAGCAGAGAACGTCCTCCATACAGCTAGCGTGCTTTCATAGGTAGCTTGCGGCGAGGGCCCGAATAATCAGATTGCGTTGCTTTCGCGAAGTATTGCTATTTCGTACTCACTTGATGTTCTCGTGATCTAGGTAGTTTTATTTCTGATTTGTCGGATACCTGTGGTTACCCAACCTGAAATTCTTACTAAGCTGAGCTGATTTGATATTGGCTTTATCGTTCCGTGGATTCTTGCATGACCTGGTTGTATGAGTATTGAGGATGCTGGCGACTTGGTATCGGCTTTCTGGAGGCGACACTCTTGTTCTCTATAGGCTTCGCTACTGTGTTATGTTAGGCCTAGCATGGCAGCTAGTAATTAGATGTGTAAATGCTCACCTGCCTTGGTATCAAGGCTGGTTTACGTAACAATCATTAAGGGGCTACTGAACAAGACCAGGGAAAACGTTTCTTAATATCATGGTTGCATTCGCACCACCTCTCGGAACAACCTACAGGCACAGGAAAAGGTTCTAGAGACGCAGCATATCGATCTGCTAGATTTTGAAGACACGAGCACACTTAATTGGGATATGGCACGGGAGACTTATTGTATTACCGGGGTTTCCCCCTTATCTACCTAGGAATTTCTACGCAACAGCATGAGCATGTTTCAATTCCACGCGTCAAAGCAAAGCAGCGGAAGTTCCATTTGATGCAGTGCAGAAAAGAAGGGAAAATAAAGTCGAGGTTCTACTAGTAAACAGTGGTGCGTTTGTTACTCCTGGAACGGTTGTCGGGATTCTTTCTTTGGCTCTCTCTCTCTTCTCGGCTCCTGTGCAATGCGATGTCGTAAATCATTTGATGGGAGCCCCCCTCCGTCTATCACAGTTAAATCTCCTTCCATCTCTTTCTTCGGTGGAAAAAGGAAGGTCCCCCGTCATCTTCCCTTACCCTCCTCCCGTAGCTATATCCATAGCTAGCTTTCCGCATCATCATTATCCATTCCGAGTAGAGCCCATACCGACGTGGGCTCTACCGCTTCTTCACCTCGCAAGCCCAGCCTTCGATACCTTCGCCTTTACTTCCCGGCACGAGACCTTCCAGCTTGATATCCTCCATACCCGGGGTGTCATCCAACCACGTGTGGTTCGACATGCCGCCTGCATTGGCGCGCTTCTCGGGTAATAGTTCGAGCATCGGCAACAGAAAGTCGGCTACTTCGGCTGGCTGGTACTCAAAGGTCGGCTCGTCATCAGGGAAAAGGTCCTCAACAGCATCCTCATCTTCGCCCTTTTTCCTCGCCTCCATCTTGGCCCTGGCCTTGGCTTCTGCTCGTTCCCTCTGCGCCTTCTCCTTAGCTTCGCGGTCAACCGGGGGCGAGTCCTTAACGTCCTTAAAGTGATACTTTTCGCGGAGGACATCGGGCAAGGCCCAATGCCGTAGGCGGTGAATATTGCGAAGCTCCCCTCTCTTATTAAAGATCTCTTGAGACCAGCGGCCGGTCTTCCAGAGCTCCTTGGGGAAAGGTCCGAGAAGTTCGATGATTTGCGCAATGTGATCGTCGTCTTTGCCGTACTTCGTTCCCGACTGAGGATCAAATAGGTAATCTCCAGTAATGAGTTCGAACACCTGCAAACCGACTCTCTATTAGCTTGTAATTCTTTTTTTTTCTGTTCGTAGCATCGGAAAGGGGGAAATATAACTGCTCACCATAGCCGCCATACTCCAGACATCGGTGCTGGCACCCCATTTTGCGCCTAGAATAACCTCGGGCGATCGGTATTGTCTCGTTTGGATATCATTTGTGAAGTGGTGTGACACCCAGCATGCGTTGCCCAAGTCCGCAATCTTGACGTTGATAATCGGGCCTCTTCGCTTCCTCTTCCTCTTCTCGCCAGCCGATGCTGCACCGCCGCCGGACTTATCGAGGGAAATTCCGGACACCTCCTTGGTAAGAAGCTCTCTGTAAAGCAATTTATGTTAGTGATAACCTCCTATTACAACTGGGTACCAGACTTACGCCGTCTTTTCTCGCTGTCCCTGTTTCTCACTAGTAGAAGAACTCGACGTTCCTATGAAAACCCATCTGTTAGTATGACGCGCTCAAAGTATAATCGACGGGAGGGGTCAAGGTGGATTGCTAGGAGATATCGGCGATTGTCTTTTCCAGCTATATTGGGAGTATGTGCCATCTCGATATGCACAGAATATCGCAAGGCCACACTTTTGAAAGTGCAAGATGAGTGGGATCTGGGGATGAGTGGGATCTGGGCTTATGCAGGTACATACCGTCGTGTAACAAGGCGTTCAGGCTACTGTGAGACTTGGGCGACGGGAATAGGTTGTCGCGATTGAAGCTGGCATTCAGAGGTGACGGCAAGGGTTGACTGCCGGTAATCAAGGTTCGTCTCCGGCGGCGGCCATTCCTATGATTCTCCTTGTCCGAGTTCTCGTTCTTCACCACCTTCTTGACCACTTGCTCGACATCCCCAATCTCTATCAGGACGTTCTCGGGTTTCAGATCTGTGTGGATGATACCGCACTCTCTGTGCAAGTAGTCCAGACCCATTAATACCTGCTTCGTGATCTGCATGACGAGATCTCGAGGAATTCCTCGGTGCTGCCACTTCTTGATCAAACCCAGCAGGTTCTCTCCGAGTACCTCGAATACCATGCATACGTGCACTCCATTCGGTCCCTTGTGCTCGAAGGAGTCCAACAAGCTGACAACGTATTTCCGACCCGGGTGGTTAGGATTCGCCTGTACGATTTTCTGCAGCAACTTGATCTCGTCGATAGCGGTCTCGGTATAGTGGCTAGCAGATCGCACAACCTTCAACGCGACGTGCTTACCGTTCGTGTTATCGCGCGATAGCCAGACCGTCGAGAAGTGGCCCCATCCGAGTTTTCGCACTACCGTGTACTTCCCATCCTTGAACTTCTCGCCAATCTGAACCGGGTGATATCCGCCTTTGCAGTAATCTTCGGAATCTTCTTCGTCGGCAGTATTCTCGGCGGCATCTTCAGGGCCCGAGGACGAGGTGGGGGAATGTTGATGCATGGTGGTAGCTAGATGCGGCGGTCTATGTCAAAAATGCCAATGTTAGCGCCTATAACCGAAACGTATATATGAATAGTGATGACGCGACTGGAAATATGAAAAGTCAAATAAATAGTAGTTAGAATCAAGTTCAACCAGCGCAAGCAAGCAAGCAAGCCAAAGAAAGTGGGTGAGTAACGAGCTGCAGGCCGCGGGCTACAGACTAGCAAGCTTATGGCTCTTTGTGCGAGCCTGAGCTTGCCGGCCCGCAATCAGGATTTGCCAATAATAAAAACGGGCGGACTCTAGGAAACCATCGAGCCTAAACCAGGTGGACTCAGTAGTCGCCGGTTTTTTGGGGTGGTGGCGGTGGGGGGGAATATTGTAAAACCGCGGGATGTCCCGACTTAGAATTAGCAGATTGGTATAACCTTTTTTTCATGGTAGCCATAATGACCGATGTCGCGCCTTTTTTGGTAGAAAGGATGACGGCCAACCGGGAGAGATCGATCGGGTTGAAGACAGGAGGAAGCCGTGGCCGTGTTGCAGAAGTAACCTGTTGTAGTGTACCTGGTAGTTGTAACTGTACTCGTAGTCGCAGTTGCGCCTAAGAGAAGGCACACATATGAGATGCCAAGAACGATTGGGCAAGCGAGTGTAAAATAGATCGCTCCCTTCCTTTCTCTCCTCTCTCAATTAAAAAAGAAAAAGAACGACCACAGAATACCGAAGACGACTAAGGTCGCCAACGGTGAGTTTAGGCGAGAGAGTGCGAATGAAGGAATGAGCGATAAATCACCAGTAAAATTCAGCTCAGCCCAAACCAAATCAAAATAGATGCAGCGAAAAAGTCGAGTGGAAAAAAGGAGTGCTGTGTCGAATGTGCGCTTGCGAGAGGCGGCAATCACCCCTCCCTTCGTGGTTCCAGTCGGTCCCCCCCAATCGAATCAATGCGGATAGCTTGCCTGCAAATACCTGGATGTTGTAGATCGGCCTGTTATGGTGGAGGACCGGAGCACGGTGAAAGGAGCTCTGGTAGTCTGGGCGCCAAAAGGCTCAGCATATGAGCTCCTTTCGGTCGAGTCCCTGGTCCTTGAGAGTTCTTGACAGGGCCTTCAGGACAGGGGAGACAGGGGAGCCAGGGGAGCCTACGCGGAGACTGGGAGAGCCTACAGGGAACTCAAAAAAGCCCCTCGCCCCTCCAACCCCTCTATCAACAATGCCTGAGCGCTGAACGATCCACAGTGGCATTGCGCTTGTCCTCTTTCAGGGGGGGGTTGGGTAGTACAACGGTCGGCTCGGCTCAGCCCCGCCACAAGAGATGGTGCCGTTGGATACCGTTGTCCAAGCCCATCATAACATCGTGGGATGTGTGGCATATATGGCATGTATATGTAGATGGGCTTCCATGGAACAAGATGGCATGGCATATGACCGGTGTCGACAGGATGGTAACCCAATAGCATCGCCTCAACCCGGGTCTGACACGGACGGTTTTTCTATACCTAGGTAGTCTCATGCGGCATTGCTCGTGCTTGGCTGGTTGGTTTCTTCTGGTCCTATCGCGCCCGCGTCCGATCGTACCCGTCCTCTTGGTCTGGTCATATATGTCCATGTCCTGTGGGTATTCTTGCTTGCATCTCGCGAATGCTTCCCTCGTCATAGCTTGCTTGCACTGGTTGCAGACTTGACAAGTACCTACATTGGCATCGAAACTCCGTGCAACCCAACAATGAAATTGTGCGCTGCATGGTGGTGTGCATATGCAGTAGGTAGGGGGATAGGGTAAACAGAAGCAAGAAACAGCAAAAACTTGATATGAAACAAAGGAACAAAACAAAATGAGATAATCTTACCCAGGGATTGGACCTTCTGTGGTGATGATAGGCTTCAAGCCTTCCTTTTTCCTCTTCTTATTTAGGAGCGTCGGACTTGCGAGGCCTGCTGTGGAGTTTGCGCCGTTGCCATTTGCACCAGCCATCAAGGGAATCGTCGTCGAAGGAGACATCGGACTAGGCCCAGGGCGGGACGGGTCGGTATCTTTTGCGCCGTTCATTGTTTCGAATATGGGCGGGAAAATATATACGGTAGGATGCTTTCGCGTCGTCGCAAACTAGGTAAGGTAACAGGAAGAAGTTGGACAACTTAAAGCTTTATGGGTTCAGATTCGATGTGATCGGGTGCGTGTTCAGGTGAAATTAAGTTGAAGGCGTTGCAAATCTTTGATGCGCCGGAGGGGGAAAAATGGTGGAGGTTGAGGTGGCGGTCGCATTCGAAGAGGGACAAGTTGAGAAATGCGCGGCGATGCGATGTGATGCGATATGGTAGATGCGATACCGATACAACACGATACAAAAATGTTGCGGCTGTGCACTTGGTTGCCAGGGGCAAATTACCAATGTTCGAAGAATCTCGACGGTGCAATCGAGTACTTAATCAGAACAAGACAGAGATGTGATGCGTCAAAAAGAATAATGATGGTATTAAGTTGTGGTGATCGATACCTAACGCAAAAAGAAGTATCAAGGAATTTGAACAAGCGGGAGGTATTTTTTTCACTGGGTCAAGATTTATTATTAGGAGGTTGTATTGCTGCTTGGACTAGCATTGGAACAAGTTAGCGACCTCAGTGGGTGGATTATGAGATACGTCTTTTATCTGTTTTTGTCCTGCGTCCTGCGTCTTGTCGCAAAATCCTGGATTACAACGTCATATGGGGGATGATTGCTGCCGGGACTTGCGCCTCTCAACCCTTCGAGTCGTCAACGTGCATCCCCAGCTATAAAGGGATGGGGGAGGCGAACTCTCTTTTTGTGATAAGGGGGGAAATGATTTGTGAAGATGGCCTTGGGCTCTGACTGTATCTTATACGTACGAGCAATGAAGAAGCAAGACGATGATCAAACATTCATGATCTTGTTTGGTATGCAGAGGGAGTATCAGATGCTAATAAGACCAGTTATAATGAAGACGGAAAAGGTGGAGGAGATTGGGAGGAAGATGAAAAGACGGGTCAATACATCATCTGGGACGATCGATAAGATAAGGTACAAGTCCGATGGCACAATGAGGTAACAAGGGCCATGTTATCGAATCATGACTTAATGTACCTCCCTTGTAGGTGATGGTTCGTGATTTGTACCCCTTGATGCATCATGCCGAGATTCATTTGCGACTCGGATTGACGGACTGAAGTGCTTCTATTTCAGTAAGCAATATCCTTCCTATTTTTCTTACTCTAGTAATCAACCTTAGAATATTACCATGCTAACATATGTGAATGTCTATGTGTGAATTCATTTTCGATATCTTTATCCCAAAACAATGATCAATTCAGAAACATTCATCCCTATCTTTAATAGAGGTAGGTAAAAGTTCCCCATTCATCTTTGGGCAACGGCATGGAATCATATGCCAAGTGTTTCTACTGTGAGACAAAATTGAATTCTTCCCACTGAGCTCTGATTAGTTGTGTGACCTCAACTAGCAGCAAGAGTTGCTAGGTTAGGTTACTTGTTACCATTTTCCGGCATCGTCGCCACTCAAAGGTAACCTCGAGTCTTCAAACCTGATCTATTCTTGAACCATCCTAGGTGTTGTAAGGGTATAAATCACTCTTAACTTGCGACAGGTAGGTATATTCATATCCGCCTACTACTACATATCTGCGGCTTTTCGTCTCTTCGCTATCGTGGAGATTCCCCTACGCTGCTATGACTTCGTCCCATTTGTCGATCCCACCCCGCGTTGGGTATCCATAAGCGCTCGGCATCTTCTAACTGGGCAAGCCGGAAAGGGATAGAAGCAGGGCCTTAACCCGTCCGGGCTTCTTTTCATCAGGCTCAGCGCAACAAACCTCATGGTGTCTCCGTCTATCGTATCTACCGTTATATCCCTTCCTAACTAATGTCTCGCTTCTGCCACTTATCGGCGAGTTATTTACTCGCCGGTCGTTATCTACGCATCCACGTTTTACTACCTACCGCCTACTCCGGTCATAGGCAAGCTGCGCTTTCGTCATCCTGATCATCTCGGGCCATAAGTCCTCCTAAGATCGGACGACATGGAATGTTTTGCCATGTGAACGGATTTTCGTAGTCTATTAACACACCAGAAACATACAAATAGGTATCGTAGACGCCAGGTCCTTATTAAGCCCCTCGACCAAAGTTCAAGTCAGGTAATTAGTGTGGTTGCATTAAAGGCTGTATATGCTGGATAACTTAGCTTTGCGCTTTGCTCAATAGCTTATCATAAAACACCGCTGCAGAACTACGATGAGCGACCGGTTTCAAACTGGGCCGCGAGTCTCGGAAGCTCGTGTTTGTCTGACCTGCAGCCGGGCGGGAATCCTTTGCGCCTCTTTCTGGCGTTTTTGGACGAACGCAAGCGCAATTGCATCATTGGCCGCCTCCGCGCGCGCTCTCTTCTTCTATTGGACAATTACTAAGAGGGCTGGGGTCAACCAAGCTCCCCCTCTCTGCGCCCCCCAAAAAGAGGCTCTGTCGTTCACCGGGGCGGTTCCGGATCTGGGGGTGTAGTTCGTGTTCTGCCGGAGCTGCTTCAGCCAGCCCGCCCGTTCCTTTCCGGACCTTCTTGAGGGGCAGCCCGATATGACATCAACTTTTAGCCACCGATTTTCCTGTCGGCTGTACGTAGGATCACATCAATGATAGATCGCGACGACGAGAGGTTTATGTGGGGTTCAAATTATAATAAAGTGAGATTCGCTTGTCATGGCTCTTCGTATACATGAGATCAGAGCTCCGCTGGGGCTATTGCACCACTTTCAGCAGGTGTCCTAATAAGCAACATCTCCTCCTGCCTTCCGTATACCCATTCCCAACTATTCGTAGCCTCATCCCAGTATACATCCTCTTCCTGCGGAAAGACAATGGTTCGGTTCCTCTCGGGGACGAAGTGTTCCGCGAAGAGCTCGATGCTGTAATAGGTGTTCTTCAATAGTGGAAGGTCTCCCAGCACGGGAACCTTGTCTTGTAGATTCGTCATGCCTGTACCTCATTAGCAAGAAGATTTCAGCGGGAAAATACGGTGAGATTGCATACCAATAACAGCGCCTGCTGAATGACCCCATTCTCCCGTAGCGTGGCAGTAGATTTTACCCTCGATGCCTTCGCTCTGCATCTGTTCTCGCGCAGCCTTCAAGATTTCATTGCCCGTCATTCCGATCTTCATATTGCTTTTCACGATATCCTGCAGTCGGTTGACCTTCTTCAACCCTTCGAGCATGCCCTTTGGCACGTCGGCTTCGGTCTCTCCGGGGTACAAGACGTAGCCTATATGCTGAGTATCGGTATTGAGACCCAGAGCTGACACACCGAAGTCCGTGTGTATCAAATCGCCGTATTGGATGGGATGGTCTGGGGCCCTAGGGTCGTCCGTGACGGCGGACGGGCCATCCGCTGCAGGGAAGCCTTCTGCCGTCAGGATAAATACGCTGGGCTGGAACCAAGTGGTGTAGTTGAGAGATTGGATCTTTTCTCGCATCCACCACTCGACATCCTACAACATCGCAACATTAGCCACAACGCACCAGAAGACCTTTGGTATCTGCCAACCTACCCAGCTTGTCGACTTCCCCGGCACAATGATCTTCTCGCTGAATCCCTCTTCGATAATAGCCCAAGCCGTCTCCATCATCTTGCGGTACCAAGGCAACCTGCTTTTCACCATCGTCGCGACGACCTCGACGCCCAGCATGGGTTCCAACACGAACTTATCCTTCCACTCCTCGCCGACACCTTGAACCACCGCGTCAAACTCGCCCGCGTGCAGGCCGCCGGAAAAGGCGATCTCCGGGTGCGTGTTGAGGGCGATAGAGCGCGGCTTCTGCGTAGCCAATATGCGTCTAAGGTCTTCCCACACGACATTCGTGTTCTCGATCCACGAGTACGACGACGGCGCGCCGCCCACCGGGTCCGCGAGGAACAGGTGCGTGGTGCGGCGCCTCGCCGAAAACTGCGTGGCTTCCTTGAGCGCCCAGAAGACGGTGTCTTCGGCGTATTCGCGCTGGCTCATCTACCGAAGGTGTTAACAATGAATGCCCTGGTACTGTAGATTGAAGGCAAAAAAAGGGACAAGGCTGACCAGCCACGCGTCGACGCCGTACTTGCGCAGCAAGCCTGGGATCAACGCCTTGCGCTCTGCCGTCCACCCGTCTAGCAACTCTGCCTGCTCTCGCAGAGAGGGCAGTGTTTGGACCTGTGGAGTTTTTCCAGGGGCGGTGCCGATGTGCGCCTGGACGGCTGTGAGGACAGCTACGCCGCTGAAGAGATACGTGAGACCCCGCATCGTCGGGTTGATCTCTCGACTGTAGGCTGTCTTGATATGAGTCGATGTCAGGCAATTATGAATAGCGATGGGGATACACTCATGAATTGCTGCTTTGTGCAGCTGTTACTTTCAATTGGCCGTCTATTACAAGGCGCATCTACAACCTGGATGTTTCGCCCCAGGCGATAATGTCGTGATCTCGGCGTTTCGCTCCGCGTCGGTACGAGATCCCGATCGAGATGAACCGTGGCTTGGCGTCCCACTCTTTGCTACACCTGCTCTTTTGGGCAAGTATTATGTAAGCAAACAACGTCACGAACTACAACCGCATAGCAAGCCGGAGAGCACGGGAAGCTAACGATAGTGATGAGGTCAACACATTATCTTCACAGATGCTTTAGATACCTAGGTAGAGAATAGATCTTCTTCACAACACTGGACCAGCCAGAGAAAGTGATGAAAAAAAAAAAAAAAAAGATTCAGCAGAGCTGAGAAGGTTCCAAAGATTGTTGTCCCAGAAAAAAGAGGGCACTTAAAAAAAAAACGAGCAAGAGCTCGAAAGGTTCCAAAGATTGTCCCAAGAAAAAGGAGGGAACTAGCAAAAGCTTGTAGTGGCCTAAGTCAGATAGTCAGCAACAACAAGAGTGGGAAGGGTAACTTACCTGGCCCGGCCAGTTTGCTTCTCCTCGCCTTCGATAGACCCCACCCAGAAACTGCTTGCTCAAAGCTAACCAGGCCGATGGGCACATTTCCGATACCTGACCTTTATTGCCTTCCCAGCTCAACGTCTATCGTGCGCTGGACCTGGATTGCCGCCGGAAAAATCCATGTCCAACGGGTGCTTTGATGGCATTCAGCCGTCAAGAGTTCAGGGCGCACCGGCTTACAAGGCTTGGATAATTAACTGGCCTTCAAGTCAAGGAACGGGAGACGGGCGCCTCGAGTCCGAGAAGAGAAGGTGCCAGAGCCCTTCACGGGAGGGGTCAAACTTCCCGGACAGCGTCAGACGAAAGATGACTGGTCCCCCCGCGAGCACAGACGACACGAGGCACGGTCACTAGGGACTTCCCAGCTTCTATCTCTCGCTGCGACGAGAAGGGTTATCTCTACCCGACTCGAAGCGAGGTCCAGGGACATACCAAGGCCTCGAGGCCAAGGTTGTTTGCTTAAAGCGTGAGGGATGTATTTCGGCCTATCGAAGACGAGGAGGCCCCTTTCCCACTAAAGGCCCGAAGACGCTTTAGGAGATAGACTGAGAAAGGGGACGAGGTCCAGGGAGAGAGAAAAGGAGCGAGGGATCGGTCGTCGGTCGGTCGGCGGTCGAGCGCTTCAGTTGGATCAGTATGAATAGTGATGGAGGTATGCGTGATAAGGTAAGAGGTGACAACTGGTGAAGGTGCATGTGAAGTAACACTTGTGTCAAGAAGATGGAGAGATGATGATGGCTTGGGTAAGGGAAGAGATGGGATGACAAGGATAAGGGGAAGCAGATGGTTGATGTTGGGCATAGGATGCGAGAGATAGGATGGACATTACCTAAAGGTGATAAGGTAGGGTGAGGATGAGGTAGGGTATGGGAGAGGAGAAAAGTAAGAAAAGAAATGAAGAATGGATGAAGTATGGTGGTGTCGAAGTATGTTGAAGGAGAAAAGTGATGGTAAAATAAAAAGTGGTAGAAGGGAATTTGTGTTGGAAAAAAGTGCAGTGGATGGTGGGGTGACAAACCAAGCAAGTGCCAAATGGAAAGGTGGGTGACGAGGTAGAAGTGGGAGGGAAGGCGTAAAATGAGAAAGGTGCAAGTAGTGAAGACGCGCATGGGAGATACGCGTCAGTGACAGTATGAAAGTGGTTACTTACTAGGTATGGTGGGAGGTCGGGAGGGTCGCGGAGGAGAATCGGAAAAAAAGTTGAAATGAAAAATAAATAAAAGAAAGAAAGAAGACAAGGCAAGGGATAGGTTTGGGAAAGGTTGAAGCAGAAGAGTGAGTGAAGATGGGAGGCGGAGGTGAAGAGTGTTGAGGTTGAAGGAAATGGAATGGAAAAAAGTCAGAGGAGCGTGGGGGATGGGCGGCCTTATATAAAAAAATTCTGAGGGCGGTGGGCTCGCGCAATCAGCCAAGTAACAAAGTATTTTGGCAATTGCGCAGGTGGATTTGTTGCAAAGATCAGTGATTAAAAAAATGTGCTGCAAGATCAGTGATTCTCGCGCAGTCGCGATGGCGAGGGCAACCGCAACCACAGTGACGGGGCAACGAGGCACAACAATCACCAAATTTGGTAAGGGCAACTACACCAAACCTCGTTGTACCTTAAGTACCATAAACAACTCGGTAAATCAGCCTCCTGATTTACTGTGTGTATTTTTTATTAGGCCAATTAAGAAGATCAGTACAGTGAATACTGCTGCACCGCCCGCTTGCTCGCAATACAAGTATTCAAGTACACCTACTGATCCTGCACTAGTACCACGTACCGATCAAGGATCACAATATCAAACTTCACGCTATGCAGATGTACCGAAATTTAATGTGACCTTGGCAAAGTATCGATCTAGGCTTGAACAGGAGACTTAGGTAGTCGACCCCTATTTTTTCTAAGATGTCAAAATCACTCCTAGCAACCTGACAGTTAGTCCAACATAGGTAGCCACTGTAGATTCATTCAGAGATCGACTGCCTTAGGTACTTAGGTAAACAGGCTACTTGCAGTAACGATTAGAAATGATTCCGTTCTAGTAACTACCTAGGGGATCGAAGATAGCATACTGCACTTTATGATAGGAACTGAACTGAATCCTGAATTATTGCATTATTGCTCTTGCAATCTGTAGTCGGGATTATCTTGCACCAAGAATAGGAGGTGGATATTGAACATCGTATACCCTCTTTGGCCAACGTCGTTAGTCTGGCTCGTATGGGTAGCGAAAATTGTATAAAACTACTATTATCCATCCATCAAAGGCGACACGTCCTACGTGGCATGCTACTCGTAAGCAATAGGTGCATCCCAGGTACAATAGTCACTGGTCACTGGTCACTATGAATGCTGGTTGGTGCTACGCACAGATATGATAGTGATCAATTCGAGAACTATCAATGTAGAATTTACAAATTCAAAGTGCCCTCCGAAAAGACGAAATGGGTAGCTGTTGAAGCTCGCTGGTGTAAGTCTAGAAAGTTACTTTTGGAAACCTCAAATATACAAGGTATCAAAGGTGAAAGAGGAGTGGTTAAGAAAGGGGAAAAGAATGTTTGATCCGACAACGAACGAGAAATATGCTGGAAACGAAGGATTCGGGTTGAAGCTTAAGAAAATTTACAATGTCCGAAATATCAATGTTCCTCCAATTCGTTAACTGTTATGGCATATGATTGTTGGGTGGACTGGGGAATTGGTCTTTGCCGTCATAGTAGAATGTCTGAGTAGGACCCGCTTCACTATAATTTTTATTATCGACCGAAAAACTATCGTTTGGGGCCCACGAGAAGTTTTGGTTGAGGTTGCAAAGACTCGCCATTGGCGCTTGTAGGTCGCCGGGAAGGGAAGTGGTATGTCGAACAGGTATAGATGACCAGAAGCTCGGTTTGACCATGGTGTTCGTAAGATCACAGTACGCTGCCGAGTCCCCTGTGTAATTGTATGTCTCTGAGATTTCTCGTAGGGTTGGGTAAACCGGCAGCAAACCCATATTCTGGGAGTTATCTAAACATTGTTGAATTGCACCTGGGTCCAACACACCTTGACTATCAGCTGGCATCATATACTGCGGCGCGCTGAATGTTCCGTTAGAACTATTGGAATTGAAGAGATCGATGCTTGGCTGGCTTGTCTCATTTGTTAAGTCAATAAAATTATTCTCCAGCGATCCAGAAAGTTGCATTAAAGAGTCGTTATCAGCGTCTTGAATTAGTAGATCTTGATCAAGTAGGGCTGAGCACTTGAGAATCGTGTTCATAAAGTTCTGGAATAGGTCCATAGTGTCTTCACGAAGTTGATCACCACTGGCTATCGAGTCAAGCGGCTGTCGAGCGACGAGGTCTTGAATGTTTCGATTTAGTCGCTGCCTCGCACGCATGTACCTGAGAAGCACATCATAGTTCTCTTCAACAGGAACGAATGCTGTTAGAGTCAGCCACGATGAAACGAATTGTGACCTATAAATGGGGGAAGACCTTACATGGATCTGGTATAGTTGTATCGCTTGGAAATAATGCTTGGTACAGGTCTTTCCACTCGTCAATTTTGAAGCTGCTCCTTCGGCTTCTCAGCTGCTCAACCATCGTCTGATCAACCCCATCCTCAGGATCCGTGGGCTCGTTTGTACGGAATTGCGGCGGGGCAGTACATTGTTGAGAGTGAGCCAACAAATCAGAGGCCTTCTCAAAGGGACATCGACATCGATCACAAATCAGCAGCCTGAGGTGATGAGACTGGAGGTGTCTTCTAATGATACGTCAGCGTCGAGATGTTCATATATAAAGTTATCTTGTTGGGCCCGAAGACGGCAATACTCTGCTGCCAGATATATGAATGCCGGTTGGTGGGCTGGTGCATGTGGATGTGGCACTTTCTCAGATATCTTTAGGCCTTACTATCCGAAAATTGTAGTTGTTTGGTACTAAAGGGAATACATACTTCACGTCCGACATAGTTGGATAAGACTTGTTGGCGCATTGCTCGTGATCGCGAACATTGAACCGGTTAGGGTTTCGTTTTCGATATGGGCAGCTTAATTCATGTTCGGAACGGTGCTTCTTATTTCTCCCTCTAACTTTGACGTAACTGTCTGGAGACGAGCCCGCTTTGGATACCCTATTACTGAATCGCCGCTTATCACCAGACGGATAAGAGCTGGTCTTGTTGATCGACGGTCGGCCACTGGGGGTAGAGCGGCTACCCTCTCCAGTATCGTTTGGGTCTGATTGACTTTCCTGCTCATCATCGTCTTCTTCATCTGGCTGGTAGTGCCCTTCATCCTGTAATATACTAGCACACTCCCGCTTGACTTGCTCAAATGCATAGACGACTCGGAATGGCCACACCAATCGATTGAGGCTTACGCCAAACCATCGTGATATGGCTTCGTCTGCTGATTTCTCAAGATCTAAATCTTCGTCCTCGGAACTAGCATCTGAGCTGCTCAAGTATTCGTCAAAACTTGGAGTGCCTGGGCATAGTGAATCTGTTAAGCCTCTACCAATACCAATAAAACTTTGGTTTGGGCTCCAGGATGAAGAAACAGGGTCTTCCGGCGTTGGGATTCGGTCATCCTGGTTGACCATATCTGTGTCACCCTTGTCCAAGTGCACCTCAGTCGCAAGGTCCAATACACATGGAGAATGGGAGACGGATATGGTTTGATGATTGACCGCATAGTCAAAAGGGATAAGCTGGTTCTTCAGGCTTGGGTCATGCTCAGCTGGGTATGGGTTTTGATCAATTGGGCTTTGTTTTGCTGTTCTATCAGCTGTAACCGGTGATTCTGTCAGATGCCCAATTCCACAGAAGTCTACTTCCATCTTCTGTCGCTGATCTGAATCATGACTTGAGGATCGAGAATGTGATGGGGTGGTATGGTAAGGAGAATATGAAGATAAATGAGGGTTCTGTTGAGAAAAGATTGAGCTGTGTGATTTGGCATCCGAAGTTGAAAGTGTTTCCGTTGAATGAAGATCCTCAGCAACATTGTGCCCTGATTTGAAGTGGTAAATTGATTGAAATGTGACATCCATTCTTATCTCTGTATTTATAGCGTTACTGGAAGGTTGGTAAACTGTGTAATTCGGTGTGCTGTGCGGTCAGTTGCCTTTTCGTGTTGCCTTTATTGGATCTTAGCTGAGGTGGAACGACTCGAGTTCCATATAAGCTCGGAGATCACAACGCGGAAACTTCTTGTGCACAAATAATGGGCAAGGCGGGCGAGATAAGACAGCTGACGCTGCGTAATATGCTACAGTAGATTGGTGGCTGCGGCCAATGATTGGGTTATGCCTCGCTATTGGCTCAGTCAATTTTAACTGAGGGCTACATTGCTTGATCCAATCCCAAGCCGTCCACCCTCCTCAGTGTATCGCACAACATATACCTACTAAAGACTGATCCAGAGCGATGTTACATACTTCCTTGGCGAATCAACCGAGTGGTCGTAGGCTGGTGCCTGTAAAAACTACCTAGCCACGACCTTAAGCCGGGCGTGCTGGATGCCTTACCAGATACCTAGCTCCCCGGGGTTATCGTTTATGCATCGGGGATGGCGGTGCACCTGAGCTGCAGGCCCAGGTAGCTTTGCTTCGCGATGGTTGGTTTAGCCAACTTGACCTGAAGTAGATAAGTTCCGAACCATGTCTTTCTCTACCCGCATAATTTTCGAGCTCAACATCTGCTGCTTGACGAAAAATAGGCTGAATGACTTGTGTAACAGCTCGCGCTGCGCCCGATCCTGTTGTACGAAGTTATCTGGGGGTACACAATTCAATTGAAATGGTATCTTGAAGCCCGTTGATTAAGAGACCGTGCACCTATTTCTCTCTCTTTCTCAAGTTTATCCCAGCTTGAATGTCTTCTTGTTGCAAGCAAGCAAGCTGATTGGGCTTCAATTTTTACATTTTGAATGAGCCTGGATTGATTTTCCTTGAAGTGAATTTGACTGAACAGAAGAGATGATGCGGCTTATTTTCCCATCATTGTCTTATCGCTCAACGGTAACATAGCCGCCCAGCGACCAGCAGACCGCCGCCGAGGTTGTGAAGTGAGCATATCGCTCTAGTAATGAGTGCCTTGCACTATTGAACTTCGTATTTATTGCGCGACAGTATTCCAGCTATCTCAGCTGTTGATTTAACAATGAATTCCATATTGCCAAACGATGCTTTGAAGTCATTGGTGATTTCTATATCGAAGCCGCTCGCAATTTAAGTTGACAGAAGTGGTTCCCATCATACTCAATACATCCCAATCGCCACCGAGATTAACAAACTTCGCGCATCAGACTCCTCCATCTATTGCTGCAATGTCGTCATCTTCGACCCCAAGCCAAAGCCAAAATACGGCCTCAAAATGGTAGGTATCGAATCGTAATGGGTTTGAAGCCACTGAGGGTACAACGTGCACATAACTAACGTAGAGGATGAGGATAGGAGCTATTCCAACTCTATACCAGTCTCGAGCAATCTAGCCGATACATCGTCTTTACAACATCGACTCATACAGAGAGCCATGGGGGCTCGAGACCCATACGAAGCTCGCGCTCGCCAAATAAAAGACCAAATCGATAAATGCGAACGGAAGCTGTCATCTGGAACCGGCACGGATGGAGGGAAGCGATCCTAGATTAGAGATAGAGAGAGGAGAGATAATGTGATGCGATGAATAGAACTCGGTAGATTGTCTGGGCAGCTGTTATCAAGACAACCGCCAAATGGCCAAAAGGTGACAGAACCACAGTGTATACAACTTGACACTGTATTTTTAAGGGTTGGCAGCATCTACCTACCACTAAATTATATATTTAATTTAGGTAGTAGCCACGAGGTTTTTAATACGAGGGTTGATTGATTGATTGAATATATTGATAAGGATGTCGCATCTAAGGTATAGTTGCGATTGTTACGAACCTCTATATCCCGGCTGGATATAGGTCGGAATGGGTTTCTTGATTTTAGGTAAACAGTATCTGTAGAAGTCAAGACAAGATCATAAGGTACTTGTTCGTAAGGAAGGCCCGGAGTCCTTCCACTACAGTTCGGTGCGATTGAAGATGTAGTCTTAGATTGATAGCTAAGGAGCTGAAGGAATGACTAGATACATGGGAAACGTTGTGATTATATAGATATTCTTCCTTCCTCCTTTCTTGGTATCTGAGGTTATCGTGATCTAGTTGATCTAATTGATCTAGTTATACGGACAGATCAATTAGATCACTTAGATCATGTGTATGCCGTGGTTTAACCGTGATTGGTTCATGGTGTTCCACTCCTTGGTCTTCAAGGTGGCCGCCTGTTTGGTTTGTGACAGCGATGCTATCGCCAGCCTAGTCATTCGAGCCTCATGGAATACTCCAGGTACTTAAGTAGCTTGATGAGTACTCATAGAGTGCTCCATAACTACTCATTACCTACCTAGGTACCTAGGTACCTGGCATTGTAATATTGATAAGTACTCTATGAGTACTCATCAGGCTACTTAGGTACCTGGAGTATTCCATGAGAGTGGTTTATGAGTAGTCGATAAGTACTCTTCGAGTGCTTATATACTGTATGAAATTGGAGGTATTTGGTGTATTAAATTATATATACTGTGGTTCTGTCACCTTTTGGCCATTTGGCGAAATTGGCACGATTGGCACTTTGGCGGTTGTCTTCTAAAACTCCGCCGTCAGACGATTGTACCTCTAAGTCATCATCAATTCTTGGGTAGGGCCAGAGGGAGCAGGAACACAAAGGGATTTCGTGTAATAATACAATTGGTGAAGGGAATTAGCCATGTCGGATAACTCATGATAAGGCGTTTAATGACGGATACCGTATTTAAATTAGAAGTATAAACCTTCGTTCTACATGAGGTAAATATTCCAATAGGATACCTAGTTATTCGTAAGTTGAATGTGCCCGTAATCGACTCAAGCATCAGGCTCGGCAATCACCGGTTGGGAATCAAAGCGCCGCTGAAGAATCGGCCGATGTTGACGAAGTTATCCAGAGCTCCAATGTATGACACGTGCTGGTCAGGACGAATAATTATAATGCATCCCCGATGCTTATCGACACCGTAATTCTCATATAGTGACTGGCATGGCTCGAAGTCCCGCACGTCGTCTGAGAATACCTTCCAGTAGTCCCATCCCAGCCTGTCATCCCAGGGATGGTAGACAGGATGCAGGTCAAGAATGTTGAAATGCCTAGTGCCCGAGTGAACAAGAAGTACCTCCATAGTCGTGTGCTTAGGGGATGAATATTGCTTTTTGAGGCTCTCTAGATAAGCCCCTAGTTGCTGTACTTTCTCTAATTGAGATGGCGATTCAATGTCACCGGCGAATGTTAGAACTCTCCAAGCTCCGTTGCTGGGAATCATGTCGGATAGGTGGATGGGGTTAGCTTCTGCATTGCACTTAGGCAATTGTTAGTGGGCAACTGTAATCGGGTGGACGGTCGAGAATGACCTGGAATGTCATAATCTACGGGTAAATCGAGAAAGAAATGCTGCTTACAACAACCTTATGAGAAGGGAGACGCTGACCGAGCTCGATGTTGGTAGCCAAGCCCTGCTCGCTCGTGTTCGCTACCAGCGCACTCGGCGCATAGCAGACAGCTGTACCACTAACAAACCCAGCGAACCTATCCCTGAATGTTTGATAGTCTTTAGACTGTCTACTCGGGCCATTGGAGTAAAACTTGGTCATCTCTTTATCCAGCTTGATCAACGCCAAAGCTACTGGACGTCTCTCGTCGTTGTACGTGCTGAGTATTTCCGGCTTCATCACACGCGTGATGACTGAACCCAGCTTCCAACCCAGGTTGAAGGCATCCTGCATTGAAACGTTCATTCCTTGGCCAAGCGCAGGCGAGTGGGTGTGGACTGCATCGCCAGCCAGGAAGATTCTAGATGTGTGAGCATACCATCAGAGACTATAAAAGAAACCAACCTATTCTTATAGTCAAATCTCGGGGCTAGTCGCTGACAAACCTAACAGAATTAATAGGTGTTATTTGAAAGGCTTGATCCACTTACCGTATACATCGAGTGCCAATCGCATATTCCGAAATGTAGCGTGTACGGATGGAATATTCGCTTTGCATGTTCGAGAATCATCTCGGGGGTGACGTCGGCCGGTCTGACTAAGTTGCTGTCTCTTGCAGTCTCACCTAGCTGTACATAGAGACGTACGAGACGATCCTCTCGAGGTACTGTCATAACACTTCCGTTCTTTGAGTGTATCACGCACGATTTGCGAATATCGGCTACTTCTCATCAGTAAGAACTCATAGGAGATAAAGACCTAAACGGGAATGTTACGAAAGTCAGTCAGCGGAATGATGTCCATCACTCCGAAGTGCGTGTCGGTCTTTTGCCCTTCCGTTGTCATATTGACCATACGTCGGACCCAACTATGAGCCCCGTCGCATCCAACGACATATTTGGCTCTTAAGATCTCATCGCTCGGCGCCGCTGGAACTTGAAGAACGTTAGTTTAATCATGAATTTCAGATTCCGATTCAGGTGGCGCCTTGTACCTGCAGGTACTGTCGATGCCCTCCCGTCTTCGCCAATATTACGTAGTGTAACACGGATCGGATATGACCCCTGTCCTGCCTCCTGATCGTCGCTGCATGCATCCGCCTCCTCGAGGCGGAGCGATACTGGTATGGTATTCCTCTCGATGCGGATCTTTCCCTCGGATGCGATCTCGTCCTCTAGAATCTGTTCGATGGCCCCCTGATTCAGAGCCGACTGGGGAAAGCGGCTCAGGCGTTGAGGCTGAGCTAACACCGTTTCGGTACGCTCTATCTCCTCCTCATTGGAGGGTTTGGGATTCTATGCATGGCGGTTAGGTGGTCGTGACGTAACGGTTACACACGACAACACCCACCCATTTGCAGATCTCGTTGATGTGATAAGCGCGGGATATAAAATCTCGCGCGATTCCAAAGCTCTGGAATATTTCGATGGTCCTGGAATGCATGCCATCGGCGTGGCCAGTACGTACTCTGGTGCTCTTGTCGTCGACGATGCGGGTTTTCATGTCGAATTTGCCGGCCCACAGAGCCAACATGAGTCCGGCTGGGCCGGCGCCGACGATGAGCAGGTCGACGAACGACTCCGTGGGGGTACGATTCGCGGACATCTCGAGTGTTAATATGGTCAACGCCCAATAGACGATTAGATTCCAGTCAACTATACTTGGCAATGGAGTCGATCTCTGTTGTAAAGGAACAAGGGTCTCTATTGATGGAAGAATCTCCTATTAATGGAAACAATCCGATCGGGTGGCACTTGGATTTGACACGACATAGCGAATTGACACAACGTAGCGATTTGACACGACGTAGTGACGTCAATCTACGACGTTACTCGCTCCTCGCCATGAGATTAGCTACGGGGGATGCTCCGGGACGAGAGGTAATTCGTTCAAATCGAATGGAAATTTCGCCATCCGCATCGATGCCCATTTGGCGAAATCTGGGGGGATAATGGAGGCAAGTGGTTTCATGACCTGAATGAAGAGGCTGGGAAGATGTCAGCGGCGGTTCATGGCGGTGGTCGTCATATTGCTATAAGAGTAAAGGCGTGACTCGTCATGTATTATTCATAGATGATGTCGAGGTATCAGCTTCTAATTGCTCGGATGAACAATGGCTGTAGACGTCGAAACTCCCCGTCCTTTGCCCCTAGCTTGCGACGGCAATGGTCGTTGCAACGCAGAACCTTCTCTGTTGACCCAGCCCCCATGTACGCAGATTGATATAATCGATATCCGCGCCGGTGGCCGGCCCCTCGATTTGAAAGAATCAATACGATCAGGGCTCCGGGAGCCTGACACGAATGGTATACGATCAATTCCGTCGCTTCTCCTATGGAACGAACAAGGCCTGAGGTACTTTGAGCAGGTTACATATGCCCCAGAATACTACCTTACGAACACCGAGATCGAGCTGCTTCGGGAACACAGCCTTCACCTCGCGCGCAACATCGAACCGGGTACCATAATATTAGAGCTAGGCAGCGGTTGTCTGCGAAAGACCAATGTCTTCTTGCAGGCTATTGAGGACCTCGGGAGGCAGGCAGATTACTACGCGCTGGATTTAGACCTCAAAGAGCTGGATCGGACGCTTCAAGAACTTGGGCCAAATAATTTCAAATATGTCAGCTGCCACGGCCTGCTGGGGACATACGATGACGGAAAGGTATGGCTTGCACGGGGTATCAACGACACAAAGCCGAAATATGTTTTGTCTCTGGGATCAACCATGGGAAGCTTTACCAGATTCGAAGCTAGCGAGTTCTTGGGAAAATGGGCACATGTTTTGCGACAGGGAAATAGCGGCATAAAAAAGGCGCCCGACGCTAAGATAATTATCGGCCTCGACGGATCTAAGGATAGTACAAAGGTTTGGGCCGCATATAATGATAGTGGCGGTGCTAATAAACGATTTATCCTCAATGCCCTTGGAAACGCAAATGAGCACCTCGGCTACAAGGCCTTTGACCCGAAGGACTGGACCGTTAGGGGTGAGTGGGACGCGGATGAAGGCAAGCATGTGCAGTATGTTCTCCCACTAAGAGACGTGTCGATTGAGGGTGATTGGTTACACAAAGGGGAGAAGATACTTGTGGTATGTAGCCACAAATACGATGACCGGGATAAGTGCGAACTGTGGGAGCACAGCCGGTTGATAGAGGTTGAGAGGTATATGAATGACGACCAATCATACGGTATGTTTTCCTTAACGGAAGTAAACTGAAAAAATGCTAACAACGTTAAGGCCTACACGTACTGTCTCCCCACTCATCGGATGGTGCGTTATATACTGTATTCTAGACCCATGAATAAGAAAGCTTCTTAAAGGGGCAAGACGGTATATCTACCTGTTGGTAGTAGTTTGTGCTTCGGAATGGCTAGGTTGAGTGATTCTCAGGGGTAGCACATTGTGGGATCATGTAGAGTTAAACGTACACAAAAGCCAAAATAGATGAGGGGGGGAAATCCATTATTTTCTACCATTGCTGAATAAATCAGAATTGGAACTAGCTGTACTATGTCGTGCATATGCATGTTAGCCAGCTACGATATATTAGTGTGTTCTAAGGAATTAATGAGGAAGCTCATCATATCGGACTGTGCCGATTAAGCTTGAAAAATCTCTCAGCACTTTGTCGACATCCAAAGAATACCGATATTAGCGCACCCAGTTCCGCCATTTATCTAGTGTCCGCCGTCTTTCCTTATTGCAGACGATGAAAAACATCGTGTGTTGGCTAACAATGGCGTTTCGGGTAGACTTTTACGTAAACTATATGCTATAGCCCCGATTCTATTGCATCTAAACCTTGTACCGAAAATGAGTCCGATACCCATGAGAATCTAGAGTCACATATTCAAGTCTTCTACTTTTATACCCGAATATCATTAAACGACAGATTTCAAATATCTGGTTAACTACCTACTTGCAGGATTAACGAACCGCAACACAGTGATGCAGATAGCCGAAGAAAGGGACACTATCATAGCCAAATGTCACACTCCGAATACAACAAAACGCCAGAGACAGATTTTCTAACGTAATGTGTAATACTAACATTATCTGAACAAGGAAACGAGTTCGGCGTATGTAAACCAAGCTAACGTTCATCACGACCTATGCTGGCGGCCAAAAGATTAGAACAACGGAGAACGTTTGCCAATAAGCGCGACGGCCGAAATTCATATATACGGCATCAAAGCCTCGCGGAGAACGCCAAGCTGCCACTGCATATACAGAAGCGGGTAAGTAATACGCAACGTAGTATAGGGGCTGGGCACAGGAACACGGCCAGCTGTAATAGGCCCACCGTGCCCCGTACAGCAGGGATTACCCTAGCAATTATCCAAGACAATCATGCAGCAACGATCTTATCAGATGATCAGATAAAAATTTTCAACATCTGGAGTTATGGCCCCCCTAGTTATCGGGATGAGAGGAGGCTTTGGGAAGGTAGTTAATGTGACTGCTAGTCTACCGGCCGTAGCCGGACCTGAACTGTCAGCAATGAAAAGGTTCCAAGCGGAAGTAGGTCTATTCGCGATAGATTTCTGCTGATGAAGCTTGGGATCTCTCGCCTTCAGCCGCAGGCCGTGCCGTGATTCCCTGCCTTGGCGAATATGTAGGGATTCCACATCGCAGCGTTACACGGAGATCCACGGCCCAGGCAGCCTGTGGTTTTTGAATAAATGTTGGAGCCCGCCCAGCTTCCTGCCCTTTGATCTAATGTGCGCACCCTAGGCCACTCAATCTGACCGGGCCAAATCTAGTTGTCAATCCAGCGATCTTCCATGGCGACGATTCATTCAACTCAGGCGCATGTCGCCAATACTCGCGATGACGAAAAGGATATTGTGTCAAACCAGCCTGCGGTCGAAGTGCCCGAAGATGCCAAGACTGAGTCTGACAGCGATTCGGGGCACATGCAAGAAGGCGTGAAACGAGTCGAGGCCATCACCGCTGTCTGGTCCAAGAAGTCTCTATGGTGGACCTTTGTTCTGTAAGTCACTACCATCTATCAGGAACATATAATCAATTATATACTGATAATGTTGGAATACAAATAGCCTCTGGATCGTAAGCTTCGTATCTGCACTACTGTCGTCTATCGAGACTGCTCTGTCCCCATACGTCACGTCTTCCTTCTCAAGACATGGCCTCCTAGCAGTTATCAACATTGCCGCTCGAGTTATTGGCGGCGTCGTTACGCTGAGTATTGGCAAGATTATCGACATCAGAGGCCGTATGGAGGGGTTCGTTGGGTCGTTGATCTTGATCGTCGTTGGGATGACTATGAAAGCGACGTCCTACAACGTTGAGACCTATGCTGCTGCTCACGTCTTCACATGGGTCGGCAAGGTTGCTTTAGGATTCATAATCAACGTCTTCGTGGCCGATATTACGACACTAAAGAACCGAATGATCATTTTCGCGCTGAACTCGACTCCGAACCTTGCTACCACGTTCGCCGGTCCCAAGATTGCAGAGCTGTTCTACGAGAAGGTCAATTTCAGATGGGCATTTGGAGCCTTCACCATTATCCTGGTCGTCGTATGTCTTCCGGTCATCGCTATCCTCTTCTACCATGAACGAAAGGCAAAACAGCTGGGAGTTCTTCGCCCAAAATCAGGTCGCACACCGCTGCAGTCAACGATACATTACATTGGCGAGTTTGACCGTAAGTGATGCTATTCCCCACCCAAGAATGTACCAGAAACTAACCGACTCCTCTCAATCAGTTATCGGCGCTATCCTCATATCGGCAGGCTTCACACTCATTACCCTCCCGTTCAGCCTTGTGAGCTCAGCTTCACACTCTTGGGAAAGTGCAAGCATTATCGTCATGATCGTGATGGGGGTTGTTGGCCTCGTAGCGTTCGTCATCTGGGAGAAGTACTTCGCCCGCGTCAAGTTCTTCCCTTTCGAATTCCTAAAAGACAGAACTTTCTTGGGCGCTGTGATGTCCCATCTTGTCGTCTTCATGACAACATTGTAAGTCGACTTCATCCCTTATCCTAACCCCCTATTCCCAAAATTGATGCATAGCTAATCGTCGTAACAGTGTCTGGGATGCCTATTACAGCTCCTATCTCCAAGTTGTCCATGGCTTGAGTATTAGTATTTCTAATTACGTGCTTAACGCATATTCGCTTACTTCGTACTTTACCGGCCCATTCATTGCCTTGTAAGATAACATGACACCCCTTGATCCTTGAAAACTGCTAACAGAATCCCCCGTAGATACATCCGCTACACTGGCCACGTCAAATACCCGGCTCTCGTCGCTATTCCTATTTACCTTCTCGGCACGGCCTTGCTGGTCTACTTTCGCGTTCCTTCATCTCAAGTTGGATATCTCGTCATGTGTCAAGTGCTCGTCGGCTTCGGCGTGGGCATGATTGGGCAGATGGCAGAACTCATCACCATGGCATCGGTAAGACATCAGGATGTAGCTGTCGCCCTTGCCATCTACGGTCTTTTCGGGTCAGTCGGGTCTTCGGTCGGCTACGCCGTCGCTGGTGGTCTTTGGACCAACATTCTGCCTGCCAAGCTATACGAGTTCCTGCCCGAGGACAGCAAGAACATGACGGCTGCCATCTATGGAGACATTAATAAGCAAATGGCTGACCCAATTGGCACCCCTATCCGAGACGCTGTCATAGCGGCGTACGCTGATGTGATGAGGAAGATGGTAATCGTCGGTGCAGCATTGATTCCTTTGACCATTATTTGCGTTGCGGTTTGGAGGAACATGAATGTCAAGAAAATGGAAGCAGAGGAGAAGCGAGCAAGGGGCAACGTATTTTAGAGCAGGCAATTACTATTTCCCATTAGGGTCGCAGCTTGAATATTAAATACCATTGGGAGTCGACAATTTGTTTTCCGATTCTAGACTATACGTGTATTCGTACGCGATTACTAGACACTCATTAAGAAACTCACCTGGAGTACGTGTGCACGTACTTAAGGTATGTACTTCTTACCTACCTAGGTAGCTGTTCGTATTTGTGTGATAGGTACATTCGGCTAGCCCTTTGTTGATCCCTTACTTCCAGTGCATTAGCGTTAGAGCTTCGTGGTAAACCTTTCTCCCTGTTCTGCTTCGCTTTGCTAGATCCCTAACCTCGGTTTTCTAGTCAGATACTCTCTTTCCTTCGCTTTGAGGTACATTATCGCAGCAACTAGGCACTTGCGACTATCACGGTAACCAAAACCTGCATTCAAAAGTCGATAATATGGCATCTACATTCGATGTCTCGCCCGAAAAATATGCGAGCATGTCTCACTGGTTCAAGAGACAGCTCTTCGAAACCCCACCGGAAGTTTCACCCCGCGATGTCGACCTAACCGGCAAGACTGCTATCGTCACAGGAGCAAACCAAGGCATCGGCCTGGAGATTGCTCGCCAGCTCCTCGACTTAGGATTGACAAAACTCGTTATTGGAGTACGAGACGAGGCCAAAGGCCGTGCTGCCGCCATAGAACTTCTACAGGGGCGAAGGTTCCCCCCTGGAGCTATAGAAGTGTGGGGACTTGACATGCTGTCTTATGACTCGATCGTAAGTTTTGCGGATCGAGCAAGTCAACTGGACAAGCTGGAAATCGTCGTTCTGAATGCTGGGATATTCAGACTCGAGAGGACCATCAACAAATCAACCGGCCATGAAGAGGATGTCCAAACTAACTATCTCTCTCTGGTACTCCTTCTCATATTATTGCTCCCAGTCCTGAAGGCTAAGAACTTCCCACGTTCGCCTGGCAAGATCACTATCGTCTCGTCGGATGCAGCCGGCATGAGCAAATTTCAAGAGCAGGACGCAGACCCCTTGCTTCCTGCCCTCGACGACATGGCAGCAAGGTGGGATGCGCAGGAACGATACGGCACCTCCAAGCTTCTGGGCCAACTCTTCCTCGCCGAAATCGCCAAGCGGATCCCTCCGTCTGTGGCTATCATCAACGGCGCCTGTCCCGGACTTTGCCGCTCATCTGGCCTGGCGCGGGACGCCCAGAGCAGCATGATCAGGTGCCCGCTCGGCATTTATTTCTGGCTGTTCGGCCGAGTACCGTCCGTTGGCGCCCGTGTCGTGGTAAACGCTGCTGTCAAACAGGGGGCTGTGTCGCACGGCCAAGTCATTGATGGGGGCCGATTGAGACCGTAAGTACTAGTAGAAGCACTTCGACACTTCGCTAACGTGTAGGAATAGTATGGCGCAACTCGTATATACTACAAAGGGGGAAGAGGTCGCGAAGAGGTTGTGGAAAGAGACGATGGATGAACTAGCATTCGCCAAGGTCGAGAGTATCGTTGAGGAACTGAGTGATAAGGCAGGGAAGCCTGGGAAATGATTACCGCACCAAAGCAAGTATTTGATAACTCACTCGAAGGAACGAGATCAACGCTATGAGATTTGGGGAAAGCTCATCAGCGTGGACAAAGAGAACCGGGGTTTGGCTATCTCGTAAGTGAAGGCAACGCATGTCGACAACGCCTATTTGAAGTACGTGGCGCAACTATGACGTTTTGAAGAAACGCATGTATTCAAACAGGTTGCAGATTAGTGACGGACCGTTGGATATGATCTGCGCACATGTGGAAGAGGCCCTCGGTGCGGGCTTCGACACTGCCGAAGGCGGTTACCAACCTTGTCAAGCACGAACACCATATCAACCGAGTCCCTCCGCCATTTAATCCCTACTGTCCTGGAGAGTCACGGCCCCGCCTTCTCAGGTATTCGGTACATTGGTTATGAGTCCTAGCTCGGGTGTCTTGATTAAAAATACATGCATCATCAGAACAGTGCCCAACATGTCTGAAGAACATATTGGAGGTATCGTCCCCACAGAAGCGTGAATATATACAGAGAAACCACCGCTCCGACGAGCGCTAATTTCCCTTGTCCCGAGCGGACAACTTCTACTATCACTGTCACAGTTAATTACCTTTTACTCCAGATAAGGGGTGCCCGCTCCGGATGCAGCATTTGTTGCAGCAAGACCATGCCCGAGTCGTTCTTGATCAAGTCAAGCACACGTTCACGTGACATCTCATCTGTTTCGCCCCCGAATGGCACAGGGGCGACCGTATAGTCCCGAAAGAGCGACGCCATAGTTGCTACAAACTCGACCTGAGAGAACTTGCGCCCAGGACAATCGCGGGTGCCTTCGGACCAGCCAACAAATGTTCCACGCCTTGGCTCGATGAATTCCTCTTCCGAGAGAGAGGCATTTGGATACTGGTTGTGCGCCTCCTGATTGGACTTGGTGGGGGATCGGATAAAACGAGAAGGCCGCCAGGTCAGGGAGTCTTCACCCCACCATCTGGGGTCAGTTTGTAAAGATGAATAAGCCAAGCACATCATAGTGTTCGGCGGCAGAACAAGAGTCTTGTCGCCAACGGTCAATGTCTGTATTTTGTCCTTTGTCCACTTGGTGACAGGAACAGGGGTATAGAGACGAATGGTCTCGTACAATACGGCCAGGCAACGCTTGAGACGAGGGAACAATGCGTAGTCCCATTGGTCTGGTGACGAGTTCCCGAGTACCAGCTTCAGCTCTTCAGACAACCAGTCTTGTACTTGAGGGTTGGCAGCGAGGAAATATACGGCAAACGTGAAAACGTGTGCTGAAGTGTCGTGGCCAGCAAAGTTGATGACGAATATGTTGCCATAGATCTCTTGTTCGGTAAGGCCCTCGCCATCTTTGGCGTTAAGTGATGCTTTGGCCAACGACGACAAGAATGTGCGACTGCCTGCATCGGATGATGTGCCAGAGGAGACCCTCCTCTTCTCGGCTTCATACATGTCGGTCATGAACTTTTGGAACGCTGTCACGGCTTCCCCGACTTGACGCCACTTTTGAGGAAGCCAAGGCATTCTGGTAAAGAAGCGAGGACCCATTGCGATGACAAGAATACAGTTCTCCAGAATTAGCTGTAAACTTTGCTTGTAGCTCTCTGCGGGGCTTGCGTGAGACACCTCTTCGGAGCCCTCGAAGCTGAACGACTTCCCAAAGCCAACTTTGCAAAGAACATCGAGTGACAAGGTACGGGCCTCATCGGCAATAGTTCGAATAGACGGCCGGGCCAGCCAGTATCGGATCATATCGTTGGCTTGACTGATGCTTTCCGACCAGACCGTCTCGTTATATCGTTCGTTGAAGCATGATGACATTACTTTTCTCTGGGTTGCCCATCGCTGGCCTTCGACCTGTTGTTACGAGTGAGCTACGATCAATATGTAAAAAAGAACCGGCAGCTGAGAACAAATCTTACACTGCCAACAGAAGGTCCAAAGACGTCGAGGACCGCTCCGAGTTCGACACACCGAGGGAAGTCGTCTCTTCTCCGGACGACATCAACCACGACGTCAGGATGTCCGATGTATAACCAGTTGCGACCGGGCGTCACTAGCATGAAAACGTCACCGAGCTCGTGATGCGACGAGTACCTGTCGGGTAGTTCCCATCCCATCCAATTGTATCGGGTGAAAGTGCTTTCGCCAAAGACTCTCTTCACGTGTCGGAGAACGGCGCGGTCCACGAGCATCCAGAAATGGTTGAGGTGGCTGATGGGGAGGACATGGAAACGGACACCGATCTTGCGCGCAATACTGTAGTTTCGGTACAGGTGCTGCGCCGTCTGCAAAGCTACTGCCACTGGCAGTAGCAGGCAACAACTCCAAAGAAGCAGAGAGAGAACCGCCATTAGCAGCAAGTGATTCGCAAGGATGAGTGTGAACCAAGCCTTACTAGAGATAGACAGCCGTTGTTCGTCGGGGACTGTGAGAAAGACGATATAGGAGCCTTGATACGTGAGCCTGGGAGAAGGATGAAGCAGGGAGCGGGGTTAGGTTGAGTACCCCAGCGGTCGATGAAATTGTTTAACTTGGGATCTTAAGACGGCGGAGGTTTAGAAGACAACCGCCAAAGTGTTGGCTCATCGGTTTTATGCACCATGTTGACTCGGACAGAGAATCCAATATTCAATTCTTCGTTATACATCATTATTAGCTACCCAATAGCATTTCACCTAACACTTGTGTACTACTCGAACAATGAGGTACTAGTACTCTGGGGCCTGCCTTGTCTTTGATATAGCCTAGTTAGACCTCGTTATATGCTGTGTAACAAGGAAGCTCCCAACCGCATACACCAAGCCAATCAAAGCTACCTACTTACCAACACCTGTCATGGGATTCTTTGTCAGGGAGACCGGGGAAGGCTTATCTTCCGCTCTTGAAACTTCTCAGGTGTTCTGAGCGCCAACATTAACTCATTCCTATCAAACACGATGGACCGTCTTAGCTCCCTAAATACGGCATCAGCCTACGCTATCTCAGTTTTTATCTCTACAGTAAGTCATGTCAATTTGCGGCAAAGTGTCTCATTCTTACTAGAGTTCTGCAGCTTCTGTGCTACGTCAGCTATGCTGTCATTTTGCATCCTCTACGCCAGTATCCTGGCCCTCTCTTTGCAAAGCTCACGGAGCTATATGCCGGCTCTCATGCTTTCAAGAAGGACTTACACCTAGAAATTCTACGATGCCACGAGAAATATGGTATTACCAATACCGCATCTCACGGAAGTACTAGGTCTAACTCAAATGACCAGGACCGGTAGTTCGACTGGCTCCGAATCGCTTAGTTTTCAATTCGGTCACGGCATTGCAAGGTGAGCAGCAATAGTTACATCGCAAGCTTTACATTGCAGCTAAGATTCGAAGACATCTATCAGAGCGACCGCGTGTCTAAGGCTTACACGTACGGGAACTCCGTACGGAATAATGTCGATAATGTCTTCACCGCTCGCAACAAAGACGTGCATCGGGCCAAACGGAAGATGATCGCTCCAGCTCTATCAGAACGAGCTGTAAAGTCTTTCGAGCCTACTGTAGAAGACAATATCACTGTGTATCTGAAGCAAATACTAAAAGCTTCGCGAACCTCACAGCCCGTCAACATGTCGGAAAGAATCAAATATCTCGCCCTAGATATTGTCACCAGGCTAAGTTTCGGCTACCCACTCGATACCCAGATCAAAGAGGAAAACCGGTTCGTATTAAAGGCCTTGGCTTTCGGACTCTACCGCGGGAACATCTGGCATCACGTTTACTTCTTATCCAGGCTCTGGGTCTACCAAGTTTTCGACTGGATCTTCTTTGAAAGCCGAGAGAAGTATTCACGTTTGCTAGATAAAATGATAAAATCCCGAGTTGCGCGAGGCCCGAATGGAGAGCGCGACTTCTACTCTTTTATCTCAGAGCTTAACACGGACCCTGCCAACGTACGGAAGGGCGAGGTCTGGTGGGAGGCACATTTCCTTGTCGTGGCAGGTGAGTCTACAATATATATATATCCTTCTTCACTAAAAGACGTTGACATGTGCCGATAGGATCGGACACCACGGCGACCGCCGTAAGCGCCGCATTCTTCTACTTATCGCGAAATCCCGAATGCTACAAGAAACTGTCTCAGGAGATCCGGTCTGCATTCGCGAGCGCGCAAGATATCAAGAGTGGGCCACAGCTCGCAAGCTGCCACTATCTCCGAGCCTGCATCAACGAAGCTCTTCGGATGGCGCCCCCGATTCCTGGAACGTTGTGGAGATCGCAAGACCCGAACGATAACCAACCCCTTATCATCGATGGGCATGTCATCCCTAAGGGCACCCTCTTCGGTGTAAGTGCCTACGCGATCCATCACAACGAGAAATATTTCCCGGATCCGTTCAAGTTTAAGCCCGAGCGCTGGCTCGAGGGACAGACGAAACTGGCGCATGATGCATTTGCGGCCTTCTCGGTCGGACCCCGGTCCTGCCCGGGCAAGTCCATGGCGTACCTAGACAGCTCTCTCATGCTTGCTAAGACGTTGTGGTACTTCGATTTTGAAGTGGCACCAGGCAGTCTTGCCGGGGCCGGGGGCGGAAAGGTTGGTGGTCCGCCCGGTAGGACACGGCCCCAAGAATTCCAACTGGAGGATATCTTCACCGCAAGACACGACGGCCCCTATCTAGTCTTTCGTTCGCGCGACGAGAGTTGGAAAGACTTAGAGTAAGTCTAGGAATGTGCCTCAGATTTCTAAGTCGCCATTGCGAATCCTCTCGTTCTTTCATACCCAGAAAATCAACGACTAGTGGAGATGAGGTACCCTATTACCAACGACTTGGAATATATCTATAGCGTATTCATGATTTATTCTACTGGAAACGTTCTATTTTCTCGCGTGTAAAATCCGATGGCAATGCCAATCTGTAGTGAAGTCTATTATTCGACTTAGCTGTTTTTGTATTAGGTCACTAGCAGAGCGAGCCGAACTGCCACCCTTACTACATGGCTTGCAGGGCTGTCTTGTTGCGCCGTCTTGTTGCACCGACTCATATATGAGTGTGTGAAATGCCTTGGAAAGTGGTGGGAACGAAGACGGCCATATACACCTACAAATATTATAATCTACATATTTCACCCGTGCCCAAGATGCTATAAAAGTTTCAACCTTCCAATTCCTAAACACCTAGATGGGCGCCAACAATGTTGAACAGGATAGATAGACTAAGTTTTAAAAACGGCGAGCACGCTTCACCAAGTTTGATAATTCTTTGTAACAACTCCATTGCTTCCTTATCAGACATCTTGCAACATAACGGAAACCTTAGTCTCAAACAGCCAGTGTTAACGCAGAAGTATATAAGGCGCTTTTCTTTGACTATTTAGACAGGTACAATCAATTCCTTTGTGATCACCTTTATTCTACTACTGCCATACACATACACCTGCAATCATGCCACTTACTCGCCAGTTCAGAAGTAAAATCCCTATGGAGCTCCAGCTCCAGGTTTGGGATGTATACGTGAAGTCACAGCCAGTTGTCCGCCACGAATTTACCACTTTGAAGGACATGAACGAAGCCAGTCTATGGTATCTAGCCTCGGACGAACGCAGCCATCGTTACATCGATAGTATCATTAAGCCAGAACAATCAGTCGACGGACTGATCTACGACAAGATACATTTACCTGACGTCAAAGTGCTACGGCCGCCGTATACCAGAGGTCATCTTCCGGAACTCCTAGTGACCCACCTCCCTACGGAAGCGACTCGAGCTACCATCAAAGTGATTTTCGAGCGCGACATTTTCTACTTTAATTGTCGCCGCTGTTTCCTCATGTACAAGGAAACCCCGTTCGGAAACGGCGCTGTTCTGAATAAATGGAGAGCTTTGATGTCACATCCTACAAGCGATCTATTGCAGCCTCATCATGACTGGATTGTTAACATACAGAAGCTTGCTCTTCTCTATCCCCCACCAAACGATGACTTTGGGGTTCTAACTCGCATGGTGGACCTCAAGACGGTGTACATCGTTATCAAGGAAGCCAGTATAATAGAGACTCCAGCGCAAAGGTTTGTAGAGTTAGAGGCCTTCGGGCAAATTTCCAGATTGCCGGTTGATGATGAAGACGGAGAGAAAGCTCGTGAGAATCTCATGAGCTTATTTGCAAAGCACAATATGAATGTGGAAGTCAAGTTAGTGGTCGACTCATGTTCGTGGAGCTATACCTAAATAAAGGAGACCTTCCACGCCCCAAAAGAAAATGTAGATAGTTTTTTCCAGCTCTCAGAAACTTTGAGACTTTTAAGAAGAATAGAATGTTAAACAATGTTCATAGTGTTGAATAGAATACAATAAGCCCTTTTAAATAGGATTGATCGCTCTTTATCAAACAGTGCAATTGTTTAATACTACACACCCCTTTAACGAAGGGTTCCAAAAGCTAGCTCTCTCACTCTCTCCGGGGACAATGCGGAAAGGTAATCAGTTACATAGACTAAAATAACTTAATTAGCCATTGTGCTGCTCTTGACCTCCCTGACTAAGTGTTATGTTACGAAGTCAACTCCCTCCCAACCTCCACAAGAAATGGAGAAAGGGGCAAGGCGCGGTAGAGGCGCTTGCCCGAAGGAGGCTTGAACATGAAGCATCGTTTCTAGTCCTAGATATTCAAAAGCATGTTAGAAGCCATGACACGAGACGAAAGTGTATCACTGTCAAGAAATCACAGTGGTGGTATTTTCATCTATACTACTAGACTCACAAGCGACATGTGTAGTAATAGCACGATCTAAAGCCCAAGATGTATCTATCCGTTTACCAGTCTACACCAACGACTTCACGTCACCATCCTTGAGTTTGCCGGCGGAGACGAGCCGCTTGACCTCCTCGCTCCACACACCCTTGATCTCGTCGGCGACCTTGAGACCGTTGAGCTTGCCGGCCAGAGCAGCAATCTCGTCAGGATCGATCTTGCCCTGGACTAGCTCGACGTCGTTCAGCACGGAGTCGATCTGGGCAGCCGAGGCGTCGCCGCTCGCGAAGTAGTTTGCGTCCTTGACAGAGCCGCGGAGCACGCGCTTGTTCTTCTTGACGGCGGTCTTGGCGGCTTCCTTGGCCTTCTTGTTGGTCTCGCGCTCGGCCTTGGCTTTCTCTTCCGCCTCCTTGGCGGCCTTCTCCTCTGCCTCCTTCTTCAGGCGGGCGTCCTCCTTGGCCTTCTTCTCGGCGGCCTCCTTGTCGAGGCGCTTTTTGTTCTTGGCGGCGTTGGCCTCCTGGCGGAACCGCTTGATGCGCTCGTCGGCGGCGGAGCAGTCGTCGAGCAGCTTGCGCAGGCGGGCGTTGTCCTCGGCCTTCTTCTTCTTGCGGGCGTTGGCGTTCTTGCGCTCCATGTGGCGCTTCTGGTCGCGGTTCTCGTTGTCGTCCGGCACGTCCTCGTCCAGGTACTCGAACGACCGCCACGAGTCGAAGTTGTACCAGAAGTTGTAGAAGCTCTCGACGTCCTCCTTGGTGGACTTCTCGTCGCCGAAGCCCGGCACGGGCTGCACCTTGGAGAAGCGCGCCTCCGACTTGAAGACGCGGCCCCAGAGCTTGTAGAAGTTCTTGGTGGCCTCCTTCTTGGACGGCGGTTCGACGTCGGCTTTCTCGTCGACGGAGTCGAACTGCCGTCTCTTGACGGGGTCTAGAAGCACCTCGGTGGCCTTCTGGATGCACTTGAAGAAGTTGTCATCTTCGGTGCTGCCTTGAGCGGCCTTCTTGTCGGGGTGGTGCTTCAGGACCTTCTTTCGGTGGGCTCGCTTGATCTGGTCTTCGGTAGCCTTCCACCTGTACTTGGAGATACCCAAGACTTGGTAGTGATCCTGCGACTGCAGACAAAAGATGTTAGCATAGTGCAAGCATTACTAGGTAACAATAGTGGGGGTTGGATAATGAAATTCTTACCTTCCAGTCCTTGGCTTCTCGCTGGAGCATCATGGGATCTTCAGGCTCGCTGGCATCGCTTTCGTCATCCTTCTCGATCTTCTGGGCGCTTTCCTGGGCCTGGATACGATCATCCTCGGAGAAAGTGCGCTTATGACGGGCGCGACGGGCGTGAGCTAGGAAATGAGGTCCAACGGGCTCAATGGTACGCGGGGCAGATGCGGCTATAACGCTGAGGGGCTTGAAGTCCTTCTCAGCAGACCAGCCATCCGCCAAAGCGGGCAGCGGTCGAGTTATCGTCGTGGTGGCAGCCATTGTCGCTGTCTGATGTGTCTGGGAGTAAGAATCTAGACGAAGGGCTACAGGAAATCTTTTTTTTCTTATCCTCGATTGTGAATATTCTAGTGGGGCACATGCGTATAGCGGGATGTGCTATCGCTAATCGACTTACGCCACTGTGGTATCGATAAATCTGCTTAGCCACATTCCATTTTCTATGTGATGAACCATAGGAAACTTCTACATCTCAAAACTCTTTTACTCTAGTATATTGACTTAGCTTTCTTGAATCACGATACTCTCCTCTAACCGACCTCGATTAAGTTCCCTATCTGATAAACCTGCCATGTCAATGGCTCTACCCGCATATAGAAGCCTGCTCCGAGCAGCGCGTGTAGCTTTCCAAGGTGCGAATAGCCTCATGTAGTGTTCCAGTCAAGACAGCCAATTGACACTATGTAAGGGGACGAACGAGTATTTACTGCTGCAAAAGCTTCAATACGAGAAAATTTTAGAACGAATGCCTCCCTAGAACCTACCAATCCGGAGCTGCCGGCCGCTATTAAGCACGCCGAAGACGTTGCCGCCATATTACGACAGAACGTAGTACAAGGGAAGAAAGATGGCGAAATATACAGTATGCATTCGGCGCCCAATCAACATATGGTAAGCGCAAATGTTTCTAACAACGTATGTAGAGCTACGGATACACGAAGATACGGAGCGTGGCGACAATGATACAGTCAAAATGCCTGATGGCAAGACGGTTAAAATCGATGGGAAAACGTGTTGCTCATAAATTGGACGAATAATCACGCCCATACAGCATTGTATTATATAACGATACCCGCCATGTGCCGTGCCAACGGATGTACATAACGAAAGCCACGGTTAGGTACCTAGCTACGGAAGCAAATGATATCCCCTCCCTAGAACTGGTTTTAATCCCGAACGCCTTCCATGCAATAAAATCGCCTATCGTTGTTTAGTCTCCGGCCAAGCTAGCATAATTGACATCGCCTGCCCCAGGAGGCGCTGCGGGCATGTCGAGGTCTGGTTGTTGCGCGTTGCCGGCACCTGAACTTCCACGTCCCGGTGCAGCCTCGATCGCTTTGGGACCTCCCCGTCGTCTTTGGTCGGGAAATGCCGAGCGTCCATCTCTAGCCATTGTAGCTCTCTCCTCCTTGTTCATAGTGCCGATAGCCTTCGGTTGTGACCATCTCACTCGTAGCGGACAGCCAGCGATGACCGCTCGGCCCTGACAAGCCTCGGCAGCCTTCTCGGCAGCCTCTCTCGTCTCGTAATTGATGAATGCGCAATGCGACATGTGGCTGCACATTAACGACTTGATCTTGCCGTGAACCTTGAAGAAATCGCGAATCTTGTACTCCGGAAGGTCGTCCTCAACTCCCGTTACGAATAAGCTCATAATGGATTTGTCGGCCGGCGGTATGTAGTCTTTGGGGCCGGGTGGTAACTGCGCCGCGCTCGGGAACGGTCTGCCTCCTCTTCCTTGCCTCGGGCCTGCCCCTGCGGCCGCCGCTGCTCTAGAATCGCGAGTTCGTATAGGGCCCGGTCCACCGACGCCAGCACCAACCGCAGGATCGCCTCCTGTCGAGCTTCCGCCGGGTTTCGAATCCGCTGCTCTTCCGTCCTCGATCGCTCGCCCCTTTCTGAAATACGGCTTGCTATTCGCCAGCCTCCTCAGCAGCTCGCGGGCCTTCTCGTCCGTCTTCTCGTACTCCTCCGTGCCTGTTCCTTCCTCGAGCGCCTTCTCGTTGTTCTGCGCAAAGTACTCGCGGTTGATCTCGCTCTGGGGGCCGGGCGCCACCATCTTGAGGGCGGCATCGCGAAGTTGGATGGGCAGGCCGAACTGCAGGTCGAGCATGCAGCACTGGCAGCAGTTCTTCATGCGGGCGCAGGTCAGGCAGACGTTGGTGCGTTTCTTGCGGCCGTGGGCGCGATCGGCGGACCACGAGAAGACGGTATAGGGTCGCGTGCAGATCTTGCACTCGGCGCCATAGTCTTCTTTCAGTATCTTGACGTACGGGTTCGGCGGTAGGCAGTTCTCGCATACGGAAGGGAAGTCGGTCGACTCCCAGCCTGAGCGATTCAGGTCTTGCTTAATCTGAGGAGGCATAGTTGCTGGGTAGGCGTGACGACTGTAAATGGATGAGAGAAGACTTGTCGCAATCAGGAATTTGTGATAAAAGCTGGCTCGGGTTGTTATCAGAAGTGGCTGTGGTGGCGTTTTCTAGAAGCTGACTAATGATTTAGTGTAATATGCACTTAAACATGGTATCCACCTCAGGCTACCTCTTAATTGAATTTATTAGACAAAGGCTATTCATTATGTACAATTTTCTCTCATTACAAAATCAATTCTTAGAAGAAAATTACCAAGCTTAGCTCTTCTAGTCTAATCATATAAGCGAAGCTATGAGTAACTTGTCAACTCGTGTTGTTTATACCGGTGTGCGGTTTTCCGAAGCATATTACAAAGACATTATCCAGACTTAGTAATCACGATATTCAAGTATCTAGTCTAAGAACCTATTTATGCACTAGACACGCACAGTTATGCATGCAACAGAGTTATAGACTTATTGGGCGTATCAATGTTTATTCCAATTTTCATCCAACCAATCATTTTATACCGAACCAACCTCACTTACACACCACGATGTGAGATGCGTTTCTGGAAACCCTTTTGTCGCTTCACCAGTACCATCAAGTATGAAGGTCGTGTGCTCGTATATGAACTTCCTAAGTGTTTAAGGGAGGATTCCACCTTAAACCACCTCTCTTCGTTTGCCAGCAGCTCTTAATTGTAGCTGAGTTACGGAGAGGGGTTTGAGTTTGAACCTGACTTTTGACTTCCAATATCGTGAAAACCTCTTGGAAGGTGATGGATAATAAAATTGACTGAGGTCCGGGGACCCCGCGCTACCGGACATCATCCTAACTTCTTGCTAATACTTTCTCCATTCCTCGGGCAAGGCCCGTAACTCAAACCCAGCAGTACTAATCTCGAAATAAGTCAGCTGTTCCAGTTTAGATGTCATCATTCTTAATAACTGGACTTGGCAGGAGACAATAGGGTTATTGCAGCCCGCTCAAATCTCGCTCGATCCGCGCTCTCGGATACGAACTCAAAACCACAAGGAGCAACTTGAAAAACCTTAGTTATGTCCGACGGTCTCGAAACCTCAACGACGCAGAAATTATCGAGAACTGGTGGTATTTTTTTTTTAAGAAGCTTACTTCATCTTGCAGTCTTGAATATTGATGTTTATGGTGATTTGTTAGACGCTTAAAAAGACCACATCGACCATAAGTTCACATCAACCTTTGAACAGCCCAGTCGACTCTAGATTGTACACTCTAGTCAGGTAAACTCAATTCAAACATCGTACGTTTCCCCGCAGGAAGGTCCGGCTTGGTAGCCAACGACTTCGCTAGGAGGGTGCCATTGCACCGGAACACCGACATATTAAACTTCAAGCTTACCTAGTTGCAAGTGCGGCATGTTGACTGATCACACAATCAAATCACTGCCACTTTCCTATGTCCGTTTTCTTTTTCAGTAGGTAGTGGATCATAGTGCCTTCCGGAGGTGTAAAGAGAACTAGATAGCACCTGGTCTTTAAATATGCTTGAACTCCCCCGCGTTCTTTACCCACCTAACCCAGAATCTCACATTTTCCAATCCCATCTTCTTCTCACCTATCCTCTTCCATCCCAGGTTATCTCTAGTATTACATGGCTATCGTTATTTGCGATATATATTCACAAGCAAGATGTCACACCCAGTTACCCCGGCCCAGGCCTATCAGCCATTGAGCCAACCTTGTCCTACAGTCCAAGACGGCGACATGGCAAGGAAGCGAACTCAGGCATCCTCAAACACGGCTGTGTCCTTGGATTCGCAGGAGACCGAGCCGAAGATCACGGCATCTCACGACGAAGCACTACCAGGACAAGAGGGTAAGGTCATTCTCACCGAGGATGACTGCCCAGAAGCCCTCGCTACTTCATGGTCCACCTCGAAGAAATGGCTGGTTCTGACGATCATCTTCCTTGTCCAACTTTCCAGTGAGTAATTGATCCTAGTTCCAATTCCTATCCATAGGCCATATCTGATTAGTGCCTATCTAGTGAACCTCAATGCTTCCCTCTACACGAACGCGCAGAGTGGTATTGTTCGGGAATTCGGTGTCACCCCAATGTCGGCTGTTCACGGAGCGGCCTTGTTCCTCGTCATGTATGCATTCGGATGCGAACTGTAGGTCTACCATATTCATTGCCAGCTGTTAACCCCCACGCTAACGTTGCCATAGTTGGGCTCCTTGGTCTGAAGAATTCGGAAGGAAGATCGTCCTCCAGGGATCGCTTTTCTTGGTCAACATCTGCTGCCTTCCTGTTGGTCTCGCTGCTGTAAATCACTGGTTCCCCGCTATTATTATCGGTCGTGCCCTCGGTGGGCTATTCTCGGCTGGCGGCAGCGTCACGCTGGGGATGGTTGCTGATCTGTTCAAGACCGAGGAACAAGAATATCCTCTAGCCTTTATTGTTCTCTCTTCCGTCGGCGGTTCTATCATCGGCCCCATCATGGGCGGGTACATTGAAACCAACCTGCATTGGTCCTGGGCTATATGGATCCAGCTCCTCGTCGGTGTCGTCGTCCAAATCCTACACCTGATATTTGTCCCGGAAACTCGTGCTTCCGCCCTGGTGAAGAAACATGCCAAGAAACTCCGGGATTCTGGTGAGAGGCCTAATGTCTATGGCGAGGACGAACTCAAGACATTGAAGGAGAAGCTTGTTCCCTCACAGATTCTCTCTCTTTGGGCCCGGCCATTCAAGATGCTCCTAAAGGAACGGATAGTGCTAATACTTTCGGCGCTGTCTGGATTCAGCGATGCATTGATCTTCATGCAAATCCAATCTTTCGGTCGAGTCTTCAAGATATGGAACTTCACTACTATTCAAGTGGGACTTGTAAGTTTCTCTGCGGAATGTTCAATGAATAGCCGAGATGCTAACCTCGTCCACAGGCTTTCATCCCAATTGGTATTGCCTACATTATCGGGTTCCTCCTGTACATCCCTATCACCCGCCGGAATAGGTCTAAGAGAAAGGCCAACCCTACAAGCGACAAGGCTCACTACGAGTCCCGGCTATGGATGTTGCTATGGACTGCCCCGTTGCTCCCCCTCGGAATGGTCATGTTCGCCTGGGCGAGTTGCGCAGAGGCACCCTGGATCGTTCCTATGATCGGTTGGTTACTTATCGGGGTGGCGAACTACTGCATCTACCTAACGACTATTGATTACATGGTTGCAGCATACGGCCCCTTTTCCGCTTCGGCCACCGGTGGGAATGGGTTCGCCCGTGATATCCTTGCTGGGGCTTTGACATGGAGTGCCACGCCATACTACGACGCGTTCAAGTTTAAGATTGGGCTTCAGATCGCCAACACCGTCTTGGCTGGCATCGCCATGCTTCTCATGATCGCAGCTTTCTTCGTTTACGTCTGGGGCCCTAGCATGCGCAAAAAATCTCCCTTTGCCCAGTCTCTGAACCAGGGCGTTGATAGAACTCGCAATACCCGCCTCCCTCCCAACCTGGTTGCATAAGTAACTCGGTAGTTTAGCAAAGAAAGGAGTTTGAATTATTGATTTACTAGCGCATATGGGATAATAGAGCGGGAAGGACAAGATAGCTTACTATTAGTCCTTCAGTCTTTCGCTCCGGTTTCGTTTAATCAATTAAATATGATATGGAAGTTGTCCTTTGCTTATTTCTTCGTGCTCAATTTTGCTATTGGCAACCCTCTTCTAGACTAAAGAGATTCTTGTCCTTCCTTTGACTCGCTGCTAGCTACCCTCTTCTTTAAGAAAACCTTTTGTGATTGGTTGGGTGCAAATTGCCCGTTGACAGACAGGCTCGCAGGCCTCTCCTCGGCACCCTCCCATTTCAGGTCGTACTCCATTATGAGTTTACTGAAAATCAGCTTCGCTTTTCGCACCGCGTAGAAACGCCCGATGCACGCGTGCTTGCCGTATCCGAAACTGAATGCAAGTTAGTCATAGCTACGCTTACAATAAGGGGAGGTAAGGCAAATAGAGTAACGCATCAAGGGAAAAGGGGGAAAGGGTGTAATAGACACGGCCAGCACGTACGCGAGATTCGTCTCCGACACCGTCGAAGCGCCCCACTTCTGCTCGCCATCATCGCCGCCGCCACCATCCTCCTTCTCCTCCGCAGCAGTAGCACTCAACCGCGCGAACCGAAACCCGTCGAAGGCGAGCGGATCCCGGAAGTTATCGGGATCGGTCTGGATCGCGAGCGCCGGGATCCCAATCCTGGTGCCGCGCGGCAGCGTCATTCCGTCGTGGAACCGGAAACCCGCGGGGTCCATGACCGTGCGCGCGCAGGTGACCGCGCCGGTGGGGTACAGCCGGTTCAGCTCGCGGATGAAGGAGTCCAGCAGCACCATGCTGTTCAGCGCCTTGTCTGTGACGCCGTGGTTTCGGAAGGCATGTTCTGCTTCAAAGCGCAAGGGGTCGAGGTATTGTGGTTCATAAAGTACTTGGAAGACCATTTGCGTGACGAGGCCGCCGGGCGCGGCGCTCCCGGCCCACAGGTTGTGTAGGAGGGAGAGGGCGATCCAGTGGGGGTTGTGTTCGTTGGGGTTGCCTTTTGATAGTTCTAGGCTCCATTCTATGGCGTCTAGTTGTACTTCTTTATCTTTCTCCTCTTCTATGGCTCGGACTTGGAACTTATTGAAGCGTTGCTCGACGACGGGCAAGATCGCGTTCATAGCCCTCCGGAGATTCATGCGATGGAAAACGGAAAGGAGATAGCAAGCAACGCGTCGGAAAGGCCCGAGGGGGAGCATGGTCATGATGAGGCCATTGACGAAAATAGAATTTGCAAGGGTTTTGGAGGAACTCAGGTATGTCTCGTCGCGACACAGTTCTGGCCCGATCAAGATCCTGCTTGTGGTCCTGTGCATTACATCGCCGAACAGCGTGGCCGCAGAGAACTGTTTCCACTCTATAGGAGATCCAATTTCCTTCATGAAAGCGTAGTCGCATTCTTCATTTAGAAGAGGTATTAATTTTGCTGTTATAGATATTCAGCATAGGTCCAGGATATTAGGGGGATATAATTAGCTTACGTAATCGTGTGTTGATACCCCTTTTCACCACATTAATCATTAATTCAGAGCTGTAAAGGTGGCCAACTGATGCATTCAGACTGAAAGCCTGGCAGTAATTAGCGTTAAGCTTCTAAGTATTTTATATCGGCTTACTTCACTAATATTCTCGAAAAAGCTCAAGCTATGTGTACTTGCGCGCTTCAAGTCGCGCAGGTACTTGGGCGGGAGGAATACATAGTCTATGGCCCACCACTTCATTACGAATGGCTTTCCGGTTTGTTTGATTATCTACAGCCATGTGAGTCTACGAGATAGTATTGGCTAAAGATTCAATTACAACTACCTTCGTATAACCATCTTGAACGTGCTTCTCTATTGTAAAAGTCATTGCATTCCGTCCCGAGAGCAAAGACAAAAGCCATGGTTTTCCCACACGTTGAAAGTCTGACCGCCGTGTCGTTGCCAGGAGAACAAGACCGAGAAGAGCCGCAAGTATTCCGGCTACGGAATACGATCCCGACTCCGCCGTGCCATTGAAAGACGTTAGGAGTGGGATAAAATTAGGAAGGGACAGCGACATATTGAATTATGTTGAGGAAGCGATCCATGCGATGCGAATTGAATCGATATCAAAAAGCTTGTAGCACAGCACTATTTCTCAATGGATAGTGCTATAATAGGTACTGAACAGATTTCACGGCGTGTAGACAAGATGAGTAATCACCGAGAAATCGATTTAGCACCTATTCGGAAGTCTTGGCGAGAGTTGCGTCTACTCAGTATCCATGGACGTTTTAGTCAGATACCATAGCAATAGCCGATAACTAACGACAGAGTGAGAATTCCTTCCAGAAACCGACGTATAGCCCTATCTCAATTACATCGTCGAATTTGGGCTAGGGGAGCCTCTAGGACGCCGACGGTAGTCCGGTCGGCTGCCGAAAGGATCCACGATTCCGATTGGTCAAATGGGTCGTACGGCGACCGAAAATGGCATCCGTAGGAGCCAGAACCATGGATATCACATGCCACCCCAACGCTGCATGTAGTTTGGGCTTCCCTATTTTTAGTTGGGGCTGATGTCGCGATATGTGATGAACTTATGTAAATCATAGGGCTGTCGAGGCTGAAGCATGGCACCATGCGATTCAAAATGGGATGCGATCCGAAATGGGACAAGTGTTAGTTCATATTGATCGTACGAGTAGTAGGAGTCTTACCTCAAGGATGACTATAACCACTTGGATGTTCTTTCAGGTAGTTGGAAGATGGACTCGAGTTTCGCTGGTGATTATTTGTGGGAAAGATGGACTCTACGTCTAAATATATTTTCATCATGCAGAAGCCGAATTTAAGCATCTCTCCAACTCTACTCGCTAGTTTCGTGGCTGTTCTTTTTTTATTAGTTATATATCTAGTTCAGAGAAGAGAGAATCAACGTAGACTGAACCTCCCTGGAATTCCCCTAATCCCGAGTCCCAAGGCCAATGACTTCCGCCATGTTCTCAACGAAGCTAACGCAAAGGTAACAAAATACTAAGCTCAGTAAAATTTCAGACCACTGACAAGCTACTAGTATCCTAATCAACCATATTTGGTTCCTTTCCAAGATCCTACCGTCATAATCCCCGCCTACTGTATCGAGGAGTTAAAGAACCTTCCGGACTCCCAACTTTCTCCTAATGGCAGCATGTGCGACCGATTTGCCATCCGCTGGACTGGTAGCGGGTGGGTAGACAAAGAATTAGCTCACAGCATTAAATATGATCTTGTCAATGAGGTCGACGGTTTCTTTTCGACAATCCAAGATGAAATCCAGCACGCCGCCACCCAGTCTCTTCCCCTTTCAGATGTATGGTCGTCTGTTCCGCCCCAGGAGGCTCTTGTGCAAGTCGTTGGAGCCGTTATTGGGAGAATGATGATAGGAGCTCCGTTGAGCCGAGACAAGAAGTGGCTATCAGCTTCAATCGGACACGCCATCGCCGTAGTGACGTATTCCGGTTGGCTACGCCAATTCCCTGCTCTTCTTCGGCCTGTGTTCGCCCACCTTCTACCGCAGAAGAAGGCAGTGGACGAGTCGAAAAGGGTAATCCGAGAAACCATTAGCCCAATCATTCACAAGCAATTATCTGGACGCGGTCAAACACTCGAAAAGATGCCGCCTGAGCAGGGACGGCTCGTCAAATGGCTGTTGAAAAGATATAAGCCAGGGGAGAATCCTTTATTCTCGCCATCACTAGTCCTCAGAGACCACTACTCGCTCTGCTTCGCAGCTATTCATGGACCGACCTTTCTTCTCGTCCAGGCCATCATTGATCTCGCTTCGTATCCACAGTACATTGCGCCACTTAGGAAAGAAATCGATCGTGAGCTCGCAAATGCACCGTTTGAGAGGTGGACTCGGGAAACGATCAGCCGGCTCACATTCACGGACGCGTTCTGCAAAGAGAGCGCTCGGATGAACCCTCAGGGTGTCAGTAAGTCGCTATCTTGACGTCTTAATTCCATTACGCAGAAGCTAACATTTCATCAGTTGCATGGTTGCGCAAGACACACAAACCCATCACACTCTCAACCGGACACGTCATCCCTCCCGATACCCTAATCGCCGCAACGAACCCAGTGTTCAACCCAAGCGCGACACCGTGGATAGAAGACGCGGCCAAGTTTTCTCCAGAGCGGTGGTTGAAAGACCGCAGCAACCCGCACCAAGACGCGAATTACATGTTCGGGTCGGCGACGATCGACTCACTGATATTTGGATACGGAAAGCATGCCTGCCCGGGACGACCCTTCGGCGTCGCGGTGGTAAAGGACATGTTGGCGTACATTGTAAGCAGATGGGACGTCAGACTCTCTGGTGGGCGAGTTCATCGGCCGGAGAATGTTCATATGGATTTTATGGTTATGCCGCCGATAGCGCCTTTGGGAAAACTTGAGGTTGAATTTAGGTTACGGAAGTAGAGTTTACATGTACTTCATCTAGCTTTGGCGTGGTGTAGTCAAGCCTTGTATATTCATTGTATATGAGTTATATAAGATACCCAATACACATGTTGTGTCTTCATTCAATTCATCAGTTCATCAGTTCATACTTGATTGCCAAAGCTTTGAGACTCGCTCAGCGATATTGAGGTAGTGTGACCCGTTGACTCTCAGCTGTTGCTACTGGGTAGTACCATAAGTCCGTTGGTCGGCGGTTGGGAGAGATATGACATGGGTAGGCCTCTATACCTAAGGTTTCGCAGCTGTTAGGTCTCATAACTCTTTAGGCAACGACGCTATTATTTCTTCATCGCTCGGTTAGCCTCGAGACTCCCACGCCATGAGCGACGATCGACATTGTATCTCTTGCTTAGGAAGCAAGGTGTTATTGCCAGTGAGAGGCAGAATGGGACCGAGGTGAATGTCGATCGTATATGACATCGCCTACGCGTAGTGAGCCTCGTATGATTTCAAATATCGGGCATTATACGTCAGTTGGAAGGGTCCCCGGTGAACAGGCCTCAAGTACCGGATGTTTTACCCATAATTCTCGCTGAAGCTGTCGTGGAGTGGAGGTCAGCATCCTACGGGCTGTACGCACAGGGAACTTACAGGGGATTTTAGCGCGGGGGAGGCTGCAGGGATAGCTCCATAGCTCTAGGGGACAAGTACCGCTATATATAGGATCGATGGCGTTGCAGTGCCGGTTTGAAGCCGGTAGCATGCCGCGAGTAATTGGGGTCGACAAATATTTCGGACCCGTGATCCAAAGAGGTAAAGATGCGCTACTTATTATCTCAAATTATCGTGGTTTGGCTTGTAAGCCTGTCGATTTCGGCGGCCGGTTGAGCGCTATGACACTACGGCATACGACATACAGCATGCCACATGTCAGACTCTACTTCCGCCCCCAACACAATACTTGGATATTACTTGAGAATTGATCTAGGCCTCTTGTCGATGCTTTTCGAACTTATGTTCTGTAGCACAATCAGCCTTACCCCGGGTCTTGGGACGTCTGTGTTCTGTTACTTGTCCTCTTATATGTGTCCGGCTCGCACAACCTCCTAAGCAAATCTGACCTGCCCTGCACTTACACAATCCCCCCCCGCCCCCTGTAGAGATATGGCTACCGCACCAACTACGGCGGTGCCGCAAGGCGAGGAAGACCCTACCCTTCTCACTTCATCTACATCACCCGGGGAGAACGGGAACAACAACGGCATCGTGGATGAGAAGCACGAGCCCTTACCAGAAGCTTCTCCGAAGAACGGCCTAAAATTCTGGTCCATATTCTTCGCGTTATGTCTTCTAGGGCTGTCAACTTCTCTTGAGGCCACCATCGTGACGACTGCTCTGCCAACAATAATACGAGCCATCGACCTCGGCAGCGAGTACACTTGGGTTGGAAATGCCTTCCTTCTCGCATCGACTGTTATTCAACCTTTTATCGGCCAGATAGCAGACATTTTCGGCCGTCGATGGCCTCTTCTCTTCGTCACCGCGTGTTTCATTCTCGGTAGCGGCATTGCAGGTGGTGCAACGAATGCCGGCATGCTCATCGGCGGACGGACCGTCCAAGGTCTCGGCGCTGGTGGCATTCTGGTCCTGATCGACGTCGTGATCTGCGATTTAGTTCCGCTGCAGGAGCGCGCCAAATATCTCGGTCTCGTTCGAATCACCGGCGCTCTCGGATCCTCGATTGGCCCGGTGGTCGGGGGTGCCATCGCCGACGCGAACTGGAGATGGTGCTTCTACCTGAATCTGATCACGGGTGGGCTCGCGCTTGTGTATCTCATCCTCTTCCTGCACCTCAAGCACGAGCCGAAGCCTTGGAAAGTTGCACTTGCTCGCATCGATTACGTCGGGACGTGCATCTTCATCGGCTCTGTCACTGCTATTCTCCTTGGCTTGGTCATGGGTGGTGTGAGCTTCCCTTGGAAATCCGCGAACATTATCGCGCCTATCGTCATCGGCGGTGTTGGTTGGATCGCGTTTCACGTCTACGAGTCGACCGGCTTCTGTAAAGACCCGGTAATTCCAAATCGGCTCTTTTCGAACCGTACTTCCATCGCGGGCTTCCTCATGGCGTTCGACGGAGCCCTCTTGCTCTATTGGGTCATTTGGTTTCTACCTATCTACTTCCAGGGAGTCCTAGGGACTTCCCCTCTCATGTCCGGCGTGAACCAACTCCCTCTAAACATGTTCCTCGTCCCATCGGGCATCGTCGCCGGCGGGACAATCACGAAGACCGGCAAATACAAGCCGCAGCACTTTATCGGATTCGCTATGATTTCAATCGGAGTGGGACTCTTCACGCTACTCGGTCCGGATTCTTCAAAAGCCGCTTGGGTCTGCTTCCAGATCATCGCCGCGATCGGGCTAGGCATCATCCTCGTGGCCATACTACCGGCGATCCAAGCCGCGCTGAGCGACGGCGACGTCGCCAGGACCACTGCTTTGTACGCGTTCGTCCGCAGCTTTGGAGGTGTCTGGGGCGTCACCATTCCGTCCGTCATTTTCAACGGCCAGGTCGACAACTTCCTGTACCGCATCAGCAGTGCCGATGTGCGCCAGCACCTGGCCAACGGACAGGCTTACGGCTTCGCTTCCATGGGGAGTGTCCAGGACCTTCCTGACGATGTTAAGAATGAGGTGCTTGGCGTTTACACGGACGCGCTGAAGACCGTGTGGCAAGTCGGAATCGCATTTGCTCTTGCCGGCTTTTTGCTGGTGTTCTTGGTCAAGCAGTATGACATGTCGAGAAAGAACGAGACCAAGTTTGGACTGGAGGAAAAGACTGGTAATGCGGGTCAAGAAGAGAAGGGTGAGCAACAAGCTGAGACTAAGTTGACAGATAGCGATGGTCGAGCCTCGGAATAAGCGCAGCAGAAGTATTGGCAGCTATTAGCATGAAATTGGTATATCCAACTTGGAAGTTTCTAATTCGAAATGGTCTTTCACTAAACCTTGTACTTGAATCATCTATAAGCTTTGTACTGCGATGCTACTTGTTAGATTACTAATGATGCATGATCCTAACGTACGGGACGGGCCCCGAACGCGGGCGACCTATAAAGTACCTACCTGGTAGTCTAATTACCATGAGTTTGAGATCATATCTCCTATCACACTAGAGACCGAATTACCTCTCTTATCTGACAGTTCAAAATGTCAAATAGCGCAGAGACTCAGACGGCATTCATGCCAAAACGATGCTTTCCACGAACATCTTGGCTTCTGGGCTCTATGATAGGAGAGAGCACAATCAGCGTAGCACGACACTACCTGACCGAGCTGATCCCTCCCATTACTCCCGGAGCCGTGATTCACGATAATGGATGCGGGACTGGAGCTGTCACTCGCGCTGTTCTAGAGATCTATCCGGACTTACTTGCGTCCCCGACCAAAACCCCGATCCATGCAACAGACATCAACCCCTCGTTCACCGATGACTTTAGGGAGTATGTGGTCTCGAGGGGGTGGGAAGGCACAGTCAGGCCTGCTACCATGCCGGCGGAGGATCTCTCGCTGCAGGATTCTACACTGACGCACTCGTTTACGAATTTTGTCATCTTCGGCGCTCGGGACCCCGCGAGAGCGGCGGCACAGGCCTATCGCACGCTTGCTACTGGCGGCGTGGCGGTTATGACGACGTGGGCGATCCTTCCGCACACTAAAGCCCTGGATCGGACGAGAGAAAAGCTGTACGGCGAGCATGGGATGTCGCATATTCGGCCGGAATGGTCTAGTCCAGCTCACCTTGAAGACTTGCTGAAAGCCGCGGGGTTTGAGAGAGTGGAATCAAGACAAGTGGACTCGGTTTTGGAGTACGGAAGCTTGGAGGGGTGGATAGAGATAGCGTGGAGTTGGATGGGTATGCCCAGGGGAGGATGGACGGAGAGGGAAGAAAGGGAATGGGATAGGGATATGGAGGTGTTTAAGCAGGAGTGTCTAAGGGAAGGGTTTAAAGTAATGGAGGATGGGAGACTAAGAGTGAAGATGGTAGCAAACGTGGTCGTCGCGTGGAAGGATAAGTAGAAGCCAAGGTTGAACATCAACAGCCTATGAATTGGTGTTCTCTCTTAGGTCTGTGATATGTCATATCTCGCTATTTCGCTACATGCAAAGCTAGGGGGGTAGCTACCTGTCCTAAGATACACCGCGGACCAAAAAAATGACAGATACAGCCTCGGCTCGGGGCCGCACGATTCGAATGCCGATATTTATGTCATGTCGGCATAAATATTAAAAGATAGTCACTTCAAACCAGTAAAACAAGAGGAGTTCTTTCATCTTCTAACTGGTGCGACCTTACCAACGGCCGGCCACCGACAAAGGTCCCAAACACGTGACGGAATCCCTTGCCGCGTCTACCCTTGAAATTCTGCCTGCTGCCTTAAGCCTTGAGCCTTGAGCTTTAACATCAATCAACTAACTCGCTATTTCAAAACTCAACTATACAGGTACATTTCAAACAAATCCAATTAAACCAAAATGTCTCTGCAATACGATATCCTCATTATCGGCGGCGGTCCGTCTGGACTAAGCGCTGCTTCATCCATCGGTGAGTAACTAATTCCAAAGCCAATATTCTCTAGCGGGGTTACGTTAGGTAACCTAAGACATGGGGAAGCTGCTTAACCCCCATACCCACCAAATTTTAAGGAGTTAATCACTAACTGCTGCTACGATAGTCCGCCAGGACCACAAAACGGTGCTGTTCGATTCTGGCAAATATCGAAACTCACAGAGCAAACACATGCACACCGTACCCACATGGGACCACAAAGACCCCAGCGAGTTTCGCGCTGCCGCTAGAGCAGACTTTAAGCGGTACGGCTCTGTGACGGTAGAGGATGTCGAGATCGAGAGTATCAAGCAAAGAGGCGATGGTCTTTTCGAGGCCACCGGTGCGGGAAAGACTTGGGTCGGCAAGAAGGTCATTCTAGCAACGGGTGTTGAGGACATATTCCCTGACATTCCTGGCTACGCCGAATGCTGGGTATCGGGAATGTGAGTTCTATTCGATTATAGTAGCTGTACTATCACAGATATTAACTTCATTGACAGTTTCCATTGCCTGTACTGCCACGGATGGGAAGAAAAAGGTACCAAGTCGGCAGGCATGCTAGCTGAAGGAGACACCGCTGCAGTTGTCCCTGCCCTACACTTCGCCCGCCAAGCATTGCGTATGTCGGAGCAAGTGACCCTCTACACCAACGGCAACGAGCAACTTGCCAAGGACTTGACAGACGCCCTCACAGCGGCCCCGGCCCCGATGAAGGTCGACTCCAGAAAAATCTCGAAGCTTGTAAAGGCACCGGAGCGCGCTCAGATCACGCTGCAGTTCGAGGACGGCAACAGCACGACCGAGGCGTTCCTAGCCCACAAGCCCAAGACGAAGCTGAGGGGCACGCTGGCGCAGCAGCTGGGCTGCGAGCTGACGCCGATGAATACTGTCAAGATCAACCCGCCGTTCAACCAGACCAACATCAAGGGTGTATTCGCTGCCGGCGACTGCTCCACTCCCATGCAGACTGTTACCGCTGCGCTCCACTCGGGAACGTGCACCGGAGGCGGTGCACCCCTGCAGATTCAGGCCGAGACGTATAACCAGCGCGCGATATTCTAGGACTTTTTATCACATATTGATGACATAGCTGCATAGCTGCCATTAGGTAGGTAGTTACGTATGATAGGCCTCAAACACCCTGAGAGAAATAAAATCATTAGCTTCCATAGCTCATCTCAATTCATACAGTGTAACTAGTCTATATCGCAAGATAGAGTTACTAAACACTAAACGACGGAATTATTGAGAACCTGTAACTCTCCATCGTAATCAAAAGTCCTACCTCTTGATAAAAACAGTGATAGCATCTCTCGGTACAGACTTACTCTACTTGCTTTGTCAATTACCTATGAAGCCCACTACGGTCGAAATTGGTGCCTAATGCCCCCATCACAGATATCACAGATGCACTGGCGATTTGATATTAATTCATGTTGGCGCATGCTACACCCATGTCCATAAGAGCTGCTACTCTACCCATGCAAGGTACCTTTTAAAGCTAACAATCTACCAACACCTATCTACGTAATACACCTTTCCAACTAATATCAGCTCTACCACTCCTCTAGTTAGCTTGGGTAAGCAAGCAGGCTGGCAGGTAAGGGAGATGTTAGAGTGGGGGCTAGATTGCTCGAATTGCGAGTCTTGAAGCGCCCATGTCGGTGCCCGACTTCGCCGACATGCCATACAGCGCTTGTGACGATTTCGAAGTGTGAGAAGGCTACCAATGAAAAATGATTCTATAAAGGGAACGTATTACATGGTGCATACACATGCGGACGCCAACAGCTTGGACCGGGGTAAGTGTCACATAGGACCGTCTGCCGTCACCGCGCGTTGGTTCTCACATCTCACATTTTTCGCGCGGGGTGGGGGCCGAAGGAATACGAAAGGCGACCCGAGTTGGTTCACTTTCGCCCACAGAATTCGAACTCGATGCCACACGCAGCGCCGTAGGGCTTACCAAGTGCTAGCTAGTATGGGGTAGGTATTTCGTAAGGTAGTAGTAAAATCATCCTTCGTCTCTTATCCCAAAAGACCAAAGGGAAGAGCTGAACTTCCAACCGGTCGCCGAAAGACGCATGTCCGGTTCCTCGTACGATCGGTAGAATCCCATGTCGATCTGAATGTGTATGGAAGTCGTCCATGCGCTTCAAGTGTCCGTAATACTAAATCGTCCAATAGCCTACCGCTTACGATTTTTGAAGTAGGCCATTTCATCTTGTCCTCGTTTTCATAGAGTTGGAGTCAGTTTCGTGAAAGCCATCCGAGTTCCTAGATTCCCGATTTTGTTTGAATCTTCAGTTCACGATGGCTCTCCAAATCCCGCCCGGAACGGATCTGTGGAACACACCCAGCGGGCCGGCGCCGGATGGGTACACGGTAGACCTTCAGAACCCGGCTACGAATGAGAGGATTGCTTCTGTTACACTGTCCGTTTTCATCGTCCTCGCGACACTCTTCGTGGCGTTGCGCCTCTATGTGCAACTCAGAATTACGAAGCAGAAGCTATGGTGGGACGACTGTAAGCCCGAACTGGACACCTAGACATAGAAAGGAATCTGCTAACTCTCAATTAACAGTGGCCCTGGCGCTCGCAATAGTTAGATCTCTCATTCATATGAAACCGATTCGAAGTTACTAATATGTTCATAGCCTCCGCAGATCGCATACACAGGTATCACAATATGGAGTAAGTCAGGCTACCGCCGCGCAATTCTGAAGAAAGCGCTTCTGACTATCAACGATAGTGTGCGAGGCCGGTCTGATATCTCGACACATATGGGAGACTCCTCTTGGAGTAGTGCTCATCAGACTTCCCTACGTACGCATGCTTCCCGACTACTTACTGGTACATGACACTCAACTGATTCCATACAGTGGACGATTGTAGTCGCGGCTCTACCCCAACCAATTACTGGTCTGGTCAAGCTTTCGCTGCTGCTTCTGTACTTCCGCATCTTTAAACCCAATCGACTCGTCCGATATGGCATCATCTTCGGCATGGTAGTTGTTACGGTCATGTACATCGTGTGGATGTTCGTCTTCATCTTCCAGACCGCCTTCAACAACGCGACCGGGTCGCATCTGAGTTGGGCTCAAGCTGCTTTTAACCTCGCTACTGACGTCTACATTATCTTGCTGCCGATCTCTGCTGTCGCGCGCCTGCACGTTTCACCAAAGCGAAAGCTCGGCATTGCCGCCGTGTTCCTGACAGGAATTGCGTAGGTTTCCTAACCAGCCTTCCCCCCATACTATGAGAACCTGACTGACGTTCACAGTGCCATTATTATGAGCATTCTTACCCTTTATTGGCGTGTGCAATATGATGGAGCAAGCCCCGATTCGACTTGGACTGTTACTACGCGCCTGTCTATCACGTAAGTTATAAAGTCTATCCCCTCCCAAGCACTCGCCATATGTTAACACTCATACAGCGTCCTTGAAATTGACGTTGGAATCATGTGCGCATGCATGCCGCTCTTCGCACCATTGGTGCCAGGAAAGGCCCGCCTCGCGAACTGGACTTCGTACGTCCGCTCCATGCGAAGTCGTCTTCTTCGCAGCAGTCCTACCACTCGGGGCTCTACTCAGCGCTCGGCCGAGTACCCATCTCGGGGCCATTACAGCAACGGTTCTGAAAATGACGTGCCGAAATGGGATAACTCTATGGAGCTGGGAGAGAGGACTTCTAGTCATAGGGCGTCTAGTAATGGGCAGAGTGGTGGTCGGAGGGAATGGTTTGATGGGACCACTACTGTCATGGACAGGACCGTACAGGATAGAAATAGTAGGGACGTATCGGCTATGGTTTGAGTTATCTACTGCTTGCACGTTGAAGCCGGCTGTAGCCAGTTATCTAACGTGGACGGTCACAAGCTTCTGGTATGGAGACTTGAATTCTTGTATTAGCAAATATTTGCCATGTACCTACTCCTGAAGATGTATCGCACATCCGCCAATAAACAATCTGTCTTACACGTGTCAATCATTCCGCATTCCATGCCGTATTCTAGATAATGATATGCCAGATGTAAACCAGTAACGATTAAATTGCCAATCGCTTAGCTTTCGTATGCGCCACATGTGAGGTGAGGATTATAGGTATCCTAGACTGTAGTATTACATCCATCGGGGACCGAATCGCAAGGAGCTAGATCCAACATGCTAATAACCCACACTCCACCACGGTTAGTTCGAAGGAAAATGGCATACCTTTTCATTTCATTATGAAGGAGTTCACGCTATGGCAGGCAAACAATCTAACAAGTACATCTTGGGGGGCAGTTCGGAGGAGCTCAATCGTATTCACAGCATTCATGAAACTATAATCAGCCATATAGGAACCGTACTATTGGCACCTGTTGACTTTTCTACGCCGGGTCTTCGTGTACTGGACTCAGGAACAGCAGGAGGTAAGTCTATCGATCATATGATCTTGTTGTATTCTGCGAATTGAACCGCTGACACTGTTGCTCAGGGCGCTGGCTCAGGGACCTGCAAGAGGAGAAAGGGGACAAACATGAATTCGTTGGAACGGACATCACAGAATCCTTCTTTCCACAAGAACTCAACCCTGAAGATGGCATTACATACAAGACTCAGGACGTAACGCAGCCATGGCCGCAAGGTTGGAACCAAAGCTTTGACCTGGTGCATCAACGATTTGTGCTCGGCGGTATCCGGCAGCCGTCCCTTAGGGAGGCCATTAGCAATCTAATTAGTCTCGTCAAGCCTGGAGGTTGGATTCTGCTTATGGAATCCGATGTTAGCAAGGACGTTGTGAGCAATGAGCAGGATGGCGCGGCAGAGGTGTGGGGACTCTTGCGGCACCTGTACATGGCGATGGGCGTAGAGCCGGACCCGGACAAGTACCTACGCGGCTGGTTCGAAGAGGCAGGGCTCGTCGATATCCATGAAGAGAGAATATTCGTTCCGGTGGGAGCGGGGAGAAGCGACTCGGAGATGGGTGATAGGAGTTTACACAGCGTGGTTGTCACGGCCCAGCACTTGGCTATGGGGGCGAAACGTAAGCGAACGACCCATCATGATGTCTAACGTTACGAGTATCTTGCTAATTGCGCTCAGAGGTCGGAATCCCATCCTTCTCACCCGAGGAATTAGACGCACTTCCCGGGAGAGTTAAGACTGCGCTAGAAAATAAGGGAGGGGGTCTTCACGTCTACGCCATATGGGCTCGAAGACCAAGGTGACGAATTTTCGGATACTTGTTGTACGCAATAGATTTGAACGAATTGTGCTTATCGGGTATTTCATAAAATTCCTTTGTAGTAGATAATATTATGAACAATCATTTGTCAACTTTCATTCCTCTGTTTGCTTCGTAACAGTTTACGTACACTGCCTTCATGTACGTGCGAAAATCGCGAAACCGATAGGATTCAATAATGGCGTTAACTCCACACACATCCGATGCAGAAGTTGATCAGTAAATCGGAGATAGAGCGAGTATTGGTAACACCTCCCGGAAAATATGGCTTGGAAGGATTTACGGCAGTCATTCGCACCGGCAACTTAATTCAAACCCGAACTTGATCAACGATCCCTTTGCCCTTCGAGGAGTAAACGGCGATGGTGAGGGGTATCAGGGGTCCCCTACCCAACCATCCCCACCCAAACCCACTGATTTGGGGCTGATTCCGTGGTAACGTGGGCCTGTACCATGGACGGCCTGGACTGGGGTTCAAGGTTGCACTGTTAGGGGGGCGTGCACAAATCTCAGCCGCATTGAACGTGGTCCGATCGGCTGTAACTTGGAGGTTGCATGCTACTTTATTCTGGACGAGTAAAACGTGCTAAAAGTGCGACGCAAAGATTCGAGCAAGCAAATCAGAGCACGATACGAGAATACGGACTTGAAGGATGGCCGAAGTAGAATCCCGCCGAGTGGCTTACGATATTTTCCATTTTCGACCTTGGAGGAGCGTCATGTTGCGAAGAAGTGCGAGGAAAAGGTGGGGGATAAGGGCGCTGAAGGATTTAGGGATTTAGGGGCCTAGGCTTAGCGAGCCAGGCCGGCCCAGGCTGCCACATAAGCTCCCTGGCTCCTCTCCAGTGGCTTTCTCGGTAGCTGCCCGGCTCGTCCCGTTGGCTAATGAAGCTTTGGGGGCTTGCGGGAGGCTTGCGGCGTGGCTTTCGGCATTCTTTCGGCTCCAACTTCTACTCACGAACTCCCCGCCACAAACGCAAGCAAGCCCCGATCAAGCCCCGGATGAGACATCACACAACAGTAACGACTCCATCTCGGTTTCACAACAGCACATGTGGCTGGTATTGCTAAACATCAATCAAGGCACGAGGCCTTAGACTGATTACTATCCTGAATCCTCCCGATATTGGCTCAATGCCTTACCGCCTCGACTCAACGCGGGGTATGTAGCAACCTATTATCGGTTTGTGACATGTTATTTTTGAAGCCTCAATATTATTGTTATGCTAAGCCGATCCTAATATCGACTCTACCGGGCGCCTAACTGAACGGATTTCATTATGCCGGGAACCAGGATCTCCCCCCAACAGCCTTATGAAATAAGATTAACGATTCTTATGACGCTATGGCCTTTCGCCGTTCATTACACGAATGTGAGGAGTTGAGAAGTGACAGTCAGGTACACTTACTGAGTAAAATTGAATAGGCTCACACATTGCTGTTGAAAATATGGCAATTCATTTGAAACTGATATCATGATTCTATAAAGCGCAAAGGTTGACTCTAGAAGTGCCGTAATCTACAGGGCAATCTACAAAGCTACTCACGCTCTAACCTAATACCAATAACTCCTTACTGTATGGTACATCCGTAACGTGAAAAGGCATGCGCGTAAACATGAGTAGTAAAGCTTCACAGCTCCCCACATTCCCTCTCACACAGCTCCTTGAGCTTCCGCTCCAAGTTCATCAAGCACTTCGTCCGCTGCTCCACCATCTCCGGCGCGAGCGACGCGCCCCTGGGCCCCAACCGCGCCAGCACCGTCACGCTTGACAGGATCTCACTGACGTGTCTGTACTCCCGTCTCACGAGCTGCGCCCGCCAGGACCTCTGCTCCTCCGCCGTCGGCGAAAACGCGCCGAACCCCAACGCCGGCACGAAATGCGTGTGCAACCCGGCCAGCAACCCATCCTCCTCCCCGTCGTCAGCGTCGGTGGAGTCCGATGGAAGCGGCTTCGACCCCGCCTCCAGCAGCGCGATGACTTGGAACATAACCGCCGTGAACAGCACGATGCACCGGTCGCACCGCGACTGCTGCTGCAGGCGCACCAGCTTCTGTAGCTCCGTCGTCGCGCGCCGGATCGCCTCGAGGATTAGATCTAGCGCGCGTAGTTCGGACAGCAGGTAGTTTTCTAGGGTTGCTAGGATGTGCGCGCATGCTAGCACGCACTTGCTGTCTAGCTTGGCGAAGTTCGGCTCCGGGGGTTCGGGTTCGGGATGAGGCTGCTCCGGGGGGTCGAGGCGTGGACGCTTGGCTCGCGGAGGCGTTTTTGTCGTCGCGGGACAGGAGTTGGAGGTTGAGTTTGGGGTCAGGAGACCCCGAGTGGCGTCTGGTGCTATTGTGGTTATGGAGGGTGATGAGATGCTGTTTCGGCTGCGGTGTATTGACTGCGGCGCGGCGGAGGATGTAACGCTGCTGCTGGATATGCTTGATGTTCTATCATTAGAGAAACCGAGAGCGTATCCCATGGCGCTCACGTCGCCAGTCGTTCCAACATGCTCATTTGATACCAGCTCTCCAGAGCCCCCAGTTGTGTTTGCGGGTGAGCCCAACGTGGCATCTTCTAAGATATCACTGAAATTAGAAAGCGCGCCATCGAGCATTTGTACATCGTACGTCCAAGTTTCCGAAGGGACCCAGGACTCGGACCACGATTGAGGATTCTGTTCTGGGGAGCTGGGCGCATGTCTTTTTGGTGACTGTGATATGGAGGGATTCGCGACATTGACATCAGCCTGGTCGCGGTCGACAGATGAAACTCTCGAGCCGGGCTGCTGTAACTCTAACTTCTTCCTCTTCGATCTTAGACCTTGCACTTTGCCCACGCGAGATTCGGTGTAGATGCATTCGGTATGCAGGGTCTTGCAGCGGGTGCACCCTTCGCGCTCGCCTGTACACTTGACCTATACAAGGCGAAAGTGTGAGTATATTGAGAGCAGGAATACCGTAAGAACTGAACAGTCTTGGATAACTCACCTTTGCGGCATTGCACTGGTTGCAGGCAGATCGAAGCCGAGGTGGTTTCGGATGGCTACCCAAGCTCATCAGCCCAAATCCTCATCACAAATGTAGAGGGAGCATTAAGGTTACCTACGATCTCTGTGGCCCGTGATCCAATGCCGGTTGGGACATCATTGAATCATATGTCGGTGTGAAACTCACTGTAAGTCGATGGTTTAATGATTAAGGTATCTCTACAATGCAGCGAGTCTAGTGATGCTCTCTCGTTGAAAGACCAAGTACGTCAGGTATGCAATGAGAAGTAAGACGTCAAAGACGCTTTCAGGCAAGAGGATGCGGAAGTACGTGCCCAGACTTTGAGCGATAGCGATCCAAAGTCCTACATCCGCAGATATGCTTGCATACACGCCTACATACATACGTCAAGAGTCTCGATCTGCAGATACGCCGATAGAGGAAGACCAGGTAGCGTCGTGGCGCTGCTTACTTACCACAGCCAACATCGCCAGACCCTGGTCAGCGGTCATCCTTCGTTTGGGAATTTATATCTCCAACTGCGTGGACCATGTCGTGCCATGTAGCCGATGACGATAGAAGATTGTTGGTTCTTGTAATTCGCCTTGTCGTTTATGATGCAGGTAATTTTAGTTACATCGTTGTGCCGTGATGCAGGGATCAGACCGCAGGTGAAGATATGCGTGTGCTGCCTCTGTAGGGCGTCAGTATGTGTGTGCGTGAAGTCGGATTCCGTGTCCGCGGTGATGCATCGGATCTTACCAATTGCATGTGGTGTCTTGAAGTGTCCAGATAGGCTGAACAATGAACAAGCATCTACACATTTCCCCAAGGCACAGTCCGCAGAGCCGGTAATAACGCTTCAGCCCCCACCCCAACTCACCCCTGTCATCACGCCGCCCCGTTGTTTCGCTCTGTGGTACGATACAACCTCGGCGTAGCATCTTAATAGGTTCAATCCACCCAACAAGCCGTGATATGATAAGTCAGCCAAGTACGAGCTCGACCACACACAACCTTACGTCCTTCAGCTAGGTATCTAAGCGATGTCACATCCAGTTCAGCTGTTCATGATTTTAATTAGCCTTACTGTAAGTTGTAATTAGGAATATGCCTATCCGGTAGCTGCCTACAAAGACAAAAGGACTATGTTATAGCGCTTATTACTCATCCATCAGCTAACCAAGGGGCGTTTAGGGCATTAGGTACGGACCGTATGGCTAATTGCGGAGCTGCGGGCGGCGGTGCTCGAGGTGGATAACAGACTGCCGCTTTATTTGAGACAGCAATCGCAAGAACTGGCTTTTGTATGGCCGAACTGTACGATCATCTACCTGCTAATGTGTGCTGACGGGTCTTCTGTGTTACCCGAAATGTAATGTAAGCTGCCCGTTCACACAGGCTCCAGCTGAAGTAGCCAACACCAGAATATGCTGTGCCACGTTTCTGCGTCGCAGTACTCCCTAGGCGCCCAATGATCGCCTGCGAAACCCGCACTGAGCCCTGTGAGCCAGGCTGCCAACAGGGTTCTAGCGGGATGTAGAAACCCTACGACGCTGCTGCCGTCATAAGAGAGTCGCGTATTTGTCGTCACGGCATTTCAAAGCGCTAAATGACTAACCGTGCGGTTGTTGCTACCATGGATCCAAAAGAGACGAAAACTAAAAATATAAACATTTTCTTGTCTTTCGAGTAGGTACACGAGTACAGTAATCAATCACCAATCATACGAGAGTAAACCCCGATAGGCTTTTTCATGATCCTACGAGTCAGCAGCCGAGTCCGTCCGTCCGTCTTATCTTTTCGCAACGGAGCTTCGTGTTGGGGTGGAGAATCCAGGTCGCCGGATCCTTTTCCCAGTTCGTACTGTCGTCCAGATCGAGGCGGTAGTTTTCGATTAGGTGCGCTATGAGCACTCGGATGATGAGATCGACGACGTACTTGCCGAGACACTGGCGCGGTCCGAAGCCGAATCTCCAGAATTGGTAGCGCATCTCGGCCGGCTTCCTGTTGAGGAATCGCGAAGGGCGGTATGCTTCTCCGTCGGGGCCCCAGTATGGGTTCTTGATATTCAGTGCGTACGTGTCGACGATGAAGCTGGTGCCAGCTGGGACCAGAAATCCGCCAACGACACGCTCTGTTGGTGCGGATTGAGGGATGGTGAAAGCTGCAAGTGGCTTCAAACGGCTTGATTCTAGGATCGAAGCAGCTAGCAAGGTCGAAGAGCTTTGTATGTAGCTTTCCCACGTATGGTCTGTCGTTAGCGAGTCCCTAGTCTGTCGAATTTCTTGACGGATTTGGTCTTGCACGTCTTGATGCGCCGCAAGGAACAGCAAATTCCAGGATATGCCGCCCATAGTAACATCCAGGTTGGCAAAGAGCATCTCGTCTATCGTCTGAAAGACTTGCTCTCTTTCGACGCTACCGCTTTCGATTCCCTCGTACATCTGCACGATAGCCGCTTGCCCCTTTCCCGACTTGCAACCTTCATAAGCCTCTTCGTTGAACTTGGCCCATCTCCGCTTGAATTCCTCCAGGTCTCTTGTCGTCTTAGTAGGTAGATACTGGCTCCATGAATACCTCGTAGCCCCCCCTTGTATCATGCGTGTCCAGAGAGACTCCCTGAGCGTTGTTAGACTTTCCAATTCACTCTTCAACTCTGCCGACAATCCGTCGCCGTATATAATGTCAGCCACTATCCAGAATGGGAGAAGCCTCAGATCTGCCACGGGATCGATAGTTCCATATTGCAGTCCGCCTTTGGTGGAAATGGCATTGAAGTGATGCTTGGTTATCTCTTCGATGCGCGCCAGATATGTTGAAGCGCTTTTGTGTGTAAAGAGATGTTTGCTTGTGTCTCTTAGCTTGTAGTATTCGGTCCCATTGATCAATCCCAAGCATTTGCCGAGGAGCTCGCCCATTAACCAGCCGGCATTGTTGTTGAATGCCTTGTTATGCTTGTCCGAGTCCTTGAATATAGCTTCAACGTCTTTTGCATCTCTCACAACTCTGTGAAAGTGTTAGCCGAGAACCCATTGATTCAGCGGAACTTCATGGTTCTCACACTTCTGGTGTCATGCCACTCCATATCCTGTACGCCCGACCATACTCCTTTCCCCAGTTTTCGCTATTCTTCTCCCCTTCCAAGAACTTACCTACATCGCCCTGGCCATTTGGCCATCGGTACGGGCACGTAGGTATCGGTTGACCATCAGAGTGAGCCTTAATTGGATATCTCCGTATGAGGTAGCACTCGAGCCTAATTAGTCCAGTCTGATCATATTTCATGTAGGTCTAAACAGAACTTACATGGATTATGTACGAGACGAAGTCATTTGCTTTACGCCGAGACTCTTCATGTTTGATGAATATGAAAACGATAGCTGTGATAGTAAGGAGTGTAACGGCGTTATACGATATGCCGTACATGATGTTATGACTTGTGTCACTTAGGGTCTGTCCACTGCGTCCGTTAAGTATTGTACTTATCAATATATCGACTTCGTATAATATGGGTATCTAAGTCATGTTGTCTGACCGCTTGTGCCAGTGATCCTTCGATCGGGGACCGAATTACCCGCTACGATCTTTAAGCGATGCCGCAAGATAATCCTAAAGCAATGATGACCGCTTATATGATCTGATAAAACTCCTAGTGTAATTCACTTAACCAATAAACCAAAACTACTTGGCTAGGCTCTGATCCTGGGCATTCATCATTTAGGTACGCCAACTTGTATTGGCCCTTCAAATTTCCTATCTGCTTACCCCCTAGGAGGTAAGAAGGATTAGGAGGTACCAACCCCCAGGTACCTTAGAACCAGGTATAATACCAAACATGATAGACAGCTACTAAATGTGATACTCGGCCATTTGAGGGTAAACATGTAACTGCATCTATTATATTTTCCAGTTTAATCTAAATCGTGACCGTACTTCGGTCCCCTCTCCAGAATCCGCTGCACGGCTGGACGCTCCAACATCCGCTCGCTCCAAGCCTGGATATGCGGCCAGTCTTTAATATCCACACCCAGAAAGCTGAACATCCAGGGCATTGAAAATGGGAAATATGATAAATCTGCAATGGTCGGGCGGTCTGGGAGTGCCACATAGTCCTGCTGCGGGTCCGAGAGCCGCTTGTTCAGAATATCCCACTGTTTGAGTACATTTTCGTGAAGCCTAATTGTTTCGCATTAGCTAAAAATCGTTTAAAAAGAAGGCATTTCAATCACATACTTTGCCACCGTCTTAGGTAACAATTCGGGATTTTGGCGGTTTGGATAACCTTTGAGGAAGTACAGCCAGTACTTCGCCGTCGCTCTATGAGAAACGTCAACGTATTAGCTTGGCGGTTAAAAGGTTGAGCGCGGAGTCATACCCGAGTCCAGCAGTTTGATACGCGGTCCAGGACATGACGGCGGCCTTTTCCCATGCATTGCGCCCGCTCCAGGTTCCATCGGTGTCGAAACGCTCAGCTAGATACTGCAGACAGGCGGTACTTTCAAACACAATAGCTTCCTTTTTCGTTTCCGGGTCTACATCTTTCAATGCAGGAACATATCGCTCTGGGTGAATGCGATAGTACCACTCATCCCTGGTATCAATAACAGAAACGACACGGGGAAACTGAAGCTCCTCCGCTAGAATGAGCGGCTTGATGTAATTGATGTAGCTCGTTTGATCGGCTTGAAAATTTCAATTAGCCGGCGAAGTTACCGATGAGTTAAGGGCTCAGTTATTGTACCTTTAATAATGTATAGAATGACGCGCCCGTCGTACTCAAGATCTCCTTTGACCACCTCGCCGTTGGGCTTCAGGGGCTCCACTGACTGTGAAGGTTGAGAAGGTAGCGAATCGCTTTGTCCTAGAGCCATATCTGGAAATTTTGACTAAGTAAAATTTTGGGTTTCTTTTTTAATGCTATATCTAACGATTATAAGTTGTTCCGTAATTGAAAAAGCTTTAGACGATTTGGTTCATCCGCGATGTCACTTAACGCGATGGATTATGGGGGCCGACAGCCTGCGATGTGCAGTAATAAGCGCCCCCGGGCCCCGAAGCATCAGCGGGTCTTACGAGGTGGGTATGGGAACAAGCCGAGCTGTAGCTACAATTAATTTTATTAGAGGTGAGAAAGAGATGAGTGGTATGAAATGAGTTCCATCGAATACACCGGTTCACGAAGTATTATTCAGTGAGGAAAACGAGATAATGTTGAATCAGACTGCCGCCGCGGTTCACATCGCTCTGCTAGCCGTCCAGCTACTTTTTCTCATTTCCCCACCTTTCAGGGGTCGCCGAGCGCTATGCATCACCACAATCACCAGTCTCGCAATCGCGACGCATTTTGTCGGGCCACCAAGTGACATCGCCGGCGACGCGCAGCCATTCGCACTGCTATGGCCGATATATCTCGGGACCCTCGACAAGTTCCTGTGCGCCCGAGGCGACGGCCCGGAGGACAGCTACTGGCGGGCGGACCGGCCGGCGCGCGAAGCGCGGGCCATGACGCTGTTCGGCGCGACCAAGATCAAGTGGGCGGCGGCGCTCATGTTCAACACCAGGGGTGTCCGGTGGAACTACGAAGTCAAGAAGTTGCCGCCGAAGCCGCGACTGGGTAAAGGACAGTTCTTGGTTTGGCAGACGGTGGATTTTGTCAAGTTGCTGCTCATGTCGGATCTTCTGCTCCAGCTCTCGGAGCGCTTGTTCTGGACCCCGGCTGATGGGACCCTGAAACATGCCGACTCGAAGAATCTCACAATCTCTCACACCGATTGGCGCTGGAGCTTCTTTAAAGTCCTTGCGTTTGCTTGTGGGCCTTATTTCTTTGTAAATTTGCAGTATGTGACCGCTTCAATTGTCGCAGTTGGCCTTAATCTTAGCAGAGTAGAGGTATGTACTTCGTTTCCCGGGAACTGATGGTGCGTATGAGTTACTGACATGTAACATAGGACTGGCCGCCATACTTTGGAAATGTGAGCGAGGTTACCACCGTGAGGCACTTTTGGGGCTCTTTCTGGCACCAAACACTTCGTCGGGTCAGTCGTGTGTATTCCATCAACCTCATCCACGTACTAACGTCTTTCTCTAGAGCCTCACTAAAGCAACTGGTTTCATGGTAGATTTCCTGTCTATCCCTCGCGGAACGAACCTCTCCTCGTACCTCCAGGTGTGGCTTGCATTTGCAATATCCGGTTTCATGCACGCCCAGTCAATGCTACTTCTGCCGCATCCCTCTAACATAACTCTTGCCGAATGCACCGTTGGTGTAATGGCATTCTTTCTATGGCAAGCCGCGGCAATCACTACGGAAGACTTCGCGCAGTGGCTCTGGAAGAAACTCTCGGGTGGCCTGGAAGTGAACCCGTGGGTAAAGCGAATCGTTGGATATACGTGGGTCATATCGTCGTTCTGGGTGTCGCTACCATGGGCGGCCGATGTTATGATGAGGATTCGGCTGACGGAAGAATCATTCCTGGGGTTTTCGTTTCTGAGAGCATTGGTCCACCGCGTTCCTATTCCTCCGTAGTAATTGATGAAAGTCAAGTTTCGTATTCTTGGGTCGCCGAATGCTGCATAGTTACCTAGGCTTGCTTTTATATAGTAGATGGCATAGAAGGTTGATTAAAGAGAGCATAACAATGAATAATTCACCTGTAAAGTTGCGTGATATCCAAATGATTCATCTATATAAAGAATGCTGAGAGATACACAGTCCGGCACAACGAAATGGCTGTTCCTATTCTATCGTTTTGATGCAGATATCATTCCTATCCTTAACGCCTCGCTGTAACCTGTGAAAAAGGGGGCCCGCACTGTCCCATTCATTCCGCCCACGGCAGGCCAATAAAATGTAGCTTTCCGACTAAGAGGCCCATTGTAGATCATGATAACAAGGAATATATACAACCTCCCCTATAAGACTTGAGCCGATCCGCTATGGTATCGTAGTCGAAGCCCAAGGTAAGTCCTTCCAGCGCCTTCAGCAGCAGCCGACCAATAAGCTGCGCATCTGCCCGAGCAAAACACTCGTCGCTGTATTCCAGTCTCAAAGCAAGAGATCCGTCTTTCCTTGCTGTGAACTCGACCATGAGTTTGAACTTGGCGCCGTCGCTCCAGGTAGGCAGGAAACGAGTACCTTCGATTGGGAAGTACGTTTCGTGGTCGTCCTCGTGGAAGGTGACCATGACGTCAAAGATGGGGTGGTTTGGGAAGTCCGGTTCGATGTTTAAGTGTGAGAGAAGTTGGTTCCACGGCACGGCATGCGATAGCGCGTCTCTGCAGGATCGCTGTACGGCCTTTATAAATGGGTTGTGGTTCGTACCGGACTGAGATGGCGGCGAGTCTAGGCTTTGGTCGGGCGGGTAGCGGATGCGAATTGGGAGTGGCTCCAGAAATAGACCGACGACTTCCAAGTCCTCTTCAGAGTTACGGTTCAGGTATGGGGCGCCAATCGTAATGTCGCATGCCTCCGCGTCATGCTGGAGAGTCAGCGCAACAGCTGCCATTGCTAATTGGTGCATAGTGACTCTATTGGCGCGAGTAAAATGGTGCATGGCTTGGTAAGTTTTCGTCGGGATCTGCCAAACAGTCGATAATCCTGACCAAGTGCTTCTTCGCTGATTGATGTTACCGATGGAGACGCGAGGTGTGGATGCCCCATCGAGATACTCGGACCAAAATGATAAATGGCAGGGTATGGGTGATGTCGACCATGATGTTTGAAAGTAAGTCTTCGTTACAGGCGGCAAGTTTCCGCTATGGTAGAGATCCGCAACGTCTTCCAGCAGCGCCTTGAGGGTTGTGAGGTCGCATATTATATGACTAACCACAACAAGCATTTGCGTCGACGAGATCATGACTCGGATTAAGTCGTCCGCAGCGAGATCAAACGGAATGTTGAGTTCACGCTGAATGTCAATTGCTTCGGCCTCCCTGACACAGGGGGGATGCCTAGCGAATTCTCGTACCAGTCCGTGCTCGCCACATTGGTATCTTGATCTGAGGATGCGATGCCGACGCAGTACAATACTCCAGGCTGCAGCCAACTTTATCTTATAAACGTGCCGTGGCAGCTCGCAGGCATAGCTAACATTGAATGAAGGGGTGATCCCTTGTTGATGTTTATGCCACCATTCGCTTTCGATTGGCGATAGCTGGTGATCCCCGAGAATGGAGCCGGCATGATGCGCGCCTGAGGTTTGCGGAGTTGCTATCTCGTCCGCCAATGTTTGAACAGTAGGCGAGTTCAGTATCGTTTTGACTGAAATGGGCTTGTCGAAAATTCGGGAAAGTCGATGCGACAGTATGAGTGCCTTGAGGGAATCTCCTCCTATATCGATGAAGCTAGACTCCAGGTCGATCTCGGCGTCCGCGGGCATACATAGAACGTGTTTTACCGCCGCAAGGACCCTTTCATCCGATAAGGCCATTGTTGTGTCGTTGAGATCATCGATATTAGCCATGGCGGAGATAGCTTTGTAGTCTAACTTGCCGACCAGTGTCATAGGGAACGAATCAACAGCCAATACGTGACGTGGCAAAGCGTAGAGGGGAATGTGGTGACGAATTTGCGACTTAAATTTGTCGAGATCCAAATCCGCGGGCTGAACCAAAGCGACGAGTTGATCATGTCGGACCGTCAATGCAGTCGCAGTGCACTGTTCGTCTGCTTTTGTCATTCGGATCTCCAAGTCGTCCAGGTCGAGTCGGAACCCCCGTAACTTTACTTGACGATCGTTGCGACCAAGGAAACTTAACTCTCCCCGCTCGTCCCAGAATGCTCGGTCACCTGTCTTGTACATCAATTCCCCCTCGTATTCTGGGTTAACGGAGTCCGGTAGGAACTTTCGAGATGTCTCATCGGGCTGGCCAACGTATCCAGCTGCTACTTGGACGCCTGCTAGATAAATTTCACCGATGACGCCCCAAGGGACTGGTTTGCAATTGCTGTCGAGAATGTATATTCGAGTGGAAGGGTTAGGAACCCCTATTGTCACCGGCTCATTCGCCTTTAGAGCCTTGATAGTTGCACCGCAAGTCGCTTCTGTTGGTCCGTACATATTAAAAAGTTGCTTCCGGGCTCCCCAAGTATCGCAGACACTTTGTGGAACTGCTTCGCCAACAAGGTACACTGCCTTCAGATTCGGAAACTCATCAACTTCGAGCGCTTTAGCGACTGACGGTGTGAGTATAGCTGCATCGCACCTCTTCAGATGCTCAAACGGGTTCGAAGCATCATTTAGGATCAACGTCGAACCATAACTTAAAGCAGAGAAAATCTCATGAATACTGCCATCGAATCCCGGAGACATGAACTGCGCGATCCTCCACCCGGGACGTGCATTTAGTCGTACTTGAAGGTCCTTCTGGAATGCGACCAGTCCTCTATGTTGACACATTACTCCTTTGGGTTTCCCCGTCGACCCCGAGGTAAAGCAAATGTACGCGACAGACTCTGGACAGGGTTCTCTTGATACGGGATTGGCAATCGCGCTAGCGTCAAGAAGCAACTCTTCTACTGAGAGGCAGACTTCGGACGAGGATGGCTTATGGGATTTAGCCGCGATGCTTCCAGTCAGAAATAGCTTTGCGTTTGCTGTCGTGAAGTTTGCAGACCGGACAGCATCGGGGATGTCCTGATCGAACGGACAGTAAACCGCGCCAGCTTTTAGAACCCCGTAGATAGCAACAATCCAGTTTATCGTCCTATCTGCATGAACGCAGATGACATCCCTTGGCTGGACGAATCGCGATAAGTGTTGTGCTACAAGAGAAGACTGCCTATGAAGCTCGCCGTACGTTAGAGAGAGAGACCCATGCTCAACGGCGGTCGCTTCGGGGTCTATCTCTGCGGCTCGCGAAAACAGGGAGACTAGATCATCTTTGACTGATCCATGTCTCGTGCTTTTCGATGTCCAGTTTCCCATTGATGCAAGGACTTCCAATTGCTCCGAACCAACGAGAGAATCTAAGCAAGATAGCACAGTCGAGTTGGGATCCAGAAGAGCACCAAGCGCCGTAGATAGCGTTGCACCCAGGTGTTTTATATGGGCTTTGAAGAGGGATTTGGTATTGTAAGTAAGGCAAATGCGACCGTTCCCCCCAACTTCGACGTGTAGCGGGAAATCGGAAACCACCCTGTTGTAAGGCTGCTCAAGCGGTTCAAAGCTTCCACCAGCCAAGTCAATTGCCTCAAACCGAATGTTAACCGCGGACGAGAAATTGCGGGAAAATCCATGACTTGGCTTGGTCCATTGAAATGTGGTCAAGTCTAAGAGGGAGGAAAACACTAGCCGGATATACTCGGCGACGGTTGAACAAGAACCGAGAGAAATGTGAAGCGGTAACGTGTTAATAACAGGTCCTACGACAGATTGTATCCCGTCGAATGGTAAAGTACGGCCGGACAGAACGGTGCCAAAGCAGACACGGTCGGAGCCGGCGTATTTGGATAGTACAAGCCCCCAGGCTGCGTAGTACAGTGAAGCTACTGTAACCCCTATTCTCTTGGAGTACAGGGTCAAGTCCTTGATGTTCGAGTCTACGAAAACTTGGCCAAGCTCCGATGCATGGTCGGTGTCGCTACTTGGTGGGACAGGGAGTAGGAGTTCCGTAGCCGGGTTTGGGTGACTCTCTTTCTGTCGCGTCCAAAATTTGATAGCGGATTCTTGTTCTTGCCGCTGAAGTGTCTCAAGCTGCAATGAAAAATCTGTAAAGGATGACCCGGCTTGAATTTCTTTGCCTTCGAGAAGGCGTTGCACATTTGAGCGAACTAGATCGCATGATACCCCGTCAATCATCGCGTGGTGGACCTGCCATATGATAGTGCTTTCATTCTCAACGTCTGATTGAAGAGTTATGACCTTAAACCCAGTTGCGATGGGCGAAATGAATAGCGGTCGACTCTCGGCTTCTTTTCGACACTTTTGGTAAGATAACTCATCTCCGACGACGGTCTCCTTCCACCTAAATGGCCGTTCTTCGCTCTCACACATATAACCCCCTGACTCGTCTACGACGAAAGACATGTTGAAGATTGGCTCATTTCTCAATGCTCGCTCCCATGCTCGCTTCAACGCAGGCACATTTTCTGGCCGATGCGTCTCAACATATGAAATAACGTTACAGCCGGGACTAGCCTGCGTGGAATGGACCAGAGACAATTGCATCTCGGTCATTGGATATTTTTGACATGTCGGGCTGTTTTCAGTAGACTTTTTAGCCCGGGTTTTTGAGCTCCGTTGACGTTTTGCTGGCCGGTCGTTGGCATCTGACTGTGCTCGTTTGACCCCTTGTGAAGGAGTTGATAATGAGACATCGCTGCATCGTTGCAAGGACCAGCTAATATCGCATTGGGTGAGGCAGAGCAATGTGCTGGCGGTGAATATTGAATTGATTGAGATATTTAATCCGTGTCTTCTCAAAGCTGCTTGTAGTTTTATTGATGATAAGGAATCTCCCCCGTTCCTCACAAAGCTGGAGTTAAGGTCTAAGTGGGATAGCGGTACGTCGAGCACTGCTGAGAGCTCTGAAAGAATAACGTCCGCGTAGCCCGGTCGGGCGGTCTCAGAGTGCATGATGCTATGCCCACAGAGCGTTGAAGTAAAAGACGTCATATTGGAAATATCATGGTAATAGCAGCCTCTGTTCAGCAATTCGAGTTGATTTTGCACATCGACCCGACTTCATAGTTGCTGTCGCTATGCCCTAGTCCTGCTGTGCTACAGGACACCTGGTACCTAGAATACAGGGCGCATGCATCATCATACCGACATACCCGCTACCCGCTGACGTGCATCGGCTTCCGAGCTGCCAGGCTGTGTAGGGCTGATATTAAATTGACAGGGGATTCATCTACACGAAACAATAATATGCGTCTTATCCCGTGTCCGTTCCTTTCTTGCGAAGGATTGCCTCCACTGCAGGGAAACAGTAATGTTCATATCAGGCATCTTCTGCCCTCACTCCCTCTTGTCACACTCGGGGCTGTCAATCGGGCATCAAGAGATAGCCACTTAATATCGACTGCTGCTGTAGGAACACCGCCACTCAAGCGTCATTCGCCCACCTCTACACATCTCGATAGAGGATCAGATCCTGCGGAGCTCGAAACTTGAAATGGACACGCAACCCGAGAAAGTATGGTATTTTGCTTACGGATCAAATATGAGCTCGGCCAAGTTCACCGGGGGCCGAGGCATCGAGCCGATCGATGTCGCCCGGGTACGTATCCCGGGGTGGGTGCTGACTATGGAGATTCCTGGTATGCCCTATTCGGAGCCGTCTTTCAGCTCGATTGCACCACGCCGAGATGCCGATGCCGAGAAGGGGATCTCATTCGACGTAGTCGGGGTGGCCTACCTCATTACCCAGGAGCAATACCGGCAAGTTATTTCGTCCGAGGGTGGTGGGATCGCTTACCGAGACATTTGTCTGGTTGGCGAGCCCGTAGATGAAGATGACCGAGCGAAGATCGGCTATCAGATCATGTTGCGAACACTTGGCACTGCCATGTCAAGACACCCACCCCCGGTTCCTAGCCAACGTTATATGGTAAGAATTAATATTTGGTTTGAAACCTGATTGAGTTCTGACCCGATTATGTAGAATCTTTTGATCGAAGGTGGGAAAGAGGCGCGTCTTCCGTCTCAATATCAGCAATACTTGTCTCATGTGCCGGTCTATAAACCACCGAACTCGACGTGGACCAAACTGGGAGCTCTCATTTTTATCTCCATATGGGGGCCGGTAATGTCGGCAATGGAAAAGTTAACGAAGGCAAGTATTCAGCCTGACGGGAACGCCCCTATGTGGGTGATACTTCTAGTGAGATGGACTGTGTTTGTTATTTGGGTGGTTCACGATTATTTATTTGCCCCTATTTTTGGTCGCGGCGACGGAATACGAAGGGGTCATGACTACACCCATAATAGACATTACCAATGTCTGAATCCAAGGTAATGAATGCCAGACTTTAAAATTGAATATAAGACCGCAAGTTTACTGACCTAGATACTGTTACCTTTCATTCAATAATTGTGTCTATTTTATTAGGTACCTCTCACCAACAACTTGCAATGCCAGTAAGCCACGAATGAAATAACCGCTGTAGCCTGCTGTAAATATTAGTGGATATACACCTGAACTGTAGGGTATAATTAGGCCCTCAGCGTCGGGACCCGGAGCTGCGATAGTGACAGGCACCTGTAAATTCAGGTGCCTATTTGGCCGACTCGTGCATGATTAAATCCGCCCATGATATTTTCGTGTACCTGATTCTGGACAAAATATTTTCACGACCCTAACTGTCTTGTATCTTTATCGCTATGGCTGAGTCTACCAGGCATGGCCTCTCTGAAAGGGGATGGAACAATGTGGAGGGAATTATGCCGAGAATCAGGGCAGCTGTCCAGGAGAGAAAAGTAACGAATAGTGCTAACATTGACCTGTCTACAGCGGAGAACTGGCTTATACGGCCGGAATTGATTGACCTCTGCAAGGAGTCTATTGCGCAAAATCTAGAACCAAGGGTGAGCAACAAGCGAAAGAAGATGAAGACATGTATAATGAATAAGAAGAAAATAACATGGCTTATTCGTTTCATAGCACCTTTCCTACCCTAGAGGCTTCTCTGGCGAACCTGACCTCTTGGACGCATTAGCAGCTCTTTTCAACAAGTACTTCGATCCGGTGGTTCCCGTGCTCCCCTCGCATCTCGCTACAGCTCCTGGTGCTAATGCCTCCATTGATGCTCTCCTTTATAACATCTGCGAGGCGGGAGACGGGATTCTGATTCCCAGCCCATACTGGAATGGTTTCGACTTTGGCATCCGCGTCCGGTCCGCCGTGAATCCCGTCCTGGTTCCCCTCCCTTCATTCGGATCAAACTTTACCGAAGAGCTGCTGCCGGCGTTGGAGGACGCCTACAGATCTGCGACGTGCCCGATCAGGGCCTTGATGATCACCAACCCTCACAATCCGTTTGCCATTTGTTATCCCAAGGATATATTAAAGCAATGTCTGAGATTCTGCAAGAAACACGACATTCATTTCATTTCAGATGAGGTTTACGCCCTGTCCATATTCTCGTCCCCGGATTTGCCCGACGCCCGGCCCTTCATCTCCGTATTGTCGCTGGACCTTGACGAGATCGGGGCGGACAAGTCCTGTGTGCATATGATTTGGAGTACGAGCAAAGATTTCGGCCAAAGCGGTTTTCGAATGGTATGTGAAGTGAATTTACTATAAGAATACGTCTATTAATCACTTTTAAATCTAGGGGGTTGCCGTCACGCAATTCAACGAGGAGATGGCCGTGGGTCTTGCGCTTGCAGCAAACACTCAGACGTCAGCTCTTACTACAATCTTCACCACGAGTTTACTCACCTCTTCCCAACTTCCATCTCTCATTAGTCTCAATTCTGAAAGGCTCTCCAAAGGGTATGCGACATTGACAAGCTTCTTCAAAGAAAGCGGAATCCCATATATGCCTTGCAACGCTGGACTGTATGTTTTCGCTAAAATTGCACCAAGTGCGGAAACGTGGGAGGATGAGATGGATGTAGTCACGAAGCTGAAGGAGGCGGGAGTATTGGTGAGCGCCGGAAAGGCATACCATGGCCCAGATAGCAAAAAGGGTTGGGCGCGCGTAGGGTTTGCCGTTGAGGAATCCCAGCTTCATGAAGCAATCCGGAGAATGCGGACGGTATTTTCACCGCGGCGGCTTGACGATCAATGATATTCGTGGGCTTTCATAAGAAACGAGGGTAGCTCAATTGTCATGAGATTATTTCTGTAACATCTCAATTAAAGAACATGTCTATTGAGCTTTAGGCAACTCCCTCGCCAGCCCGCACCCTGCATACGCGCCCATAGTCATAGCATTCGAAATCGTCTTCATCGGCGTAGCGCAATCCCCAGCAGCATACACCCCCGCGACATTAGTCTTGCAAAAGGGAGGCATCGCCTCGATATCACCCATTTTCGAGATATTGAGTCCTAGCTGGTCCGCGAATTTTCGGTCTAGCTTAGTTAGCGGCCGATGAACGATGAAATCCTCCGTCTTCCGCGACCCGTCCTTAAATTCGATCGTGATTCTAGAGCCCTCGCCTCGTGTAAGGCGCGCGATCTCACGGTTATCAACCGACATGCCGGGAGTCTTTAACCCTGAGGATATTTCTTCACTCAGAGCGGTGTTGCCATTCGTGTAGATGGTCATGGTGTCGGAGAATTTGTGACCATCATGGGCAAGTATGGTCGCGTGTAGCGTGTTCGCAAGCCCATCAACGGCTAGCAAACCTGCAGAATGACAGCCACGCAGCTCGAATCCAAATTGAAACATACATGGATATCTAAAGAGAATCAGTTTATACGTCGAAGTGACGGTGCATAATGAAGTTGGCCGCTTACATTCCCCGAGCATATAGATCTCCGTAACCAGGAATATCCGGAAATACATCGCTCGTGCCGGTGGCTAAGAGAACTTTCTTCCCTAGCCACTTGACCCCCTTTTCATCCGTAACTTCGAATAGGTCGTCGCTTTTCTTCTCAATCTTTTCCACACTAGCATCGACGAAGGTAGTGAATCCTGCATCGGCCAACTCCTTACGGGATGCCTCCCTCATTTTCTCGGGCTGTTCGTTCTCCCATGTCGACGTGAGTCGCACGGGAGTTGCATAACTGTTTCGCGGCTTTTTGGAATCAAAGATAACTGTGGTATGCAGGGCCCGATACAGAGTCAACGCGGCCGAGAGCCCAGCATGGCTACCGCCGATGATAAGTACGTCGGCCACGGTGGGTTGCGTTCCGTTGACAGAAGTGCCCGACATATTAGACCACTCGAACTTCTACGGCGACAAGGTCCCAATATCTCTCTTTTCAAATATTCTACGAAATTTTAATTCAATTTACAGGCCGATTGAAATGGTCATAAGTTCGAAAGCTTCGAGGACACGATTTTTATTGGTGGGCTTGTAGCATAATCCTTCGGTGGCCGAGAATTTAGGTCATGCTCAGCGGAGGATCCCCTCACAGCCCCTGATCTCAATGCCTTACATATACCTAAAATCACCACAAGCTCGTCAAGGCCTTCAAATTACACAAATACATTTACATCATTTCTATACAACGTATCATAAAGAGATGTTATGTGGGCTAATGAATGACCAAACATCTAACTTCCACACTTTCCCTCGGCTCGACATCCGGGGGTGCATCGGGATGATTGAATGCCGCGTGCGCGCAAACTAGATCAAGTCAGCGAACCAGATATAGAAAGGAAACCAAATCATTATCTTTTTCACTCACATTTACTGACGCCGTCCGTCTTGCTATCCCAAATTTTGATGACCGTAACCTCGTTCGTCTTCTGCTTGTCGAGGTAGTACCACTTCTGCTCCTCGGAACTCGTGAACGTGGCTGTCTGGCCTCTCTCTTCGTCTTTCTCCCTGAGAAGATCGCATGGGTGCATTTCGGAGGCCTTGACGGTTTGGTAGTCCATTGTCGCCAATGGCCAATCCATAACCGGCCCATTAAGCGGTCTCCAGACACTGCGCTGAGGTTAGTTGGGTGATATAAGCGTCTAGGGGCGATTCTATTACTTGATCATTTGGACGCGCCCCTTCAAGAGCTCGTCCATGTTCTCCTCGTCGCCAATGTTCATCTTCAGACGCCGTAGTGCGCCCTTCTCTGACTGGTCGCAGTGAACCTAGAGTTGTACTTAGCATTTTTAGTACTCAAAAGATGGGAGATGAAGAAATTACCATCGTCGCCGGCTGTTCCTTTCCATCGTCGTTCTGTGTCTTCGAGAGGTCCAACCTTCTCTTGCGTAGAGTATGATCGAAGATGATAATTCTCGGGGCGTTGGTAAGTTTCTTGACGAATTTCTCAACATGTGGGTAGTATAATTCTTTGACGATCCCCTTATCGTTGCCACGCAAGGCGTCGATCACGTCTTGCGAAATATCATCGTTGAAATAGGCAAATCCATTCGAGTCTAGCGTAAAGCTCTCCTTATTCGCTCGTGCATCGTGGATCTTGACGGGATAATCTTGCCATTTGAAGTTCATTCGCTCATATCCGGGTGCCGGATTTATGCGTATGAAAGGGTTTCCTCTCGTAGTATCCCAAGGCTCAAGAAATCTCATCTCTGCGACGACTTGGGAAGGGTGTTTCGATGTGCCGTTCTTAATCACAACTGGTTTACTCTCTGCCTCCCACACGGGGATAAACTCAATTGCACATGGCCAAGCATTTCGAAGCGGGTAGATCTTCGTCAGCTCCCATCCGGTTTCGTTCGCCAACTTTCTCCATTGGGTTTCTTCCCTTTCTCTGCCACCAACGGCTACCATCATGTTCAAGTCGCCGTATCTCGACATTCTCCCCATATGGCCATCCCTCAAAACCGATTCAAGTATCACAAGCCGGCTATGTGGGCTCTTTTGAAGAGCCTTGCGGATATTCCTCAGAATTATGCTAGCTTTTTCGTCGTCCCAGTCGTGGAGGCACCACTTCATGATGTAGACGTCAGACGGCGGAACTTCTTGGAAAAAGTCGCCCGCAATCAGATTCTCCGGTGGTATACGGTCTCCGACATCAGCATACTGTCCTTTTGGGTCGTGGAAATTGGACCTGGCTTGCTCTATGACCTTGGGAATGTCGAGTATGGAACCCTTCATAGTCTCGTACCCTCGAAGAAGCAGAGCGATAAGACCCCCGCCTCCTCCGCCAACGTCGACGACAGTGCTTTCCGCCACTTCCTCCCACGGGTAGTCTTGCAGGATACCGGGAGCCTGTGCTATGGCGCCGCCGCTCAGGGTCTTATGGAACTTCGGCACCCAGCCCTGGTCGGAGAAGTACTTGAACATGCTGTCGTCCGTGTCGTAGTTGATCTGCGCCGGAGAACGCACGGCGTCCTTTTTACAGGAGGCGGGAATGCCGCGCGCCATATCGTAGAATTCGTTGCCGTACAGCTCTACCCAGTTTCGCCACTGCGTCCAGTGATCGGACGTGAGTAGAGTAGACGTATGGTTATTTGAGTAGCTATCGGTGTCGGCGTCGTAAGCGAAGATGGAGTTGTTGTGGAGTACGCGCATGACCTGCCGAAGACGGTCGGGTCGCGCATTGCATTCGCTTGCCAGCTCCGGGAGTGTCTTTGGCCCAAAGTTGAGAATATCAGGGATGCCCATCTCGACTGCCGTACATAGCGCCTTGGTGTTCATGTATCCTATACGTTGGTTAGCTGTAAAGTTTCTTGCTAGTTAGAATGATGTCGCACCTAGAAAATGATCGGCAAGAACAAGATGACCGGGCTCTAGTAGCAGTCGTATCTCTGAGAGTAAATCCAGAGTCTCTGATGCTAATAACGAAAGCTTCCGATCGGGTAGCTTCTCCGTATCGTGGAGTGCTGTTTGTAGTGATGTCTTGGCATCTCCGTTCAGCTTTCGCGATGCTGTCTTGAGCGAATCAATGAGATCTAATAAAATAGGCTCCATGACGCTTAATCAGACTCAGATTGAATGTAAACTCTAACAAATAAAAGTGACTTTGCGCATGATAGGAGCTCACGATGAGTTAAATGTCATGACGGTACCTACCACTTACCTGCCAGGGGCTTGTCCTGTAACGTGCGCTCGGCTTCCGGCCTGGAGGGGGCGGTTCCAGCGGTACTTACGGGGTCCCGAAAGGGGCCAATCCTTCACGAAATTTGGCTGATCTATGTCAGCAGCCTTCTACACGATTGAAAAACGCAAAAATAAGAGGCTGCTCATTAATTCCGTGTCGCGAGAGTACCTATCGCACCCATGCGGGATACTCGCAGTCAAACCTCGGACGAGGAGACAGCTGCCCTTCTCGGAGATGAGCGCAGCAATGCCTCCACCCATAGCGATGCCTCAGAGCCGAAGACGCCTAGCTTCGTGCCGGAGTTTGCCTTACCGATTGCACTTCTAGCAGCCCTCGCTATGGCCTCAACGGCCGCAACAGCCTATTTCGCCTACGCAACACTTCTCTGCGCAAACCCCAATCATTGCCAAGATGGGGAGACCAGTAGGTATGCCGGATTTGTCGCCGGCGCTACGTGCGTATCCAATATCTTGGGTACTTCAACGCTCGGCTTCCTGCAGAAGAAAGCAGTCACGCACCGCAAACTCGGGCTGCTGCTCTGGATGCTTTGTCGCTCAATGAGCGCCGTGATGCTGCTGGTCGGAGGCAAGTACTTTTATTCGTTCAAATCTAGAATCCGAATTTTAACGAGATTTTCAAGTTTCCGTACACAACATCTACGCTGCCCTCTCTGGTCGCATTTTCGAAGGATTGGCTTCGGACAACCTTCTTCACTTCATTCTCAATGCGATTTATGCGCAATCGGAGGCCAAAGACAAGACGTCTTCTCTCATAAGCTACTCGCTTGCTCTCTACATGATTGGCATCTCCGTCAGCCCCTTTATTGCGGGGCTTTTCCAGAATTTCATCATCAGTTTCTTCATTGCTATTGGACTTTTCATCGTGATTTTGGCCTACATACAGATCGGGCTGGTAGGTTATACCGCCAGCAGCAAGCATTCCGCCGAAGAAATTGAAGTAAATACAGATGAAAATCCAATTGGAAATGGGATGCTTAGGAGGCTCAAGGCGTGGTCTAGCACTGTCTTCTCACCCCTCGGACCTTTTCGAGGAAGGCCTGCCCACATTTGCATTGGTCTCAGCCTCTTCTGCTACAATATCATACAATCTTACATCTTTAATGCATTATTAATCTACACCTCAACACGGTTTGGGTTCACAGGAAGGGAGAATGGCTTCATCATCTCGATTGCGCACTCCGTCGCAGCACTCTACATTTTCACGAGTCTGTTTCTGATTCCATGGATCATGCAGCAACTCCGGGATAGAAGTATTTCCCAGGCGTCGCAATCACCTTCAGGATCTCAAAACAGGGACATCCTCCTTGCAATAACCTCGCTTACCGTCCAGAGCCTATCAATAGTGGCCCTTGGATTCGTCAACCAACCAGGACAAGTCTACTTCATCACGGTCCTCCTTGCTATAGGACTGCCTGTGCCTTCTTTCATCAAAGCATACTTTGTCGGCTTCTTCGACGGCACCGAGAAGCCAACAGCACTGGCCGCCTTATCAATGATGGAAATGCTGGGAAGCGTGCTGGGGCCCCTCGTACTCGGGGGTTTGCAGAGCTATTTTGCGGCTACTGGCGGGATCTTCTTTGTTGCTGCTGGGCTTGGCGGCGTTTCCTTGATTTTTCTTGTCGGCGGGTCAATAGTATTAAGCCGGAAGGATGCTGCAGACAGCGATACCATGTCGTGAGGATAGTTTGGAAATGCAGTGCGGTTATATAAGCCTCAACTTTCCTGAATCCAGACCCTGTCTTAACTTTAACTGGATTACTGGTAAAACGTGCTCGTCCAACTACAACGACGCCGGCGTAAATGTATGACGGATAGCGCAATACCAAAACATTGAAGTAATGGACGTTGATCCAGGCTGCATGTCACCATGTGCACATAAACACACCGGGCGTTAGAAGCAAAGGAGCAGGTTGGGGCTATAGTCCTCGTTTACAAGGTTTATATGTAGGAGACTGACTCGTGGCCCGCTCGCCAAGGAACCCATGAAGTCAACCTCTTGTAACAGTGATGATAGGGGGCTGATAGTACGTATTAGGGGATACGAGGATAGGCAATCATGGAACAAGTGATGGGGTCAACTGAGCTCTCTGGGATCATGTTATATACCCGGTGATATCTACGGATCTCCCGTGGATCACCCTCTTGATATTTCGCTCCACCGTCAGTTTCACTCTCCGCTATTGACCCAATGTTCGGTCGATAACCCGACCACCAAGAAGCAGCATGAAATTGACTGTGCTATTTATCCATTCCCTAACGGCTTCCGCCATAGCGGGAGTAGTCGATCCCCGGCAGGGCCTTGATACCTCGCTAGTCGCCTCCGCGCCGACTCCAAGCACGGCCTCAATACCCGTCGGGCCCACTGCCGACTCCACAAGCTACGACCTGAGTCAGATAACCCAGTCGGCTACGGTGAGCCCCTTCCCCGTGCTCACGGAACCCACCTCGAACGGAGGCGGCGCTACCCAGACCGAAAGTAGCGATACCCCTACCGAGAGCGGAGATGGCGCTACACTGAATGGGGTTATCGAGGCGCGACAGACGGCGTGCCAACCCCTTCCCACCGGCTCCGGACCCACCGTAACGCCCGACACCGACAGGGCGTTTACGCGGAACAGGGCATTTGCAACCGTCGCAACCGCCGCTCCCACCCCCACTGGTTACAACCAGACCTTCGTCAACCTGCAGGCGCGCAGCGACGCCTTCGGGTACCTGGGATTCGTGGTGCTGGACTCGTACGACACGGGGCAGTGCGCGGACCTGTGCAACGACGTGTTCCTGGGGTGCCAGTCCTTCAACATCTTCTTCGAGCGGGACCCGACACTAACACCGGGCCGCGGGTGCCGGAACCCGCCGTCGACCACTAACATCAAGTGCGTGTTCTGGGGCGGCGACCTGGCCGCCGACACCGCCACCAACCAAAACGGCGAGTTCATCGCCAACTTCCACGTCGTCGTCGCCGGGAGCAACGGCTACATGAAGACGGACCCACCGGACGTGCCTAATTACAGCGGCGAGTACACCGGGAACGCGACGATCGACGTGCCCCAGCGGGACACAGGCGGGGGCCGCGGCAGGCGCGGCGGGACTTTTATAGGTTCGCGGATCTTCACGGATACATTTTTTAATCCCCGGCTATGCGCCGCGGCGTGTGATGCGCAGACTAGGTACGCGCTCGCCAACCCGCCTCCAAGGGGTCAGCCACAAGTGTGTCGCTTCTTTGCGACGTACCTGCTGTATAGGAACGGGGACCCAATAGCGCAGTACTGCTCCCTCTACACGCGCTACTACTCGCCGACGTTTGCTACCTTCACCGTGAGTTGTTTATCCGCACAGCCGTAGTTGCCAGTTACTAATTTGGGCTTTATAGGGAGCGACAATCAACGGCGATACCTATTCCGTCCGTGATGCTTTCTCGTACAGGAGTCGGAGAGGACGCACTGATTGATTTGGGGGAGGATCGGGTACTAAAGCTCCAGTCTGTTTTGTCGGTGATGAAAAGTTTTGCTTCCAGGCACCACCGGTACAAGCGTCCCATACGGAGCCCACTGCGCACTAGTTTGAAACGCAGCGGGGAGTGTAATGTCGGTAACGCAATGTTGAAATTAGTAAATAGCGCTAAGTTGGAAATAATATCACTATCTATATGCTTGCTTCATGCTTATTGCATTGTTTATGGTGAAAGTAGTAGAGCCATATATCACCACACTATGCGGCCAACCATCGTAGGAGTTGGCGGGTATGCCAAGGCTTAGTAGGCCAATTCCAACAAACGGGCAATCAGTCGATGCGGGGTAGCGAGGGGTAGCGGCGACGAGGTTGGCGATACCCCTATTGTCCCACTTATTTCCTTTTTAGGATAGTTCATTCCTATACCCAATACACCCACAAGCCTACCACAACGGGAAACTTCGGGTGGCATTCGGACGGTAACGATCAATTACGGACAAGCCTTACTACTCAGCATACTTAGGCACATCTTCCCCAGCTCTCCAAGTATACTTCGAGCCCGGATGGTCCGCCGGCAACCGAGAATTTCCGGCACCGGTCAATGTTTCCCGGATTGTGGCCCCTTTAACGGGGTAATCATCCCAGAAGATACCTCTTCTCCTCAACTCCGGAACTAATAACTCCACAATGTCGTCAAACGTGCCCGGAATCGTCGCGAACTTGAAGTTAAATCCATCAACATCAGCTACTTCAACCCACCGCTCTAACTCGTCAGCAACAGTTTTAGGGCTACCAATGATCTTGTTTCCCATCCCACCAACCATTAAGTAATCCGCAATAGTCTTCTTATTCCATTTCAAGCCCTCGCTTCCCGGTACGGTCGCCGCCCAGTTATTGGCAAACGTCTGTACGGCAGGCTCGCTACCGAGCCGTACATCCTGATCATCCGAGTACTTGTCCAGATCGTAGCCCGTAAACCCGCCGAATAACGCCAAGGCTCCTTCACCGTTGCCGTATTTATGTAGATCCTGGAACTTGGCCTCGGCTGCCTCGTCGGTTTCCGCGACGATCACCAACGTCGCCGTGATAATCTTCACGGAGCGACCGTTGCGGCCCAGCTTTTCCGCCTGCGCGCGGATGTCGTCGACCTGCTTGCGGACGAGCTCGGGGGTGGATCCTCCGAGGAAGACCGCCTCGGCGTGTTTGGCCGCAAATACTTTTCCGGCTCTTGACGTGCCTGCTTGGAAGATAAACGGGGTTCGCTGCGGCGACGGTTCGCAGATGTGGGCGCCGGGAATACTGTAGTATTTCCCCTTGTGTCCTATTTCCCGAACGCGTGCAGGATCCGCGTAGCGCGACTGAGGGTCGTTCGGCGGCAGAACTGCGTCGTCGCGCCATGAACCCTCCCATAGCTTGTAAGTTACGTTCATGTACCTATGCCTGTTAGTATCGTCTCTTTGGACGATTAGGGCATGGATCATATACTCTTCCGCAATGTTGTATCTCTCGTCATGCTCGATCTGAGTGTCCAGCCCGAAATTTCGAGCCGCTGACTCCAGGTACGAGGTAACTACGTTCCAGGCAATTCTACCGCCAGTCAAGTGGTCGAGGGTTGAGAATTTGCGCGCCAGAGAATACGGTTGCTCATATGTCGTGGAAGACGTGACCCCGAAGCCGATCGTCTCTGTGGCAGCAGCCAAGGCAGATATACTCAGGAGAGGATCATTGCTTGGGAATCTATGATATTGTAAGCGGGCAGCTACCTAGGAGAAACGCCATAATCATTCAGGGGGGTTTGTGGGAACATACTGGGCGCCAGACTCAATCGCTGGCTGAAGACTCTGCTTGTACACATCATAGCCAGCGAGCACGTCTGCAAAGAAAATGCAATGGAACTTTGCAGCTTCAAGCTTTTGTGCGAGTTTTATCCAATGTTTAATATCTTTATATTGTCTCCCTTGGTCATTCGGGTGGTTAAAGAGGCCTGGATTTAGATGCGCCGGGGTCTGATGCACGAATGCGCTGAGAATAAGCTGTCTCTTGCCTGAAGCTGAAGACGTCATTGTTTCCGTTGGGTATGTCTTATTGTGATGGCTGATTCATAGCTCTGCGCGCACCTAAGACTAACTCTTATACAAGGGATTCGAGGTAAACATCGCAAAATAAATCGAATGTTCACAATTGAATGAAAGCACTACATTTTGTCAGTTGGAACATAGTTCAGCCGATGTCGGCTTGAGTATTCTCGAGAGGCTGCTAAGTTGATCGTGATCTTGGGATAACACAAGGGCATGCCACTCTGAAGTTTCGCGGCTAGTTTGTAGTGCTGCGATAACTCCGCTTTCTGTATGCATCTAGTACTATAACGTGTTAAATGATTCCATAATGGAAGCGAGGTTTTGAAATCACGATCATTTGGCTGGTATCTCTTCGCCTTCTGGTGTAGCACGCAATGATAGCGTATATCACGTCTCTGGCTCCACTGCCGAAGCGAGGACCCGAATCCATGGTTCGATGGCCGGTGTGTCTTCGCTTCTAGCCCTAGCACGCAATGATGGTGTATATCACGCCCCTGTACTTATCCTTGCACGTCAAGCCTCGTTTGGCGATAGCTTTATTTGGTGGTAGAAGGAAGGGTTGTATAAGAGCTTCTTGGATGCAACTGTTTTTGTGTAACATTTGTGTAACAACAGGTTTAGAACACTCCGTCGGTTAAGAATAACTTCGTAATAACTTCGAAATAACTTTACGATGACCGAGATAATTGAGCCCGGGCTGCAGAAGGGAGTGCGAAAATGGTACCAATGGTTTTCGCCCGAGGACACTCCAGAGGAACGCCGAGTGATCTTGAAGCTTGATCTGATGATCCTCCCCATTGCTCTGCTGTCTTTTTGGATCAAGAACATGGACTATGGCAACATTAGTAAGAACTTCATGTCCCTAAACTTGGACTCAACTAATTATTGGCAGATAATGCTTATGTTTCTGGCATGAAAGAGGAACTCAAGTTCTACGGAAATGAACTTGTAGAATTACAGACCGTCTTCACAGTTGCGACTGTTGTATTCCAGCTGCCTTTTGCCTGGCTTTTCCCGAAAGTTCCTCTTTACATCTTGATACCCAGCATGGAACTCATATGGGGTGTTTTCAACTTGGCGCAATTTCGAGCCAACTCATTTGGGCAAGAGGTTGCTTTTCGCTTCATGGTGGGCGTGTTTGAGGTAGCATACAACGGTCTCCTAAAACCTTGACGAAAGAAATGCTAATTGTCATATAATAGTCAGCGTTCTTCCCATGCATACAATACGTCCTCGGTTCTTGGTACCGAGGCGACGAGATCGCACGACGTGGGGCCTTTTTCTATGTCGGCCAAACAGTTGGTGCCATGTCGACCGGGCTAATCACGGGGTCCGTCGCAACAACGTTTGCAGGGCGTGATGGTCTTTCGGGGTGGCGTTGGATGTTCATCTTTACATCTGTCATCACATTCCCCATCGCTATGCTCGGCTACGTCTTATGGCCGGGAACGCCCCTGAAACCGAATAAGCTACTTCTCAACGATCGCGATATTGAGATTGCAACTCAGCGTCTCCGTCGAGCGGGCCACTTGGACAACCAGGGTCTATTAGATAATCCGGATCTGAACTGGACGCTCATTAAAAAGATTTTCCGCAACTGGAAGATATGGACGCTTACGTTGTGGGATGTCACGTTCTGGGCGACAGGTCTACACGTATCGGGCGGAACGTACCTGCTTTGGATCAACAGCTTGAAACGATATAACGTTCAAAAGGTCAACAATCTCGGGTCAACGGCACCGGCGATTGGCATCTTCTACCTCTTCCTATTCTGCTTCGCCAGCGATATGTTCCTAGGAAGAGCTTGGGCTCTCTCTCTGTCCTACGGCTGGAACATGATTGGCGTCTTGATTCTCGTTATCTGGAACGTGCCAGAGTCGGCGAAATGGTTCGCACATAACACGACTTACGCTGCTACTGTCATTTCGCCCGTCTTCCACGGTTGGGCAAACGACATTCTTAAACATAACGCGGCAGAGAGAGCGTTCGTGTTAGTCTTCATGAACTGTATCGCGCAAGCCAACTCCGCATGGATTGCCTTGGTGATATTTCCTACGGTCGAAGCCCCTCGTTTTGCGAAGGGTTTTGCTGTCACCTTCGCTCTTTCGTTTCTCTTCCTTGGTATGACGCAAGTAGTTAGGCTACTCCATCAACGTGAGGAGAAGAACAAAGTCGGATCTGCTAGTCTGGCTGACGTGGAAGAGAAGGAGAGTGAAGGTCAGGTTATAAACCCAAAGGACGCGACTCGAACAACTTTAGTAACGGTATAAAGCTATAGAAGTTATAAAATGAATGGAGTTGCTACATTGCGTTTAAGCCAATGTGGCCCAAGGATTAATTGATATGTCTACCTAGGTAGTTGTGCTTTGGAGAAAAAGCTGCAAAGGACTTAAGACAAGTTCAGAGATGTAAGGATCAAGTTAAAATACTGATGCCAAATATAACCTATTTACCAGTTACTACTTAACTCGCGAGTAAATAAGCTTTAGATCATTAGGATAGACAAGTTTCTAATGTGAAATCAAGTTGTCTGGACTCATCCAATGTGTACGCACGGAAGAGGTAGGGATGTGATGCCCGCTCTCCATCAAGACGGAGACAACAGCGATCCTTTCCGGACTAGGAGAGTTGTTGCGACGAATTTCCCGAATCGGTTACATGCCACCTCCCCATTGGTAGCGTATGCCTTCACGCTGAGGCTCAGCCTACGAGAAAAAGCCTGTCTGGCTTTCTCATTACCTAACTTGTAGCTGAAGCATTACGCAAAGCTGACCTACGGGAAATAACAGGCGCTCTATGGCACTTAAACAAGTTAAATCTCGGGGATAAGATGTAGAACGGTGGAAGAGACATAGGACACTGCGCCGCACGCTGGCCATATGATCGATGACTGAAAAAAAGGTATATAAACTGTAGGTTTCTGTCATGCCAGCAGACATTTACTGCCAAGGCACATCTCACGACTTGATCAGCAATTCATAACATTCGAAAAGACCATGAACTTCCTCATTCTCCTCGTGGCGGCAGCCATAGCAGTAGTGCGCTCGCAATCTACCACTTCGGCATGCGATTACCAATGGATAACCCAGCCTATCGACCACTTCGGAGACACCAACGGGACCTTTCAGCAGCGCTACAGCATCTTCGATGACTTTTACAAGCCGGGTGGCCCCATCATGTTCTTCCAGGGGGAAGAGTCGTGGGTCTTGGACTGTGCAAACACGACAGTCGTGTACGAGTACGCGAAACAGCTAGGCGGGCTGGCCGTCTCACTAGAGCATCGTTACTTTGGTCAAAGCCTTCCGTACGCGAACGACTTGCACATTCCGAGCAACATGAAGTACCTTACCCTGGATAACGTCATGGCGGACGCCGTATCATTCATCGACTACATCAAGGAGACCATCGAAGGTGCCGCGGACAGCAAGGCGATTGTTCACAGTGGTTCCTATGGAGGGTTCCTCGCGGCCGCGTTCCGATTGAACCACCCGGACACCTTTTTCGGAGCTTTGGCGTCTGCAGGGCCCGTCAAGTCGTTCTCTAACAGCAGTGACCCTGATACATACAACTGGTGGAGATGGGTAAACCGGGTTTACCTCGAGCGCTCCCAAGAGGCATCTTCCAAGATCCAGAACGCCTTTCAGGTCCTACAAAAGCGACTCGCCTCTCCGGACATCGCAAGCTTGAAAGGAGAACTGAACCTTTGCTCTACGCCTTCGCTTAACGACACCACATCGAATGCGGGGCTCCCCGTTACCATTGCTAACATATTTTCTCTTGCTGCCGAATTCAACTACCCTATTGCTCAGCCAGGCCGTAGCCCGATCGCCTACCCATTAGACCGGTTTATCAACATCACTTTGGAAGAAAACGATCCTATTCAAATCTTAAACCGTACCTTTTGGTCCTGGTTCGATGCCCCTGGGAACCAGCTCGCTACCTGCCTCAACCACACGGACCCTCTGTTCCTCCAGAAAGCCGTCCCGCCTATCGAGACCGTGCCATTCCATTATATCACCTGCACGTATATGCCCCTAGCTTCAGCGAACGTTCCGAACGGGACCATTTTCCCATCTGATCCCACGGCATCTGACGGTACACCTCTGTACTGTAACCTGACATACGGTGTGACGCCCATGAGCCAGGAAGAGATATATGAACGTTACCACTTTTCTCCTGCTGAGATCAGGAACTCAACCCAAATTATATGGTCAAACGCCCAGTATGATCCGACATCTTCTGTTAGCGTGGACTATCTGCCCATCCCGGACGGGTACTGCAAGTCCAGGATGATACTCACCAGCGATATGGCGCATAGAGAGGATCTGTTTGCGCCTGATCCGAGCGACCGAAAGACAGTTACTGAGCTTAGGAACAAGGAACTGCAGATCTTCAAGGAGTGGTTATTCTTCTGTCCATGAAAGACATTGGGTGCAATACGGGGGCTCGGATGAATATTGCTAGGTATGGGTTATTAAAGATGCAGTGGGATTTTGATGAACTTGGGACGAATGTTGTTTTGGAATACGTATGCGCCGGCGTGCTCCTGCCATGAGCATAACGAAGAACCATGCTAGCGAGCATTTTACGGCAGACCACATCATTTGAATTAGAGTAATTATCGACGGGGAGAGAGCGAGCGAGTAAGACTTCTTTATCGATAGATACCTACATTAAGTAGCTAAATTGTTTCCAATCTTCAATATTGTCTCCGGTACATTTCTTCAGAGCATGGTTAGCCTCAAGAATTGCTGGCTACTCAATGTCCATATCCCCAACTCTATGTCTACAAATCAAGTCTTCATAGCTGGGAGATCCAGACGCTAGCCAAGAGCATCCAACAAGAGTTACAAAACTCAGTAGTGATGATTCCATCGACCAAGACGTAGAGAAATGGTAGAATGAAATGATATTTTAGGCACCTTACGTACCTACCTAAGTTTGGTGATGTTAGTTGGGTGGGAATTAGTCGTTACGTTAGTGAGTTGCTCGAAGCCTAAATACCTACAAGACGTTAGATGTCACAGCTAGTTTCATTGTAAGTAAAAAAAAAGGGGCAAAAGTTTGGCCACCCAGGGAATCGAACCCCAGGGTCTAGGGATACACGCAACCATAACTTCTATGCATAGCGTAAAGATAGTATCCGCTAAACCGAACCAACTCGGCCATATGGAAATTGATCGTTCGCGGTGTGGTGGCTAGGTATAGAATTAACATAACTTAAGTTCTGAAGATTGAAATGTACCTATCAGGTACCTGGGAGGTAGGTATGCGCCTCGCATTTTTGATCAAGGTGTTGAAGGGAAAGAAAAGGAGGCAGAAGAAGAAGAAGACTAGCACTTCTATATTAGCACCTATCATATCTTTAGGAGTAAATTCGAGAAACTCGGTCCACCCCTGGCTATCGTCACCTTCGACATTCTCTACCAACACGAAACATGCTCACGCTGTGATACTGAGAGCCCGCCACCAGCGCCTTGGTTGCAGAATCGCAGATCATTGCCTCGTGTAGTCCCAGTAGTTTAGTAAACCGTGAATCCTCGACAATAACTCGTTGGACCGTGAAGATGGACGGCGAGTGGGTCCCGAGTACCGGAATTCGGAAAGGGACCATAGAGGGCGATGTTGCCTCCATGCATAACACCGAAGAGATCGTGGGCGTCGAACTCGGCGTTGACATCGAATAATTCGGCAAAGCGCTTCGGTGACTTAAGACTCAGCTGTCGATCGAACCATGGCCTCTGAGACACCAGAAGTCCCTCCTGTAGGATTTAGCATCTGTTGTTCAAACTAATTCTTGTCCCGTAATTTGAATCTGTGCCGCAAGAACATTTCCACTGTGGATACATTTTCTCTATCTGCCTAGGCTAAGCTGGCATGTAGGCTGAGCTGTTGCGGGTCGCTCTCGAAGGATGCCCTCGTTATTTTTCGGTGGACACGCGCGGCTATCGTGATGGAATAAGCTACCCGCAAATAGTTAGCCTCCTGTGCGCAATCTTAGACCCTAGATAATACAAATCATATCGATCTGTGTGTAGCAGATGCCAAGTGCCTTGATGATATTGATAGAACCACGTGGCGTAGCAGGGCATAGGTCAAGTGCCTGGCCCTGGCGAAATGTCTGGTTTGTTGTTCTCGTGAGGTTGAAAAAGCAACATCGCCAACATCACCACCTCATTAGTGCGAAAAAACGCGGGTGAGGTACCATCTCAACGGTTACTATCGACGCGTTTGGAGTTCTTTCCGTCTGCGTTGACAATTGTGTTCGGGCCGTTTGCCGAGTCGTTGAGGAAATCGTGATGTTGTGCTCACTAAAGCGGCTTCTAGACAGCCTTGCAGCTAAGACGAGGTCATTTTTCTGGCCCCGAATTGCTATGAATAGATCTAGCAGACGTATTTTTAGCAATTGTGCGGCTCGTGACCTATCACGACTTCATTGAATGAGTTCTAGAATACTGAAATTACTATTACTTACCTCTCAAACCTCTCGATGCGCATACTTCGAAAAATGTGAGGGTGCGGACAGTCCCCCTTTTCGGTTCTTGACAACAGCAAGTTGAGGCGAGCAAACGTAACATCCCGAGCTGACGGTCCGATAAATGTCTGTTATGCATTCGCGTTTGCACCTATAGTCTTGTGAGTAAGCTCGTTTGGATGCGCATTTTTAAGCATAAGATTGCCATATGCAACTGCAAAGCTGGTTGTTGATAACATGTCGGATTGTTGTCTGAAAAGGTGAGAGATCGACGGGCGAAGACATTCTAGTGTGTCTAGTGTAGGATTCAATAGTCTTATTAGGGGCCCCCTCGGCCTCCGATTGCAGGTTTCACACGTCAGAATAAACATAGATAAAAGCTTGAGTGCTTCGTGTTGTATAGATCCTACTTGATATTCACAGAGTGCTGTATAGCGGTAACTACCTAAAGTGTGGGACTAAATGTCACCAAGGTCGGTCACTAAGTCGGTGAAAAATGGTAGGTTGTAAGATTAAATCCCAGGTTGGTAACAAAGCGAGTCCGCCTATGCCAGCGCCTATCGATGGCGATGAGGTCTTGGCATATTTTCCAACTGTCAATGCGGGTAGTGCGGGTTAGTGTTTGAGTGCGAATCTCCGCTTACCGCTAACATCGTGAATCCCGTCAGTTCAGCACATCTCCTATCTTGTCAATAGCGTACCTTTGTCCCTACCGCTAGTTACTTGAAACGCAATCAGATGGAACGTAGGATGGGGAGCAGTAAATAAGTCCATCTTAGGGCTGCAATAGCCTATTTCTTTGCCGCTGGGATTCCCACCGCTTCTCCATCAAATATTCCTTGACTTCCCGGAGACGCAAGACGCAAGATGCGAGGATGCGGCAAAGCACGGCAAAGCCATGTGGGATATACGAACGGCAAAACACCGGTGCTCGGCACCTGAACAGCCCCCAGAAAAAAAACTTGTACCCATAGTAAAAACAAAGGAACCGCATTACCCAGCCAAGACGTGACAATAACTTTGTTTCTTGTCCGTAGGGCTGGATCTATACGGAGACCTCGTACGGGCCCCCCCTGAGACCGTGGAACCGGGATTTACGGCTTGTTCCGCCCTAACCGTGTCCGGGCTTAGTCAACTGTTCCCCTGGATTTTAACACGCTGCTCCGCCCCAGCGCGTCGTGGCCTCTGCATAGCTGGTACCACAGATTAGCACCAACAACACCACGAACGGGTTAATCCTCGGGATAAGAGAGGCTACATGACTCGTTCGTACAAGGCCCTGCTTACCTAGGTACCCTGCAATACCTCGGCAGGTGAGGGCATTGGGATCTATGTAGCATTCTCAGGGTCCTTGTCAACGGCACGGTAGCTAAAATTCATTAGGCACCTACTTAGGAGATTATATGCTTAGATGCTGGATGCTTGGATTCGTGGATGGGGATGGACACAGGCTGTGACGTCTTGGGAATGATATGCAGCGAATCACATTCGGCCTGATTCGCGCTTGGCGAATGGTATGCATTTTGGCTTTCATCTTATTAATATCTCCATCAACCGCCAATTGTCGAACCACTATCGATTCGACTCCGAATAGCTATCAAGCCTATACGGGTTTATATACTACCCCTAATGTTCAACTTGACATAAACTTATGCAACTCAACTTGAACCTCAACTTCAACCATCCAGAAATCCATAAAGTCGAGGAAGACAAGCGTTATATATTATCATTATCAGCATTACCCATAAGTCTAAGCGGCGAACCATTCCCAATGGCGTCAAGTGCACCGAGCTGGCCCGGCGTTCGCCCCGTCAAGACGTGCACCGAGTGCAAACAGTCAAAGGTGTGCTTTGCCGATTCTCGCATATTGGCTACGGCTCCGCTAACCGCTCTGCCAGCTACGATGCGACTCCAAAGATCGCTTTCCAAATCCCTGTTCTAGGTGCCAGGCGAGAAATTTGTCTTGTACGGTTGATCCGTCCTTCCGAAGGACACCCGCTCGAAAGTGCGTTCTCTCTAAGTCCTTTTATCGCAAAAACATCGTGAAAAACATCTTCAGTGATGCAGCTTTGTCCAAGGTAGAACTAACCATCCACTCTAGACGACTCGAGGCCATGTCAAGAGAGCTGCGAGAACTTCGCGATCAAAGGATAGCAGATGTCCGTGCCGGTTCTACTACCAGTCCCGACCCGGACACTGCTCGTTCGCAAGACTCAACTGCCAGTGCACCGCGGCCATCGGTGGCGGTCCTAATAGATGATTTTGAGCTAATGGGGCTCGAGTCATTCGAGCTCAGGGGTATCATCGTGACCAAGCAAACAATAATCGAGAGCTTTAGATCGTGAGTATTTTCTGTCTTGTCGTCTAACCTACAAGATTGTATCGATGTCTGGCATCTATAACTAACTCTATTCTACTCAAGATTCACCAACATATACCATCCCCATCTCCCAATACTGGGTCCCGTTTCGCTCAAAACTATCTACCATTCTCACCCGTTCCTGTTCTGGACGATAATTATTATCGTCGCTCTGCGGTCGCCCGTGCCTTCGGACGAGAACCTCTTTTCGCGACTGCATGAGCCGTACACCCAAATGTTGAGGGTAGAGGCTTTGCAAGCGCCGATACCCCTGAGCAAAATCCAGGCACTTTTGTTTCTCTCCATGTGGCCTTTGCCAGTCATGCACCAACGGGATGACCCGAGTTGGCTGTATTGCGGTATCGCCATTAATGCGGCTTTGTATATGGGTCTGCATCGGTCGACCGCAAAATCCGGAACTGTACCGTCGTTGTACACTGTTGGTGTCGCATCGGGCAGTTTGCACGAGAGGTTAAATACGTGGCTTGGCTGCTTCTTTGTCAGCACATCGTAGGTTATTTCATCCATCACTACAAAAGCCGAATCAGGGAGCTAATTGCTGTCATAACAGTCTCGGTATGCATCTTGGCCTTCCGCCAATGATCAATACTCCCTCCGATCTTGCGAACATCCGCACGATCCTCTGCGAGCACACGATCCCGCGCGACTTTTCGCTGCGGATCCGAGTGCTTATCGTGCTCGCGAGTTTTATGAACATCCTCACGCACAATTCCGGCGACGGCGTGGTCGACTCGTCCGTGACGCAGCTCCTCGACGGCGAGCTCGACACGCTAAAAATCACATTTCCCGACGGGTGGACGAGCCAGACGGATTTTACCATCCTGGTAGTCAAGCTGCACGTCTACACGCTCGTCATAACGCGGGCGCGGTCGGGAACCGGCTCGCGCGAGATCCTGCTGAAGATGGGGCTGGGCACCGCGCTGCGCATCATCCACCTGGCGAACGCGCGGTTCAGCGAGCGGCTGGACAAGGGGGAGCTGATGACGCTGACGCAGCGCGAGAAGACGCTGCCGAAGGACTACTACCGGGGCTTAGCCTTCGCGACCATTTTCTTACTCAAACACTTCAACATGAACAGCAGTAACAACAACACCGAGGAGCACCAGCTGGCCGCCAACCACGTCATCATGGCGCACACCATCTTCAAGACGCTGGCCACGAACCCGCGCGACGAGTACGGTCGCGTCGCGAACCTCTTCGAGACCCTGTGCAAGCAGAGCCCCGCTTCTGCTTCTTCGGCGGCCGATGACGGCAGTAATATGAAATCCATGCATTCCGATCGCATGGGCGCGTCGATTGTGCTCGACGCCATCACGGCCGCACGGGAGATGCGCGGCTACCCCATCGAGATCCAGGAGCAGCACCTTGACGTTTTGGACACGACCGAGGGCTTACCGGGGCACGATAATGGGGGCGGTGCCCAGGGGGACATTTTTGGAACCGCGCATCCTGCGCTGATGGAGCCGTGGCCGTCAGATCTCGCGTTTGCGAACGAGTTCTGGGGCGACACTTCGTGGGATGTGTTTAATAGCTTGCCTACGGTGGCGGGTCAATTTCAGACAGGTCATGGTTTATGATAATCAATTTAGGTATATAGAACACCAATTGAATGAACAATGTTAAAAGAAATGACACGATAGAAACGCGATTCTATACTCGTGATAGCTGCGTTAATTTTACAAACAGAGAACTCAAAGAGAACCCAAAAAGAAATTGTGGAAAGAAAATAAAAGTGAAGATAACAGTCTTAATTCCACACACATATAAAAATATAAATTTACAAATAGCCCATAAATCGTACATTCTCCATGCAAAGTGTCTAAATCTATACCAAAGCCGCAACCAATTTCTCAGGTAACTTCACATTTACAAGCGGGAGGTGTTGCTGGGACCCGTGAACATCGTTCTCCATGAAACTTCCACCCGGCACCCTCTTACCGCCTCGGATGCGGGGAATAGTAGCCTTGAAGGCCTGCGCGGGATCGAAAAATCCGCACCAGACGACGTCGCTCTCGAGCAGGTTATAAGCGCTCGCTATTGCCTTCGCGGACAACAGACCCGATTCTTTCACTTTGAGGTAGGTATCCCTGGACTCGAAGATGAGATCAAAGGTAATTTCGTACGGTCCGGCGTTCTTCGACCTAACAACTTTGGCCAGGTCGCCCAGGGTAGCGGGTTTTGAATGTCCGTTTGAAATCGAGCCGTTGCTTGTCTTAGTCGTAGTTGCAGAACTCTTGTGACCGTTAGATTTGACGTCCCCGTTGACCGCGGTTGTGGTGGGCGTTGCACTTCTCGGTGATGACCTGTCTCCCTTTCCCTGTACCGAGACAGTTTGTGTAAAGAGTCGGTTTCGTTTCTTGTGGACGCCATTTCCATTTGTACCGTTTGTGCCATTGGTCGTCGTCATGCTGTCCTCTAATGACAGACGCTCCTCACCATCTTCAAGGTCCATGAGATGGTACATGGAGAATTTGGAGCAGGGCCCTAATTCAATAACGTTTTTTCCGCCAATCCCGAAGGCAAAGTTACCAGAAGTGGCTTTTTGTCCCGGGTAGCTCCCATGCTTTGAAAGATCAGTACATATTTATGTGAGGAGACAGGGTGCGGTGTGTGATATAACTTACAGTAATTCCAATTTTACCAGTAGCGGCGACGCTTGTTGCTAATTCTTGCGACGACGCTAGTACCTCTCCGATTAAGAAGACCTCTGTCGATTGGGCAGATACATCTTCTGTGCCATCTGGCTTTCCGTAGAAATGAAAATCAAATTCGTATGTGCCAGGAATATGGTCGTGCTGAGACGCAGCATATTGCTTGACCAATTCCGTCAGCGAGTCAAGCTGCTTGATCAAAATCGCTGTTTCAAATATTAGCAGTTGAATTACAACCAAAGCGGAAAAACTCATGCAAAGGGATCCTTACGATCGCGAATGCTGCCCATAAACATTGATCGATAACCAACTATCTGGCCGGCTTCAAGCTTCACCTGGTACGGGTTTCCGCTCTCTCTGGTGAAGTGAAACGTACTTCCGCGGACCCTGATGGACCTATCGTCCTCGAGCTGTTCATACGTTGCAGTGTTCAAATCAAAGTATCCACCGGGCCCATGCAGAATGTCAGGGCGAGACTTCTCGTACATCGTGTGGGCGGCTACCGAGACGGGCGTGCAGCGCGCCGTCGGCGTTAAGGGGGAAATGATAAACTCGCCATCCCTGTACACCGTTGCAGTGGCGCCGTGCGACTTTGGCTCCGCGCAGGTGCCTCCGCACTCCAATATCTTGCCCATGTGCGTGAATCCGCCCACCTGGCGCTGCACGGTAGGGTTGCTCCAGTCGTTCATGTCCACGCCGGCCAGGTACGCGCAGTAGGCTACGTACGGGGCCGGGTCGTACGCGCGACCGCCCGCGATGATGTCGAAGTCTGGGTTCGCTGCCATGGCGTCGATAAATGGCTCCGGCCCCATCTGCGCGACGACTCGGACGGATGCATCGATGTCCTCTTCTGTCAGGGGCGGAACACACGCTCCGCACCCGCTGATAGCACCGGCTTTTAGTCTCTCTTTGATTAAAGACTTGTCGATACCGGAGAAGATGCCCACGGTCTTGAAGGAGTACGCGTCATTTCCGTCCTCGCGGGCGAGATCCTCAATGATGTCCAGGATCTCCTGCAGGTGCTCGTCGCTACCGTCGCTGCCCGCGGAGCTGAAGATCAGAGGAACATGAAACGCGTGCGCGAGCTTGAGCAGTTTTCGCAGGTCCCTGACGTACGAGCTCCGCGGAGATCCCATCTTGCCCAGGGCGAGCCGGTCCGGGCCGCTATCCGTCGAACCCGAGTCCAGGATCATGGCGGTGGGCACGCCGGTCGCGACGAAGCGACGAAGCGCTTCCGTGGTCTCACCCTCCTGCAGCCCGTAGCCAAGCATTCCTACGGGGGTGATGATGTGGCATAGAGGCGTCCGCTCGGCGTCGACGCCGGTGGCGCCGTTGGTGATAGCGATAGGCATTTTGGGGAATTGTTTAAGCTCTATAATATAAAAAACAGAAATATGAAATATGTTTGTCAGATATCTAATGATAAAGTGCGAGTAGACAAAACCAAAGCAGGTAATGATATGGCTCAATGTTCATTCTTATTTAAGGGGTTTTTTACTCCATCGTCGTCTAAAATTCCGATCATTTTTCTACATACGTCACCAATGGCAGGTCAACTATCAGCTATCAGCTATCAGCCATCTGAATCCCTTGCATATCGCTACTCCAGCACTGCCTCGCGTCCAATTATTGGCCTGGCTCGGTCATCGGATAGTGCCCTGCCCTCCGCCGTCCCCGTTACGCCATATTGCAGCCCCCCTAAGCCGAATTTCGCGTCTTGGCCGAACTTCGCTTCTCTGAGCCGAAACTCGCTCTTGCGGCGAAATCCACTCGCGAGCCAATATCCCAACCGCATTTTGAACATCCAGGTACACTCGCTACTTTAAATCCCCCACGAGCGATTGTTTGTTTTGTAATTTATTCCTCCAATCTCTTTCGTAGCTGCTGAAATGTGGCTGTATCAGATATCCTCTCTTGATTTGATTATATATGTGGTAGCTACATATAGGTACGGCTCTAATGTTTCCAATTACTCGAAGCATGTCTACAGTTTGTAGCACCAACCATTGTTTCCTGAATCTATAGATAAGATTGATACTCGGAAATATCAAGGCCATACCGAGTACAACCTATCCAGGAAGGATACAGGAGTTGGCAGTCTCCCTAAGTCCCAATCTCAAACTGAAAGGACTACCATCGTCTTATGATAGATCCGTAGCTTGCTACTATACAGCTAAGAGGTTTGTAAAGGACAATGGCACATGAACGCTATTACCTGATACCTGAACGGCAATATACGAGCCTTGAGGCTCTAGTAGGTGTATTGCATGAACATGCCAATATAAATCCACCCCATCAATATCATTTTTGGGGCCAGAATTAGTTCTAGCGAGGTACCTAGCTAGATTCCTCCATCAACCCTGGTATTGAATGATATACACCAGGTTCGTTGCAGCTAATTGGAATCATGCTACCGTGCACATGCCTCCGCTCGATGAAGTTCAGTTCCGGTACCGAAAATACAGCAAGTACCTGTAAGTTAATGCATTCCTAGCTTGCTGTTAGAGCAAGGTACGCCTCCATGCTTTCACATGTCTGTTCAAGGCCGTGCGGTTGTAATTTTTTCTAGCCTGTGATTGAGGCTTAGACCCCAATATCCCCATCCATGTGAAGAGGCTCATGATATATTGCGTCTCCCCCCTAAGCACTAGCTCTCCGGCGTTTTTGTAACCTAAGCAAGCCTGCAATTTGGACAAACGGAATCGGCATTTACCGCACAAGTCCGGTTTGGGGTTCCACGTGGGGAGCGGCACTTCACTAGCTCCATTACTACCTCCCGGCGCACCTGAGCTAGGCCGGCCGCAACGCTATCGCGATAGCTTCGGCCGGCGCGAACCGTTTCGTGACCCGCTGCGAGTCGGGTTTATTAATCACGGCCGCAAAATATTCGCTCGAGTTTCAATAGCGTGTTAGTCGTCGTCGGCCGAGGTTTGTGTCTTCGGCCAATGCGATGTTTGCCAAGAAGACGTCTGGGTCGTCTTCGTGTAACCCTGGATTAAGCTGAGTTCAGATAACGGCTTGGCTTTTGCGAATGCGCTTGTGATACATTGGTAGGCATAATTCAAATCCCGAATTATTCGACGCATTAGCATCTACTTAGAGTGATTTTTGAACTGAGTATTGCGCACATAGGCTCCCGTATAACCTATCTCCTTGGTGGTAGCAGCACGCCAACGTTGTCACACGGCTAACTATGCTAATAGATCAACGATGCCCTCAGAGCCATACGATTGACGATAATATGCGGGTACTTAAGAATCGAAACGAAAAGAATAACTCCGGGTAGCAGGGACAGGACATAAGAGGCTGGCCTGCTGAATGAGGCGTTATGTAAGGCAGCCATCGGCGCCACCAGCGTTTAGCTATCGAGGTCGCTGCTTAGATAGGACAGTTAGGACAATTAGATGACGGGCATAAACAAGGGACTGGTCCCCCTCGAAAGAGAGGGGAGGACCAAGGACCTTAAGAAGAGAATTGTTAATCGAATTGAACCTCATGTTCCAAGCTCTTTATATCAGCCCTTGTTGCAAACGTCTTCGTGATCACCTAACCACATCAACAGCACTGTTTTGCATTGGATCAAGCCATGTAGTATAATCAACTAGGCATATATGGTGCAAACATGTATCTTTTTAAACTTATCTCTCAAACGTATTACCATCACGCGTGAATGCTCTGGTAGCCTATGATGTTTAATGGTGCAAACACGCTAGGGGCCAAAGGCATTATACGATATTCAGTTTCCCCAAACCTATCTTAAGCGTAGGAGATAGCATACAAGTGTAAGCCGGTGGTTATATGGGAGCATTTGGCGATCTTATCAAGGGTCTTCTTGCTTACATTCTGCCACGTGGGTGATATACCTTATCCGCAATAGCTCGGGCATGTACAATAAGCTTAAACGTACGCTAGGCACGGGGAGAAATACCATAACAGGTAGTGATGGTCCGGGGAGGATGTGCTATATATGAGATAATAGACCCGTAATATCTATAGTTTCACATTATAAAAGGGATCATGGAGCGGGAAGTCTTGGTTAGAAACATATCACTCGACGATGCAGTATCACAAATAGCAACTCTTTATTGTCAGCTCTAATCTGTGCAATGGCCTTAAGAAAAAGCCACGCAGTCTGAATAACTTCATAAGGCTATGACAATCTCCTTTGCTTCGGCCTCGCAGCTTGTACAGCTAACCCCGTGCAATCTAGTAGCGCTCAAGAATCCACTGGCGTCGCTCTTCCTTCCCCATCGGCTCAAGAAATGCGATCTCGGCATTTTTCACGTCGATATACCGCTTCACAAGTCCGGGATTCAGCAGATTAATCAGCTCCTTATCGGCATCGAGAGCCTCCAACGCCTGCTTTAGGTCCCCAGGGAACATCTCCGAGATTCCAAGCTCCTTTCTCCGCGCATCGTCCAGCGAAGCAGGGTCGACCAGGCAGTCGCCCCAGGTCATGGGCGCCTTGTTGACGATTCCATTGGTGCCGGCGGCAAGGATCGCAGACATCGCGATGTAGGGGTTTGCCAATCCGTCGATAAGCTTCAGCTCCCAGTGTCCGTCTTCGCACTTGCGCAGAGGCGTCTCCTTGTTCTGCGTTCCCCAGCAGACCCAGCGTCCGCCAGACCAGAAGCTGTCGGCCATCCTCTCGTAGCTTGCGGGATGGGCGTTGGTAAAAGCGCAGATCGCACGGAAATGCTTGAGGATGCCGGCGTAGAAGGATTTATAGACCGCCGGGTTGTTGCCGCCTGGAGAAGACACGGACATGTGAACGTGCGACTGCGAGAATGGTGGTTAGCTAAGACCTTCTCTAAAGGGTTCCTAGATATTTGTATAAAATCAAAGAATGGTAAACGATAAAGATTATAGGGGATAATGAGTTGGTGTACTCACAGCAGTGCCACAGGCCATAGCAAACGGCTTTGGATGAAGGGTTACGCGATATCCGTGCCGTGCGGATACAGATTCGATAATCTGGCGTGTATGCAAGAGAGTGTCGCAAGATTCCATAGGAGGTTTGGGCGGGAGAATCAGTTCATACTGACCGGCTGCCGACTCTGCGTGGAACTGCTGGATGAATATTCCGGCACGTTTGAGGGCATTGTGGATCTCATCAATGGCAGTATTGAATGCACCAGGCCGACCCCAATCAGCTAGCGCCCTAGCCATTGACCATGCGTGTCCGTCGTTGCGAAGTGTCAGGTACTTCTCCCCACTCGTTCTGTCGGGGTTTCGCTCCATGACGAGGAATTCGATTTCGAACCCGATAATGTAACTAAGGCCGTGACCAGCAGCGGTGTCCAACGTGTGTCGCAAGAGCGTACGAGGGCAGAGCTCTACCTCGGTACCATCAGGGTTTTTGAATTCCCCATAGCAGCTTAGATGGCCCTCGATAGGTCCTGCTTTGATGGATGACCAATCGGGATGAAGGAAGTAGGCTCCCGAAGGTACCATTCCCGGAATCATCATATCTATGGGAAGCATACCAAGAGAGGCGGTAGTAATGGAAATCGCAAAAGGTTTGCCAGTCTCTGAAACACGGTGTATTTCCTCGATAGGAAAGAGTCGGCACTTGGCACTGGAAGTGTAGTCGTGCCAGTACACTCTGAGCCACTTGGTATTTTGGCCCTCGTCCTCATACACATCATCATCATACTCTTGCAGCTTCTGCAGAACGTCCTTGGACGACCATGCAGCGCCTTTCTTGGCACGGGGCTTGAGAGGCTGGATGCGTTGAGCCATGGTTGATAAGACAACAGGCGCGATATTGGCTGTTGAAGGTTTGTGCTCAAGCTGACACGATGGGAAACAGTTAACTCAAGACAAGCCTCAAGAGATTCAAGCTACCTACCTGATTTGCAAGGAACTTAAAGTTGCTTTTGGCAGCTTGTTTTGGATGACGTGCGAGGCGTCGATTGCTGGACGTAGATGCCTGGCTCTGACAGTTTTGTCGGTCAACGCGAAAGTTACCGGTCAAAGAAAAAACAATAAGACGGGCGAAATGTAAAAATTAACGGCAGTGCCAAATTTGTTGGTGCTGGGTAAGCGGTAAGCTGCAGGCAGGTGTAGCCAGGGTACCGAATTGTAGCGCGGATGAATAGACCATACGCCCCTTCCCACAGATGTGCTGTACAACCTCAGATGGACCCTTTGTTTCAAGGTACGTACCTCACATGCCGCTTTCCGTGGGGCTACGCAGATCGAATTCAGCTCTTGTTCCTGTATTCCCCTCTAATTCACGCCAATCTTTTATCACAACTCGGGGTGGTAAGCAGGGTGCCTGCTGCTGTGTAACATGTACATGATCGGAAAACTTTTGTTGGTGCTACTAACATGGAAGCCATAAGGTACCTAGCAATGTGGAATTGAACCTTCTGGCTAATCTACATGTAGATGCCTACTCTTGTTCCCTGAAGCTCTGGAGACATCGTGTCTAGACCTCGATGATAGGACCCGAGTACGTCTTCCTAGCCCACGCGAAATAGTATACAATACTCCAAGCAACAACGACTACAGTCACAAGCACGGCCCAGTTCATATTCTGAGGTGTAACCTCTCTGCTAGCAGGCCAGAAACTGAAGAAGAGGACGAACAAAAGGAACGAGCAGCAGAGAATATTGTTCGCAGTTCCGAAGAGTCCAGGAAGACGCCAAGGACCCCAAGAAAGACCCGAACCTGTAGTGTTGGTCAAGCTGTCATCATCGTTCCACTCGTGAATAGCTCCTGTCACCCTACGGTAAAGTAATAGCGACGCGGCCATCAGATAGGACCCAAATAACCCGGCGATTGAGACAGATATGATACCATTAAATGCGGTAGCATCCCCGATGTTGACGAAAGAAAGGATGACCGAGATGACGCAGCTCGTAAGGACCGAATATGTCGGGATGCTCGTCCGGGGGCTAACTTTCTTCAGGTATCGCCAGCCGGGGACCCCGTGGTCGCGAGCGAACGCCCAGTACACCCGTGAAGTAGACGCAAGGCACCCCGTGGTAGCGCTAAACGTCATGAACACCACGATTGCCGACATCACCGCTGCTCCGGCTGTCGATCCTACGGCGTTGTGGAAAATGGCCATGAAGGGATAACGAGGGTTTTCCGCTGTGGCTGCATCTACATCACCCATGCAGAAGAGTATAGCAATCATCATCGCAAATCCCAGGGTTCCGTTGAGGAGGAGACCGGTTAGAATAGACCAAGGCACTACGGTGGCGGCATTGTGGATCTCCTCGGACATCTAAGCAAAGGTCAGCCTTGAAGCGCGATCGTATAACCAAGGGGGGGGGGCTTAAACTCTTACGTGAATAGCAGAGTCACCGCCGACAAATGCGAACACGATGCCGAGTATTCCAATACACATAGATAGACCTTGGGTTTGCCAGTCGCCAAGATTGGCGAAAGTATTGAACACGTCTTCGGTGCTAGCGTGCTCGCTCTTAAGTAGTACCATCGGGAGCAAAACACCGAAGAAACCAAGAATGTGAAGAAAGAAAACGAGTCCTTCGAACTTCGCAAGTAGCGTACCGACAGCGGTGTTGATGGTATAACTTAGCAGTATCACCGCCCATAGTAAAAGCGTACCTTGCCAGTTTTGGTCGGGTTGCTGATATTCTGGATGTGTTAGGAGAATGAGACCTTGGATCATGGTGCCTGTCGAATATGCTGCAGATGCTACAGTAGCCTGCCATCCAGCTACAGTTAACCATCCCGTCATGTATCCAAGGAACTTCCGCGATGATGATGGCGCCAGCATTGATACCCAGTGATACTGCCCCGCAGAGGTCGGGGCCATCGAGACCAGTTCAGAGAGCGTCGCAAAGACCGATATCATGCCACCCCACACAAGCAAGAACCCGTAAATTACACCAGAAGGACCGCCGCTGTTGCTGTCAGTAAGATCGCGTCTTTGGCTCGTACAAGAGGCAGGTCATATCATACTTTTGTAACCCTGAGAGCAACACACTGTGGGGTTAGCAGACGAACGCAAGTTACGGTAGATGCTAGAATGCACATACAACAACGATCCCTCCCAAGTAATCAGAACCGTGCAGCTGAATCCGAGAATCGTCATGAAACCGAAGCTCCTTTTGAGAACTGGTCTCTTACCGAGACGCGCGAGGGTGGCATCGTCGCTGGAATACTGCTCAGAAGTCGTAGATCCGAAAATGCCAAGTTGAATGTTTTCGGCCGACAAGGTTTTGGAAGTAGCCATTGCTGTCGTCGTATGTAAGCTCGAGGAGATCAATTGATCAAGAGAGGAATTCCTTAGAAGACCAAACTTCAGCCTAAATAATCAGGTTTCCATACCATGAGTGTACGGAAGATGTTGGTCGCGTGTATGAACGAGAATGAGTAGTAGTTGGTTTGTACCTACCTGGTAAGTAGGGCGCGTTGTCCGCGGATTATCTCCGACCTAGTAACAGCCCGGGTTTATCGGCCGTGCCTACCTAATTTAACAGAATAATTGTTAGGGAAGCTTGGGATAACACTTATCGGCATGGCTGATGGTTGGAATTACAGCTCTTGCACTACTGTCGTAAGCGCCGTTACACGACTGACAATGATACAGGCATAGATCAGCACTAACGGTCGTACAAGCACACCAACTCGGTATTCTCCTTTTCTCCAACGCCACAAGTGCAAGACGTTATCTAAAGCTTTTGATTGATCAATTGAGCGTCGGATCACATAAAGTCTACAGTACACCCGTAAAAGAAGCAGACGGTGTACGTTGATGTCGGTAATTGTCAAATCGATGCTACGGTTGTATATGCACGACATTCCTTCCGCCACGACCTTCGTGGGATTTGTCCTTCGGTATACAGTGACAGGTTATTACGATGGCGTTTTTCTTGAGCATACACTGCATGCGGAGGTTATTCCGTGTCCGCAAGCTAAAGATGGAAGGGATGACATTGAAGTTCCTCTACATGTACTTTTTCTTGGCACACCGATGTCCCAATTTCCCAGTTGCCAGCTGAAGTGTTCGGATAAAAATGAAATTCAACTTAGGTAGAATTTAAAGTCCGAGTATTTGGTAACTATCCTCGGTAAGAAACAATGTTGGCTAAAGAACTTGGTATCTGCATGAAAGAAAAAGAAAAGATACCCTCCAATGCCAACTATAACCCCCTGCGGCTCGTCGAGTTGCTGAGATTATTTAGATGTAACCCACTTGATCCTGCTCTACTTTCAATAAACTGCTCTTGCGAATCAGCCATGTTCCCCACGCGAACCACGCCAGATTCGAGGCTCTTCATGAAGGGCTTGAGATAGGGTAGACAGGCCGTCACAGTACTCAAGCACAGAACGCCCTGGTTCAACACGGCTGGCGACCAAAGGTCGTATGTTATATCAGGGCTTTGGTATGTATCCCAGAATGCTGCAAGCTGGATCACAATGGCCACTATCAATCTAGTACATGGTTAGCCCTAGAGGTCAACCCGAGTGGTCTTGCTTGACTTACAGAACTCTTGTGAAGAAGATCGAGAGTACAACTGCTCTTCTGAAAACCGAGATATGAAGAGACCCGATAATTAAGACGTACAGAGCAAGAATGCAAAGTTCGGTCATGATATTGAGTACGCCAACACATATCCACAAAGCTCGCTATTATTATTAGTGGAGTTGGTATCAAGCATCTTAACATCTTAACTCGTGAAGTGAACTTACCCTATTTATGCAGCGCGAGCCGTTGAGATAATCCCAAGGCGCCGGCATTTCACATTGGAAGAGAGAAACCAATGTCGTAGGTATCACCCAAACTCCAACAGCTATGCGAAGACCTTGAGTAATCCGCTGATGAAGAGTATCTGGGGTAATGTAGCCCAGGAAAGCAGCAATGGACCATTTGACCAGAGCGAATGTCAGGACGATGAGGGGGGCGCTGGCGTATTCTGCCTATAATTCGTATGATCAGCAAGTCGTGCGGCAATAGCAGGTCGTCGCGTCTCGAACCTTTAGAAAGTCGTTAACTGATTCTGGCGTCAGTGTATTCATATGCTTCCCCAGGCCTCGCGATGCTGCCATCGACACACAGAGACACTGGCCAAGCAATGTAGCCTTGCATCATTGAGCGATGTTTGATTCAGACAGTTACAGATTTCAAGGACTGACCAGGGACATCAACATGATCTTATCATCCCGCCCGAGCCCGCTCCGGGTCATGGCGTATTTCGTTCCCAGGCGAGCGCCTACACTAACAAAGGCTGAAACGAAGAGAAACCAAGTTAATATTTGAACAAGTCGGCTTTTATCAAAATTCAGGTCGACGCTTTCGCTCGTTTCCGCCATTTCGGCTTCCCATAGGATATGGGTGGGTTGCCCATAAGGAGGAATACAGGGTGACGCGCGACAGTCCAGTATTTAGATATATAAAGCACGCTAACATCAACTCTGCCGTCGTACAACATATTCTCACCTGGTACGCAATCCAGCGTCGGCCGTGGCACACAGTTCTTCGGCATACGAATTTAATTCCTGCGGCTCAATGGCTTGGCGGCTGGGCCAATGCTAGATATCTACATGAGACAGTGCGGTCGAACAGACGTGCTGCCAAACCGGTCCAAGGTGTGTTGTACAGTCATGCGGAAACGGGACACTTGGCCGAAGCAGTGTGCTCTCGAGTGCGGGCGACACAAGGACTAAATATGCACCGTCTGCAATAATATGCTGACATGCATATATTGTCTTAGGGGCGCCCGTAATCTGCCTTAAGCTTATCTGTGTCTCAAATCCTATCCAGCCTCCTTCACTCCGTATGGTGAGCATACGCTCCTTATCAGGCCGGGGTTGGAATTTTTCAACATATTTCCTCCTGCGTGCAAGGCAGTTATACCGTTATTCTTGGCTGATATCACGTAGCACCCTACCGGGCTGCTTGACAGTAGAACCAGTAGAACTCGTAGGCTGACTCATCCTTCGATCCGCCCTCTACTTTATCTGCTACAAGAGCTGAAAGGTTGTGCTAGCTTATTTTAAACATGTAGCTTTCCTGTAGCCCAAGGCTAGGTAGTATGTATCGCTTAACGCAAGCCACCAACTTCCCAGAATTATGCCCAAGACAGCTGCGCTTTTTCGGAATAGGTACATGCCTAAGATGAGTAGGCCGGTAACCCTTGCTCAATGGTCTTACTCTAGTCTGATAATTTTGAGAAACATTCGGCTTCCATCATAAACAGCGTATATTTATCCTACCCCCCTTTTTTAGAAACCAGGATCTATTATTGACGGCTGTCACTTTAGATCTCATGTAGGGTGCGCCTTATCTACTTATTTAGGGACTACGTAGTCTTCACAACTACGTATATAATACCCCGGTCCTTCAATCCTTCCAGCAAGTTCACCATCAAGTGTCACTTAATAGTATACTTGCTCACTTCAAATCAGGCTCTCCCAATTCAGAATAATTATCGCTATCAAGACAGCTAGGGAACATGATGTACGCGATATTCTCAAATATGGTACGATGGAAGTTCAAACTAATTTGCGGCAATTAAGAGCGCTTGGCTATCTGCATCAAACTCCGAGGGTAATGGGGTAATAGAGTGAGCTAACGCTCTTCAAAATGAAGCCGCACAATTTGCCCATAGCAAACAAACATTAAATGTCCCGTCGGGACACTTTCTCAACGGTAGATCAGGCCATAGAGTAACCTATCGATATGACTAAGGAGCTCGCTCTCTCCGTGACGCATTCTTGGTGTACTTCCCAAAATCGTATTGTCATAGGATGCCATGGTTCTGGCGCAAGGAAGCAAGGGCCTCCTAAAGTCATTAATCGTGGTCCTTGGGCTGGTATCAAGGAATGGGTGTTGGGATGAACAAAATGCTGCTATACGCCAGTGTCTCTACCTACACCATGATGGGACATCCTTCGTCCACTTGTTCACGGCATAATTTGATAAGTCAGTGGCTCGTTCCAAGCAATAAAATGCCTTGATTGCTCAGGTACTTCAGTTGAATGAGTTGTTAACAGCCAACGAAACCATCATCAGTCCCACGCCTTGCGATATTAGTAACATTTTTCACCCTCTTCCATTTTTATAAAAAGGAGGGAATTTTATTTCAGCTCAAGATTGACAATTCCACCTCCCATCATCCCCTCATTCCTTACGATCTTCCGTCAGAGAGAACGCTCCTACCGGGTACTGAACTCGCTGCCTTTTATATTCTTTACTACTGACTTCATCGAGTGAACTTTCGCACTATGGCCTCAGTCCAGGTTGTGGCCGGTGTTCGGTATTTCGTTCACCCCCAAGTCATAGTATGTGTTGATGCACTGTCGGAATACGTCTTCAATATACTAACCGTCCCGTAGGGCACCATCACAGAGTCTCCCAAGTCACAATCCATCATTCCCGCCATTTTCCTTAATCGTGATATGATCCGCAGCGCAGCCGATTCCCCATCCGGCTCTATCGTGGAACAATTAGAGTACTTTCAACGTGAAGATGATGTCTACAACGAGGGCTTCTCTCACTCAGTCATTGTCCGTAAGTTGATCACTGTGTTTGCCGACTCAATGATTTCAACCCTAGAACGGTTCGAGCGAGACGATCCGGCTTTGGAAATCTATACACTTGCAAAGTCTCCTCCGGGCGGCCTGAAAGTTGGTCCCTATTTCCTTCACGGCCAAAACATCCACCAAGCCTGGCGACTTTACGATGACGTGCTGGATGCCTTCATCTTCGGCCTCGTCCCTGACGATGTGTTCGAGCCCAAACGGTACGAACAATGCAATGCTTGAGGGGAGGTGAGCTAACATAGATAGATGCACACCTTTGGAGGTGTTAAGCCAAGATGGGATTCGCAAAAGCATTGCCGTCCCGAGCCGCCTATACCGTGATCACTCCCTAGACAAGCCCCTAGCCGGTTCTCGCATTTGTCTGAAAGACATTTTTCGTGTCGCCGGCGTAAAGACGACCATGATGAGCCGCGCCTACACCGACTTGTACGAGCCGGAGACCGAGAGCGCTGAGTACGTCAAGAGGCTCATTTCCCTGGGCGCTGTAATCGTCGGCAAGACCAAGATGACCCAGTTTGCTTCCTCCGATGAGCCGACAGACCAGTGGATCGACTTCCACTGCCCCATTAACCCCCGGGGAGACATGTACCAGAGCCCAGAAGGTAGCTCGTCCGGCGCCGCGGCCGCGCTGGCTGGCTATCCGTGGCTCGACGAATCCATCGGCGGCGACTGTCAGTAATCCCGGCTATTCAGTATGACTACGCTGACTACGCTAACGATTTTCTAGCGGCCGGAAGTATACGCGCACCGGCGACCAGCAACGGCCTGTTCTCCATCAGGCCAACTATCGATACCGCACCGATGGATGGAATCGTTGTCAATTCCCCGTACGTGTCTTCTTTCGCTCGTGTTCGATTCCGTATGACTAACCTACGACCAGGATGTTCGACGTCGTTGGACTATTTGGCCGAAGCTTGTCGCGCTTGTACACGATTTCGAATGAGACACTTGACAACCTTAGGTCTGCTGCGTCCTTTCCAAAGCGCATCATCTACCCATTGGACTTCTTTCCGCATAGTGATGCCACTCAGCAAGCTATGGTGGACGAGTTTATTACCATTCTAGAGCGGTTTCTAGGCACGACGCGCACAGAGATAAGCATTGCTGAGCGTTGGGAGAAATGCCCACCACGCGAAGCACAGGGGAAGTCTCTTGAAGAGTATCTTGCCAAGGTGAGTCGCGTCTAATCCCGTACTACCATTCCCTTTATCTTCTCATCAGTCGATGTAGAGTGCCTTTTGGCCCTTGTGTCATGATTACTACCACGGCTTTGACGACTTTCGCAACAAATACAGACGTACCTTCGGCACAGAACCGTATGTAGGCCCGGTGGTGCGTTATCGATGGTGTGTACTCCTTCCTTCACGTCCGTGACGTAGGTTATCTAACGAAAAGGGGGTTACTAGGGGCGTGGGCCAGTCCGTTACCGCCGACGACTATCAGACATACGTCGGCGAACTGAAGGTCTTTCGGGACTGGTTTGATCAAAATATCCTCTCGAAGGACCCTCATAATTTGTCAGACGCTATCATGATCATGCCGTATGGCAGCGCTGACCCCAAGTATCGAGATGCGCCCAATAAGTACCATCCCAATCGTCTCCTTGCCTGATTTGAGACACTGACCAATAAAAAGGGCCCCATCATCCCATCATACCATTGGAGAAAAGTTCATCTCCCCCGTTCTTGGCATGCCGCAAGTGGTGCTTCCAAGTAAGCTGGCAAACATCCCCCAATAACCATTCCTTGACTGCTAATCGTTTGGAGTCGGGCAAATGCCGTATGTATCCCGTGTTTCGGGTCAAGTAGAATATCGTCCCATTGTTGGCACCATGGTCGGTGCACAAGATAAGTAAGCCCCTTTTCCGTTAATAAGACTTCGGCTGACGAAGCCATACGAAGTGATTTAATGCTGCTGAAGTTTGCGGAGCTTGCTTTCAAAAAGGCTGGCTGGCCTACAACGATCAATACAGGCCGCTACATGTTCCCTGTAGGGGATAATCTGCGTAATGTGGCATCGCCGTAAGAGCCCCGCTGTATCACGCACGTATCGTTATCTTGGTGAAAGGAGATTGGGAGAAACTTGATTATTCTCGTGTTTGATAGATACTCCGGCTCAAGGCTTGGGTTCTCTCGTCATAAACTTAAGCTGAGGCATCCTCCTCCCAGAGAATTCATCTCCAACATCAAAGTGCATTTCTTCAATCTCCGTACGTAGGCCGCACTGTTCGTAGAGTCGTTGTCCTTTCGGAGTACCTTCAACGACCGCCTGCAGGATTAAATCGTTAGTCGCCTACTAATGACAACACGTCGAGGAAATCCTTCGCATTGCGTTGATTAAGTATCGCACAGTTTGGGATGTGTAGAAAAAAAGATGATGTAGGAGAGAGTGCTACCTGGAGTCCTTGTTCATCCGCGGCTTTGGTCCCCCATTGGACAAGAGCTTTACCAGCACCCAAACGCTGGTAGTCTGGATGAACTGCCAGCAATTCGAGGACTGCACTCTGATGTAAGAAATCCATGTTTATCTCAATGTGGTTTGTCCCCACTCACCATAGATCCCTTTATTGTGAGACTCATTGATAGCTCGAGTCCGCGGTACAACGTAGTCTCTCCACAGCCGGGCCATGAATTCGCGATCTTCTTTATTTGGCCAAACTTCTTCGACATCCTCCACCTTGTTAAGGTCGGGGGACGGGGCTTCCGTCATATGTGTCCAGATAGCGAAACCGATAATGCGCTCTTGGTCCCCCTGGCCAGCTCGCGTGACTGCCTTTAAGAATGTGGAGTTGGGGGAAGTTTGCTTCCATGCTGTCAATCGCTTGACACCCTGTGCTTGACCAGATGGTGTATCGTGGTCCGGAAAGTAGACATCTACGAACGGCGCATCATGACCGAAACTCTTCGAAAGGACCTCGAAGCTTGCGGGTATGTCCTCGTCAGAAAGCAAAGCAGCCTCTACTTTCTCCGAAGGCATGGTGGTAGCAAATATATCAGGTTTAGTGTGTGGTCTTGAGCTTGGTTATATAGGTGCCAGATCGGCTAGAACTTTAACATGTAAGATAGGATATAACGAAGAGTACTCATAACGAATGTTCATATAAATAGTCCTGAAAACGCTCTAGTATGCTGGAGCGGGAGCCGAAATCGGTTGCCCTTAGGCTACAGGGGCATCGTTAGGAGGGTTAGCTCTAAGAGGGGTATCTTGATTACATAATCCACCCAACAAGATAAGCCCGAGTTTCTGTGATCACAATTCGTTACGGTATAAAAACTTCAGACCATCGGGTTGAAAGAGAATAAATTGACTCGACGTTCAGCGTGTTCTATATGTTTGATAATGTAGGATAATGTAGGTAGGTAACCCTTGCGAAGGTGACCAACTGGAGGCCTGATGCCTTCACTGGTTGGTTCGCTTCCTCTGCGGCACAGCCAGATGACCAAACCCTATAACAAATACAATTGTCAGTATCTCACCGGTTTACTGACATTGACCTCTGTAACCCTATAAAGAAATTGAGGTTGCGAAACTAGTGACAGCAGTTAACAACAGCAATTATGAATCAACAATTTTGCGACCAGTGCCGCGATCTCTTCAAATTGGAAACCCTCCGCAAGCTGGATGGCCATGCTTACAGACACAGCCAGGTACATACGATAACTCTAAATGGCAACAAAGGCTGTCCATTCTGTCGTATGTTCCGTCTCATACTTGAAGACCCAGATGATTGGGTATCAGTCGGCGTTCAATCGAGAACGGAAGGATCCTTAATTGATTCCCTCACTCTTCAGATTGGACGTTACAGTCGGTGCTCTCTTCGAGCTTTCGCTGCGGAAGGTATCTTATCCATCGCTTCATTGACTGCGAATTTGATATCTAACACTTTGTCTCCTAGGCAACCCAGCAACAAGTTTGACTTCATCTCGACCAGTCGCAACTGACGTTGCATCACCGGCTGTAGTATCGGCGGCGAGGCAACTCATTTCCTTGTGTCGAGATACGCATCCTGAATGTCGACCGACGACTAAAGCGCAGCCTCCAACTCGAGTCCTGGACGTGTCTAGATCTAGCGAAGGGATTATCTCGCTTTGCAGTGGCCGTCATACTAAAGGTAGCGATTACGTCGCTCTTAGTTATTGCTGGGGTATCGATCAGCCTTCCAAATTATTGAGTACTAACGAGGCTTACCTCAAGAACGGCTTCCCGCTTAACATATTACCTCAGACTCTCCAAGATGCGGTGACGTGCACAAATACCTTGGGGTATCGATATCTCTGGGTTGATGCACTGTGTATCATACAGGACAGCGAGTCAGATAAGTTGACAGAAGTTGGGAACATGGCATCCATTTATCACAACGCCGCCGTCACCATCGCTGCGGCAGTTGCACACTCGGTCTTTGATGGTTATCTTGGCCATGATCGTATCCTCTCATTGGAAACCGAATTCCATCCCCCAGGCTCTAGACCAAAATATTGCGACGTCGATATTGAGTGCGATGACGGCCGAATAGGGACCTTGACTATCATTAAAGAACTCGAAGGGCGTGAACTGATAAAAGAAACGCCTCTAGAGACAAGGGGTTGGTGTTTCCAAGAATCTATACTATCAAAACGGCTACTTTATTACGGACCACATGAGTTGCTATTCCGATGCGAAACAATTGACTGCCAGCCGGTAGTTCCCAGTTTGATCAATTACACGAGCGGCGTAAACCCACCACGAATTTTTAGCCAAGAGCTCCATGGTCTCGACTTCAGGCAGTTCTGGGCTGACATAATACGCGATTTCACTTCCCGAGAGGTCAGCGTGGCGGAGGATAGAATACACGCGATCGGAGGAGTCATCAGCGAGCTTGAGAAGAAATGGAAAGACGTGTGCGTTTTCGGCGTCTGGAAGAGTCGGATACTAGAGCATCTGTGCTGGCGCTCGCTGGGTACATCGATTAGGAACGGATCGCGCCATGCCCCATCGTGGTCCTGGATGTCTCTTGATACTGCTATCGGGATGGACTACGACAACTTCGAAAACTTCGACGCTGTTTTCCATGGCATATCTGAAAAGACAATTCATCTCACATGCCGTATCATGACGAAAGCTCATCCTCAGTGGGCTAAAATATTTTACTATAGTGATTTGCAGTTTTATCGCGATGGGGGGGAAAAGCAAATCAATTATTTACTGATTGGCCGAGCTAAAGAGCCTTCCATGTACCTCGACTATGCAATTGCAGTAACAGAAGTAGAAGAAAGTGTCTTCCAGCGAGTAGGGTTAGGTCAATACGAGCTTCAGGAGCGCGATGAGGTTAGCGAGTGGGCGCAATTGGTACCAAAGAGGATTATGCTAATATAACAAGCAAGACTAATTTTATAATGAATGCCTAAAGACTCCAGGTTAGTTGTAATACCTAATCGAAAGTTCCCCTAGAAATGAGCGATTCTCTTGCAGTCTCTGACATTGGATTGCTATCTAATGTTTGAGCAGGGGGTATCTGATTGGTGGCTGTTAATATCTGGTATATACATCAAGCCCGGCAGGCGGATGATGATAACGCCCAAGCTATCTATTGTTCGAAGAGCAGCATAACCTAGGGTTGATGTTTGCTGCTACCCACACGCCCTCATCTTCCAGGGTCTTCGTCCTCCTCAGGCACCTCCTCGCCCGCCTCGATAGCTTGCTGACGCTTCCTCGCTTGCCGTTCCTTTTTCTTATCCAGTAACTTATTCAGCGTCTTTGCAGTATTGAATACACCTCCTGTCCCGGCACTGCAGGCAGCACAGCTCGGATCCTTCCTATATCGTTGCAATGCGCACGGCAAGCAAAAGTAATGTTGACATCGCGTTATAATGGGCTCCTTGTATGGTCCCTTGCAAATAATACAGGCGAAGGGGATCTTCTCTAATAGAGCTTCTTCGGCCGCGTCGATGTCGCCGTCATCAGCATTTGCGCCGCGATTGGCGCTCGCAACTATTTTTCCGCTCACGTTCTTCTTCCCCTTAGTGACGTTTACCCATTCTTTATCGAGCTGCCAGCCTTGCTTGTAGTCCTCACGCGCGTGCAAGAACTTGCAGTTGTCTCCGAAGCCGCAGAAACCAGTCTGCTTGTAGTCCTTGCATACGTCGGGCGCGAAGTCGGTAACCGTGATGGTTCGGATGTTGGTAGGTGCCTTGATGGGCCCGACTTGCCGGTTCGGCGCGTTCGGGTTCCTCTGTATAAATTTTGCCTGGTTGGCGAGGCCTTTGTAGGTTCCGTCAGGCTGCGCGGGTGCCTCCGATGCATCTTTCGGCTTCGGGAGCGGTCGCGTCTTGCCTAGCAGATTCGCATCCTCGTCGAACCAATTACTTTGCTTGGTAGCATCGTTCGTGCTAGTGATCGGGACGCTGCGATCGGCCTCGAAGATGGTCTCGCGATTCTCTCGGTCCGCTTTTGTGGTGTTATTCTTAGATGAAGCTGTTACGACGGCAGTGTTCTTCTTTCGCCGCTTCACTCGCTGGCCTGCTTCGTCTTCGGAGGAAGTGTAGTCGTCGTCGTCACTATCGCTATTGGCCGGCGGTGGTGTTGCTGGGCGTTTCCTGATATTTGCCTTTCCCTTTGCGCCTCGTTTCTTGAAGATGGCCACCGGGGCAATAGGAGCATCTACTGCTGCCGTGTTATCGTCTGCCATTCTTTAGGCTTCGACTCGAGCTGAGCTAGTTTTCTGTTTCCTTGTTGCAAAGAGGATTTGGTGTCTGGTGGCTATTGAGGCGACAAGTTAGGTGTGTTGCGAAATTTGAAGTGTAACGACTCTGGTTGCTTTCCTAAGGCTTCTAAAGAAAGCTTTCTAATCGTAAAGCTTCTAGAATAGATAAGAAGGTTATTGCATATCGAGTATTACTAAGAGTACGCGAAAACCCGCTTAGGTTTAGCCTGAGCTTAACGTACCTGAGCAGATCTACGCTAAGCCCTATTTGGGTAAGCACTTAGATCTGCACAGTGTTCACGAGTTATCAACCTCCCCTCCAGCTACTCCAGCCAGTTCTTAACCTTGGAAGACAAGCAACAGGGAACCCCTCCAAGATAGCTGCATAGTGGGGAGCTCTAAAATTGGATTGTCCTCCAGACTTCATGCGTAACGTCAGTAACACCAATATTCCCTATGATCCAATAATTAAGCGCTTTGCCAATGTGTCGGACAAGATGAGATGTTTCGATGGTATTTTCCGCAATCTCATGAGGTCAACTATCTGCCCTGAGTATCAACCTAAGCATCAACCTGAGTGTAGAAAGTCAGGTAGCTAGGTGATGTTTGTATGCAAGTATAATTTGTTATGCAGATTAAGGTTAATCGATACAAGCCTTACCGTAGCCTGTAAGCAAGGAGGTATAAGCGGTGACCTATAATACAGACTGTATCGCACTGTAAAGATGCCCAAGATTGCTAGGGAATAGCTACGTGCGAATATCGAAAGCCACCATACCAATACTGTCTTCGGAGTATTGCATCGATCCCTGGCGCAGCTCAACTGGGCATCATCCACATGTCACCGCAAATCCACACAAGCACCCACGCACCCACGTAGTTTCAATTGTTTAATACGGATTTGCCCGTCCTTCCCATCTTCAACATCAACACCTCTGTTGACCTTCCCGTCTCCTTTCCATCCCTCTTGTTTCTTCCTCCCTTCTTCCCGTCTGGGCCCTTTCCTATTATTTGTGAGACAGCTCCAGCCAATTCAGGAATCCGGCCGCTATTCTGAGGCCGTTTCTCCAAGTCTCCAAATTCTCTGGATCCAGCCGTTAGGGTTCATTGTTTCTTCTTCGGCAGGACGCGTCGCCTTACACGGGCACCGGTAAACCGCATACGTACCTGCATTTGCAATACACACACTCATTTGGTCCCCTCATTCGCTCGTTCATAACGCTATTCGCTCTTCTATCACTACTGTCTCACTGTCTTACTTTTTTTTCCTTTTCCTATTCCTAAAAGTCCAACTAGCCGCGATATCCTGGTTTCTATTTTCTTCGTGCCGAAACTCTGTTTTGTTTAATCGTTAATACCCTTCCTATTGGTCTTTAATTCCATATTTCATTACATCGTAACAAGTCAACTTTTCCCGTCCGATCGATTAGTCCCTATATTCTCGACGTGCTTTTTTCTAGCTTTCGACATCGGTTCGCAATCTGTAACACCGACCTTCAGTAGTGGGCCGCTTATCTTTAGGGTAGCTTGAAAGGTGGTTAGGAAGTGCAATTTTTTTTTATCGGACGACCGTGTCAGCCAGCGCGTATCTCCCGTGAGACGATTATTTGGGGACGGTTCCTTCGCGTCGCACCGTATTGTCAACAACAATATTCCAGCCGCGCGCACTGTATCAACCACCATACTTTGGCCTAGCGCGTCTTGCATTTGGAATTGGACCAGTAATAAAATTGCACCGCCGAAAGTGCTGAGAATTCCAGCGCATTCGAATTGAGCTGAGACTTTGATCGAGGAGCTTCGCCGAGGCATTCGTTCGGATCGACAACCAGAATTTAGCCAGACCTGGCAATTACGTGTATATCTCAAATTTTCTTGCTGCATCCAACTCATCTGACATTGGAACGTCAACGTTGGGCACTGTCACCTGTCAGAACCACGCCATTCGAATCGTTATTGGTGTATGCTTTGCATGCTGGGCCTGCTCTCTGCCACTCAATCCGACAAGACCAACTAGGCATCCTCTCTTTGGCTGCTGGTCCAGGGGCAACACTCGCTAGCTCCGGCCACGTCAAATTTCCCTACTGACCAACAATTCCGCATCTCGCTCGCGGCCTTCGCGTCTTTATCAGGCTGCATGCCGCAACCTTGACCCGGGGGGAAATCACCTTCTCCTTGGCCCACTGCAGTCAGCAGCGATGGCTTCCTTCAGTGCGAGCGGCTCCCGCGACAGGCCCTCGTCGCCTGCGCCTGCCATCGATCTACAGCATGACCCTTTCGTAAGGGTCGCAACCCCCCTTAATTCGAGCCATCACCGATTTTCAAATTTCGACTCGCAACATTTTACACTCGGCCCCAATGCTTCCCCGGCACAGGCAAAACGCGCTCTCGAAGCCCATCTTGCCGAAACCGATCGAAGGATGGAGGAAGCCGGAAAATTGGGGACTGCGTTAGTTCAACAGCGAAAAGAACTAAGCGACAGATTAAAGGAGGTTGAGAAATTAGAAGGCGAAGGAGGACTTTCGGACGATTTACGCCAGAAATTGGTCGAAATCGAGAAAGATTATAATGAAGTTGCCAGAGAAAGCGCAAGGGCTTTTCTGCCAAAGCAAAGAGTTCCGAGTAACGAAGCTGCTGCTGGATCTCCCTTTGTGCCTGAAGGCAAAAGTGGCAGGGTAAGTTGAATGGGAACAACAGCAGTGGAATCAAATTCATGTACTAATTCAATTCTCGTGCAGCGTTCCGTAAGCCCTTCCAAATTCGAAGGCCAGGCGACCGGCTCCCCTACCAAGTTTAGCGTTCCCAATCGAAAGGTCCGAAATCAACCGGCGAATCGAATCCACGATATCGAATTTGCTGCAGAGATCAGCACATCACTAATTGCCCAGGTTCGCAACTTGCAAGGCCTGCTTGCCGAGAAGGAGGAAGAGTTGAAAGAAGTCAAGATCGAAAAGTCCAAACTCGAATATGACGCGGAAGGTTTCCAGCAACGTGTTAAGACTCTGGACGAGAGCGAACATCGGTACAAAGACGAAAACTGGAACCTCGAGACCCAGATTCATGATCTTCTAGCTAAAGAGCGAGAGTCTGCAGACCGCGAAAAGAAATTGATTCAGACCCTCAATGTCCTACAGGCCGAAAAGAACTCCGCCCAGCGAGAACTCGACGAGCTCAAGGTAAATCACTCGAAGCTTAGCGAAGAATACGCCACGGCAACCAAGCACTATGACATTGAACTCGGAACTGCGAAGCGCAACATAGTCATCGCTGACACTGAGCGCACATCACTCCGCAAGAAGATTGATGACTTGACCGGTCAAAACACGGAGCTCGCTAAGGCTGTTTCGGCCTCGCAAAGGGCGAGGATCATTGAGCGCGAGTCCATTCTTGGGATGAGCGATGAAGACTTCGAAACCGCACACGATAAGACAACGCCCGAGCACTCGCCTCCTCCATCACCCGTGAAGGGAACTCCGCGACACTCTATGCTGGAGTCAGAAACGCTCAAGACGTCTCTAGGCCACGCTCAACGTACAATTCAAGGACTACGAAACAATGTCCACCGAGAAAAGACCGAAAAGCTCGAGCTAAAGCGTATGCTGCAGGAGGCTCGCGACGAATTAGAGAAATTGCGACATGACCCCATGGCCCAGAATAAACGCGCTCGTAAAACCGATTCCAAGGAGTTTAAGAAGCCCTTGAAATTGCTTGGTGGCCTTCGTTCTTCTCGTAGTGAGATTTTTTCGGAGGACTCCAACTGGGAGGATCAACCAGACTCTACCAGCCCTGCTCGTTCTTCACTTGCGTCACGGGGATCTAGTCAATTCCAGTCCGTTATGGAGGAGCCGCTCGACCAATTCGAAACCGCCAATGAGACGAGTGACGCAGCGTTCGAGACTGCACACGAGCCCGCGACTGAGACCGACGATTTCCACACTGGCGCCGAGGAATTCTCGAGTGATGAAGATGCCTTGACAGAAACAGACAGCCCCTCCAAGCACCGGACGCCTAGTCACAGGCCAGGTCTTCCTTATGGGCTTACACGCAGCGGATCTTTGCATAGTACGGCGTCAACTGAGGACGAAGACTATCCTTTTGACCATGAATTAAGGACGCCTACTTCGTTACCGCCACCGCAACACAAATTCCAGGTTCGAGTTAGCCGTGGTGCTCTCCGCCGACCGAGGCAGCTTAGTGAAGAGCCTACGTTCCACAGTAGCCCTCCGAGTATTGCAAGCAGTAGTGCAGCTGGCACTCCTCAACCTATTCAAAGTCTGGCAGCGGAATTGGGTGATTTCGATGCTAGTGACAACGAATCAAACCTATCCGCAACCCCTAGTAGGAGGTCTATCAGAGGTCGGACTGTATCACCTCCGCCGCCAGTTCCCCCATTGCCGAGAGTTATCATGATTGATAACGGGACGATGACGGATGACCTGCCACCGCCACGCGGTGCCGCCCGCCCGATGTCTTTGGACACCGTCGTGAGCGGATTTTCGTCTTCGGATTTGGAGGATAGGCTTTCCCAATTTCCTTCGCCGCCCACATCTCCACCAAAGGAGTCCGATCTTACCCCGGAACTCGAGTTCTCTGATATTCACGCCCAAGGTATTAAGCCTATCTCTATGCCGGATACTCGTGCCGCTGAACTCGCAGCTCTGCAAGACGAGCACGAGAAGAATCTGAGAGAAATCAGCGACGAAAAGGCGGCTGAATACACCGCTGCTTTATTAGAGTTGAGGAACCAGCATGAAGAGCAGCTAAGCAACGTACAAGCTGAAGCTAGCCTAGCTCACACGGAAGCAATTGAATCCCTGAAATCAAACCACGCGAACGAGATAAGTACAACTATCGCCGACATCCACGCCGTACATGCAAAGGAAGTCGAGGCTTTGACATCAAGCCACGGGGATGAGGTTGGCCAGGCTATTGCTGACGCTAAAGCTGCCCACGCAGAAGAGCTTGAGTCGCTAAGATCAGCTCATGCCGAGGAAATTAGCAAGGCCGTCAACGATGTTCACGCTGCCCACGCAACGGAATTAGAAGCGTTGCAGTCTCATCATGCCAACGAGCTTGCTGAAGCCATTTCTACAGCCCAGAGTACCCACACGCAAGAGCTAGAGGCGCTGAAGTCCAACCATTCGGAAGAGATGAATACAGCTCTTGCTGAAATTCGTGCGGCTCATGCAGAGGAGCTTGAGCAACTTCTGTCACAGCATGCTGCTCAAGTTGCCGAAACTGAGAAGACGGCTGCTGAGAACCAGGCGGCTCATGGCCAAGAATTAGATGCTTTGAGGGCTACTTTCGCTGAACAAGCATCTGAGAAAGAGACGGCAAGCAAGGCTGCCCACGATGCTGAGTTAGAAGCTCTTAGATCTTCTCATGCGGAGCAAATCTCTACGAGAGAAGCCGAGATCAAGGCTACGCATGCTGCCGAGTTGGAATCCCTTCAAGCGAAACATGAAGACAAGATCAATAGCTTGAGGAGCGACAATGATACTCGCCATGCTGCAGAAATTGCTGCCTTGGTTGCTGCTCATTCTACCCAGGTTGATGAATTAAAAACCGAGCTGTTTGATACACACGCCAAAGAAATTCAGACTCTCCAAAACGAATATGCTCAAGAGCTTGAGAAGACGAAGCAGCAATCTGATGCGGCCCATTCCGAAGAGCTCGAGGCACTGAAAGCAAATCACTCGCAACAAATTGATGACCTCAAGAACACGTTGACGGTAGCCCACGGAGAACAGTTGGCTTCCATCGAAGCAGCTCACGCCAAGCATATAGAAGACCTGAAGAGGGATTCTGACGCCCAGCATGCTGCAGAAATCGCTGCACTTGTTGCGTCCCACGGCAAGCAACTCGAATCCGCCAAAGCCGAAAGCGAAGCAACATTATCAAAGGAACTCGCGGCTCTGAAAGAAGCTCATGCTCAAGAGATTGATACACTGAATAGCCAGCATGCCACTACTCGTGCCCAAGAGTTGGAAACTTTCCAAGCTGCTATTGATAAACAGATTCAATCATCCAAGACTGAAGGCGATGCTGCTCACACTCAGCAGATTGACGCGCTTAATGCTGCGCACGCAGAAGTTCTGGAAGCTCAAAAACGCGATAGCGAGAAGTCTCAGCTGCAAGCCTTGGAATCACTGCGGGCTGCACACGAGAGGAACGTTGAGGCGCTGAAGAGCGAAAATGCCGCGACAAAGGCCAGAGAACTCGATGGCATTGCTACCACTCATCTGGACGAACTGAATGCCTTGAAACAAGCCCACGAATCTTCTCAGACCAGAGCGCTAGAAGACCTTGCTGTTGCCCACTCACAGCAACTGGACGACCTCCGGCAGAACCATTCAACAGAACTAGCCACTTTGAGCTCGGAACATGAGTCCTTCAAGGCGAGCCTCGTAGAGCAACTTACGAAGTCTCATGCACAGGAGCTTGAGGACCTTCGACAAGAAATTGAGTCTATCAAGGCTACAGAGATGGCGACGTTAAGTGACAACCATGTAAAGGATCTCGAGGCGGTGAAGAACGACTACGAAGCGGCAACATCTCTAAAACTAAAGGAACTGGCAGATGCTCACGCACAGGAGCTGAACAACCTTCGTGAGGAAAGCGAAAAGACCAAGTCAGAAGCATTGGCGGTACTAGCCGGAACGCACGCTACCGAAATTGACAACTTGAGAGCTGAACACGAAATACTCCAGTCGCAGAAGTTGCAAGAGCTGGTAGACAACCACAGCCGCGAGCTAGAGACTTACCGTCAAGTGAACGATAATGCTAAATCCGAGGAACTGGCAACACTAACAGCTGCCCACGCGACCGAGTTAGAAGTCTTTAAGAACGAGAGCGAAGCAGCGCACGTACAAGATTTGGAACAGCTCAAGGCTGCCCATGCGAACGAGTTGGAAACTTTCAGGAACGAGAGCGAAATAGCACACGTACAAGAGCTAGAACAACTCAAGGATGCCCATGCTGAAGCGTTCGAGACTTTACAGATGGTGCATCAATCTACTCTTGATGAATCCTTGGAAGCTCTAAAGAACGACCACGCCACAGCAATTGAAGAGCTCTCTGGGCAGCGCGATCTTGACCTGACCGAAGCCATTGAAGCTCTTAGCACGAACCATTCGGAACAATTAGCTCAACTGCAGAGCGATGCTGACGAAGCACTTTCTCGAGAGATAGAGGCTGTGAAGGCGGAACACGCGGCCATCCTCGAGTCACACGATAGGGAGAACGCTACAGAAAAGGAGATCCTCCTAGCCACTCATGCTGCAGAACTCGAGGCTCTTCGCAAATCCTTAGAAGTTGTGCCTCCTAGCCTCGGCTTCTCCTCTCTAAGCTCAATCGAAGTAGAACCGGTTGAGATTCCTGATCTCCGAAGTCCTAGACGGGATGCCTTTATTATTCCGCGCGATACGCTTGGGTTGAGTGGACGGAGAGGGGATAAGGTCCCCAAACTAGAAATTGCCGAAGACGAAACGCGCCAATCTCCAAATGCTACTCCCGGCCCGGAGACGCCAGAATCACAACGTCCGTTCAAGGAAATATCTGCTAACACCAATATTCGTCCATCACAAAAGCCGGCAACCCAAACTTCTGATCACAGCTCCCAGACCAACTTGACCTCGGACGGCGTTGGCCGAATATTGAATCTGCAAAGTCGCGAATCGGTTACGATTACCACGGCTCGAGGCAAGGTCACAGTAACACCTTTCGATGAGGCGCAGGATACACAAAGAGATGAGTCCGGAGCTGTTTCCGCGCCTGAGTCAATACCAATACGGCGACCCGGCAGCTCAGCCAGTGCCCAAGACTCTATCCTGAACAGGCCACCGTTACCTGTCAATCATCGAGAGGCAATTGAAGCTGCGCGCACGGGTTCAGCCGGCGGTGGGAAGGGAACAATGGGACCTCCGTTGATCCCTGCATCAGCCCTGAGAAACCCAACCTCGCGTCCCCAAACACCAAGCAACGTACGCCCAATGTCTCCTACCTCTATCAGAGGCACGCCAACGCCCAAGGCCGGCAGAGCCGCCATGCCAGGTCATGCGGATGTTCACTCTCCCTTGAGGATACCAGTCCACAGCAGAAAATCGTCTGTGTCATCTTTTGCGTCCGAAATAGATACCAGGTTTAATATCCGTGGCGAGATGGGCATGGACGCCGGAGGCTTTGGCCCTGGTACCGACCCGCGCATGATCCAAGCCATCACTCAGACAATGATTGGCGAATACCTTTGGAAGTACACGCGTAAGACTGGTCGCGGTGAAATGTCCGAGAACCGCCACAGGCGATACTTCTGGGTACATCCCTACACTAAAACATTGTACTGGAGCGATCGTGACCCGTCTACAGCTGGCCGGTCTGAACTAAAGGCCAAGAGTATTCCGATCGAAGCCGTACGCGTAGTGGGCGATGACAACCCCATGCCTCCTGGGCTACACCGGAAGAGTCTGATCATCATCTCTCCTGGTCGCACGGTCAAGTTTACTTGCACAACTGGCCAGCGTCATGAAACTTGGTTCAATGCCCTCTCGTATCTCCTGATAAGAACAGGAAACGAGAATCAAACAGACACCGAGGAGGTGGCAGGTCAGATTACCCAGGAAGATGTCGATGAGTTTAATCCCTCGATTAACCGTCGTCCTGTAAACGGGACTCGCGCACGGGCACCACCATCATTATCCTCATATAACTCAAGAGCCACTCCCAATTCACCCAATGTGGAGGTAAACCTAAGCATTCCCACGTTAACTCCGACACGGGAGAGGGAAGCTACTCGTAGTACGGGTACATTGGGCCGGTTGAGCGGCTACTGGAAGTCAAGCACGATAAATAGCACTTTTAGCAGTCTGAGAAGTAGAAACCACCTTCCCCAAGACAGCGCCATATACGAAGCCAGCGAAGTACCTGACAGTGCTGAAGATCTGCGGCAAATAATTGAGGAACAGGATCGAGCCTCTGACAGACTAGAAAATGTCAGGGCTTGCTGTGATGGTACGTTTGACAGCGATATCGAGATTTCGAAGGCACGTACTAATATGAACCTAGGGAAACACGATGTTGGAACTCTACCTCACACTAAACGCAGTCGTGTGGCAAATGCGCACTCTCATTCTCATTCGCATACGCACATGCCCACGCATCCTGGGCCCTCGACAACACCCACACCCGGGAGCACAGCAAGGTCTCGCGCTTGATCCCTTAACCTAATATACAATAATTGTGGCACTGTTCAGGTAGTTCTAGACTGCCAAGGTCTTCTTTTTCTAGTCAATCGCTCGCTGTACCATTAAACCACCTCACTATCCTTTCCCGCTACGAAGACCCATTATGGATTCTTACGACGCTTACGACTCACATTTTCCTTGCACGTCTTTTCTTAATTCGCATCCATTCACGGGGCCTGATTCTACACCAATCTACTACGATTGGAGGAGTACGGTTGCATTGCGTAAATTACCTTTTGCCAACATACCCGAAGCTATTTTTCCCGGAATCATTCTGGAGTTGGAGGAGAACGGACCGTTTATCACCAACCTCACTCAGATATCGTACTCGACATGGTGCGCGAGCCCTAAGGGGAGGAGTTGAAAGGAGGCATTAGACTGCTTGCTGATGCACTCGGGCCATGGAGGGTTGCGATTCCCTGATCAAGTGTAGTGTTTATACACGAGGGCTCTTTTGTCTTGAATGTTCTAGGACGGATTGGTCAAAGGAAGGCATTGTATGTTGTCGTTACTATTACAGTATTGGCAGGGGTACAACTGTTGAATGAGATTGATTTTTATTAAATTGCATGAATAAGGACCTCTGATGCATCTAATGTGGCCGGTGAGAATGTGAAGGGCCGTTCAATCCCAGCCATTTTAATTCATGGCGCCAATGACATCTTACAACCACAAGTTTTGACTCAGTCGACTCCGTTACCAGGTATTGAACAAATCTGATTTGTCGGTCTAGGTGTAACAGCAAATTCTATTACGTAGAATCGCGCCGCGGAGGCATAGCGATCGGGGTTTACCACCCAGCTACCCCGAGAGGACGAGAGGCTCTTACACTACAGCACCAAATGTCGTCAAGGCTTCGGGGCCTCGTTTTCTCAACTAATGAGCATTCGTAGTTTCAAGAACTAAAAAAAGCAAGGGGATCCACGAGTTATGACCGCCCAACCGGGGTTAGCCGGCACTCGCTCTTCGGAGATAGTCTCAAGCCAACCAACCGTAGTAAGGACCGGGCGCGATCCGGCGTTAGCTGGACGTTGCTGCACGGCCCGTTATGTATTCTACGCGCTACCCGTCCGGAGTTACATGACAAGGGGTTAAGAGGTGTATACCGGATCTTGAATATAAATATATAAGCTCTAGGAACCACGATTTCTACAATTTATTAATATCATCGCTCTCAGACCTAGACAAGCAGTAAGAGAAGGGAACTACAGCAGGCAACATACGCACTGATATCAACTATCATCGCTAAAAATGGCATCGGACAAGAAGATCGTGCTAATCACGGGTGGTAAGATGCATCACATTCCGCCTGGTCGTTTATTATCCAAATGTTAACTCGCACAGGCAACACCGGCCTCGGCCTAGAAACCGTCAGAGCTCTCTACAAAACGGACATCCCCTACGAAATCATCATCGGGTGCCGCACGCTCTCCAAAGGCGACGACGCCATCGCGACAGTCCAGAAGGAGATCCCGTCTTCGCCCTCGTCGCTGAGCACCCTGCAGGTGGACCTCAACTCAGACGAGTCCCTCGAGAAAGCCGTCGAGACGCTCCAGAACCGCCACGGCCGCCTCGACGTGCTGCTCAACAACGGCGGCGGCACCTTCGACGGCGACGTCCGGACCGGCACCAAGACGCTGCGGGAGGCGTGGAACGCAACGTGGGACACCAACGTCAGCGGGACCAACGTGCTAACCACCCTCGCCATCCCGCTGCTCCTCAAGTCCAGCGACCCGCGCCTCCTGTTCATAGCAAGCGGCACGGCCAACCTGACCGACACCACGAAGATGACGGACCCGGTGTACGCGCGCCTCAACGGCAGCCCCGACGCCGGGTGGCCCAAGAACGAAGGGTTCGTGTTCCCGGCGTACCGCAGCGCCAAGACCGGGCTCAACATGATGATGCGCGAGTGGGCGCGGGTCCTCAAGAATGATGGGGTTAAGGTCTGGTGCGTGTCCCCGGGTTTCTTGGCTACGGGGCTGGCTGGCGTGGGGGCGGAGAAGTTGAAGCAGGTGAGTTTTCGTTTACCCGTGCTATGCTTTGGAGTGTCGTGATGCTGATAATGGTGAAATAGATGGGTGCCCTGGACCCGGCGATTGGTGGTCAACTTGTTGCGGACGTCGTACAGGGGAAGAGAGATGCGGACAATGGGAAGGTCGTCAGATCGAACGGAGTCCAGCCCTGGTAGAAGACATTAGAGTACCTAGGCTCCAGAAAGCAAGAGGAGCTGTCTATGTACAATATTTTTCAAAGGCATACAGTAGCTCCTGAAGGCTTCTCATTCTACACCGAGGTATATACCTTTCTCAGTGCCGTGGCTGAGTTGAAGTACTATAGCCATAAGGAAAGAAAAAGTACCAGTAATTCTTTGACTGTTTTGCAACGCTTTGTTCTCTGCTTCAATCGTGCAGAGACAAGACTTCTCACAATATATTGTTCTAGTGTGAACTCTTTGATTCGTGGAACAAGTAACGTTCTAGACAATACGAGCATTTGGATTGTTTTCTGTGTATTATATATAGGTACTTACCGAATTGCTCAGGCTTGTAACATTTTCTTCGATTCGTTCACATAATCTCTCCATCTATCTAATACTAACTTCATATCTCCAACGTAGTTACTGCTTCACTTTAAACAAATTCTTAATCAAGCCTTAGTATAAGCCGAAGTAGGTAACTTACCTTCCACCAAACTAAGTCAAGATGTCACCACCTTGCGGCTGCATAAAATACATCGCCATCTACCCGTGCGGGCACGAGCTGGCTACCTTCGAATGCTGCACCATCGCCAAGGCCAAGAGCCTGCTGAAGCGCGGCCCTCCCACGCCGTGCGCCTCCTACTCGACGTGGAAAATCTCCCCGGACCTGCAAGAAACGTGCGGCTCAACCTGTCTAACCAAGCCCTTCCAGTGCCGCCACTGTGGTGCTGACAAGCAGGTCAGCTGGCGCTGTCGCCAGTGTAATATTCTCCGCGACCCCGACACGCCGGTCTGGGACCTGTGCGCGTGCCCCCGGCTGCGGTGCACGGAGCTCGTGCTAGGTAAGCCCGGGGCCGCGCTCTGCACGACGTGCGAGACCGGCTCCTGTGTCGTCAGGTCGCCGGCCGATCGGGAGAAGGAGATGCGCCGTCCGACTGGTATGCTGATGGCTGAGAACAGGAGCGTGCCGGCGCTGAGCTGGAAGTGCCACCAGTGCGCCCGCTTGAACCGCACGCCGGCGAATGCTATGGTGTGCGAGTGTCGGCATCAGCGGTGTGGACATTGCAGTGCCCTTTTCGGGTGTAATTGTAAGTGTGGATGTGATAATACGTTTGTTGAGGGCGGGCCCGGCGTGTGCGATTCGTGTGTTAAGAGCTCCAGCTGTCGGAATGAGGACGTGCTGGTAAGCTAGTAGTCTACCTACCTAATAATAGGTACACAGGTATGTAAGTATGCTGCTTGGAGATAATATTAATATTAATATGAAGTTGCCCATTTGGCATCCTTTATTCAATCATCAATACCAATGCTTTAGCCTCCAGTTTCTCAGGGGACATACACCAAGTAGTTTGTGGTGTAGCGTCGCATAAGGACAGGACTTTTTTCGCGTGAGATTTTTCAGCTTTGCTGCCTGGTATCATGCATGTGTACATAATGGCTAAGCCTCATTCAGTTTAGAATATGATTCCAGGAACAAATAGTACCTCAGACTTTCCAGACTCAAAGTTGAATTGATTATCCAAATATTAACCATGTGGCTTTTGAATGCTAAGACCCAGACGCTGCAATTCTTTCTGGAAGATGTAGCTCCGCCCTACGCTATCCTATCTCATACATGGGGAGATGCCGAGATCACGTTTACTGACGTCCAAGACCCACAGCAGGCATATAAGCAGAAAGAAGGCTGGACTAAGGTCGAAAAGTGCTGCCACCAAGCGCTCCAAGATGGCTTCGAGCACGTATGGATTGACACGTGCTGTATCGACAAGTCCAGTAGTGCAGAGCTTCAGGAGGCCATCAATTCCATGTTCCGATGGTATCGAAGATCGCAGGTCTGTTACGCCTACCTGGCGGACGTAAAGCCTGGCGATGACCCGACGGCTGAAGATTCCGACTTTAGGCGAGCGCGATGGTATACGAGAGGGTGGACGCTTCAAGAGCTAATTGCGCCGCGTCTCCTGATATTTTTCAATGTGGCGTGGGAAGCGATGGGCACGCGATATGGCCTGCGATCTGTGATATCGACCATTACTGGAATCAGCGCATCGTTATTCGAAGGCTCGCCTCTCAATGCGTCCCGAGCCTTGCGCAACGCGAGCATCGCCCAGAAGATGTCTTGGGCTTCTGGGCGGTCGACTACACGCTCCGAGGATACAGCATACTGCCTTCTTGGCATCTTCGATGTCAACATGCCCATGCTCTACGGTGAAGGAACAAAGGCTTTCACCAGGCTGCAGGAAGAGATTATGAAAAGCTCTGACGACCAGTCAATTCTCGCCTGGGGTCTTGGGAAACCACTGTCCGAACCTTGGGGCACATCGCATGCGTTGGCTACCTCACCTGACGACTTCGCGGCGTGTTCCAATCTCGTATCCTTTGGCGCTGCCGAGCCTGGGGACTCGTTTTCCATGACGCAGCGAGGGCTCGAATTGCATCTCCCCATAATAGACTTGCACGATAACGGGATGATATTGTATTGTCTGTTAAATTGCGCGGTTGCCGGCAACGGCGCTACGGTGGATCGTCTGCTAGTGCTGCCATTGCTACAAAGTGGCGCGCAACGGTCGTTATCGCAAAACAAGGCGATGAATCATACGACTATCACGAAGAAGGACGAATATACTCGTATGTCCCTGGAAAAGCCTCTGTGGATTCCGATCCGTTCCTTGCGAGGACGACAAAGAAAGACGCTATACCTGCCGAGGCTGCAGTTATACAAGCAACTCGGGGCCCAATTCGCGGCGGTGCATATGGAAATGAAAAAGATCAATATCCCCGCTGGATATTCCGTTGCTGGTATCTGGCCGCCGGCCGTGGCTGGCGATGATTTACTTCAGCATTCGTTCCAGCGAATAGCGCCGCCTCCGTTTGACGGGTGTGTTATGATCCACATCGCTCGGGCCTTCAAACCGGGGTTTATACTCATCATGGCGTATAACTATCGCCCTCTCAAAATCGTGGCGTATAACCATCGCTCTCTTCAATTACCTGAACCTCCCAATATGTCCAGACCCGAGTCCAAACCCGAATCCAGACCTAGGTCCAGGTCCAGATCCAAACCCGGACCGGATTGGCTCACCCGCACCGTCGATACCGTGCGTTCAGCTGCGGCGACGGTAGCAGGCGTCGCAGTCGAAACTCTGGCAAGCGACTCGAAACTGGCTGAACTTGGTATTGATTCTTTGGCCGGTTTGGAGATGGTTCATTTGCTTCGCGTAAGGCTTAGCGTGCCCGTATACACGGACGGCATACTTGGCTGTCTCACTCTCGCCGACGTCGCGAGAAACATAATGCGACCTCCATCAGCGCCCCAAAACTCTACCGAGTACGATGACGCGTCGCAAGGGACGCTTCGACGAGGGATTCAGAATGTCGTGTTTTCTCTGGCTACGGTAGGGCCAGATACGTCCCTCCTAGAATTTGTGTCTGTCTCGCGCGACAAGCCTCTGTCATTCAGGAAGCCTCGAGAGTCCAAGGAGAGCCACAAGCTGACAGAGATTTACGAGACAAACTTGGCATTTGGATCAGATATGATGGCCAATGTGGTATTGGAGGCTGACGTAGCCTCGAGCAGGTTTAGCTTAAGCTTGACGGAATCAGCGGGTAGCGAGTCAGTTGCATCTTCCTCTAAGGGCGGCGGCATGCCTAACTCGGCCTCTTCGACGAAAAGCCTTGTTTCTAGTGGATCTATGGGCTTTAGTAAATAGATTCACGTGTAATGAAACGTGGTAACTATGAAGATTGAGTCAATAAACTAGATTAAGGTGACATTAAAGCAGGTACCAAATTGCCAGATCGGTAGGAAATCTTCCTTGGGCCATTCCAAGACTTCCAAGACTGTCCTTGGCGAACTATTACGGCCACATATGGCTACGGCTAAGGCTAAGACACTGGCTAAGGCACTGGCTTTCCAATGAGACACCTACGGTACGTCCCCCGACAGCGGGGGGGTCTAAGGGGTTCTGCGCTATGGCGTTTCAATGATGTGCAGCCGGGGGGAACGAACTGGGAACTTAGAAAAAGCTGGGGGAGTGGACACTTGACCCCTTGCCCCTTGCTCTCCTTAGCTCAGCGTCGCATCTGGGTTCATTTCAGCCCATCCCAACCATCTCTTGTCTCTCGTTCAGCTGTGGTTTCATGTGATTTCTAGACGGCAGACTACAGAGCTTCCAGATTGCCAGACCGAGGAGATTTTTATCTGACGCTTGCTTACATGAGTCGAAAAGCCCGTCAGATTGATATTTTCAGACCGCTTCCTGCAGTAAGGGATGGTCGCCTTTCCAATCAGCAGCTGTGACGGCCCATCATGCACTACGTAAGTCTGCGCAAACTCGTGCCGTGTCTCCACACGGAGTTGTGAGAATTTGCCCGTTCTCCACGATTCTTCAAGAGTGTTCCTAGTTACATGACAGGACAAGCGAGACACGCTGCACGCAAGGCACACGAGGCACGGAATGGGGCTCGCATGGATCAGGGTGATCCCTTAGCACCCCCGCGGCCCCGACCATTTGGACCGGTCAAGGGTGCTAATCCTCATCGGGGACGTCGAGCCCCGTGCTAACATCGTATCGAGGCTGCAACGAGTTAGCCTCGGGAGCAAAGTGATATGAGCAGTGGAGATGCCCGTCTGACTGTGCCAACCGAGCCAGTCCTGCCAGCCTACTTTTTTAGTCAGAGCACCGTGAATTGATGGCTGTTAATAACCGGTCCCCCGTCTGGGATCATGCGGAGAGATCTGGGGTGGGAAGTCGGCCCACGAAATGATGACTTCTACTTTCTACCCGGCATTCGTATTTGTCCCTCTACCCCCTAAAATCTGAGGCTCTTTTTTTTCTTGCTCACTGCTCCCGTTCTTCGCGTTACTTTCTTTTAGATCTGGTATCTTCAGATCTTGGCATGAGAGCACAGCATTTTGCCTGCTCACCGGATCGAAAGCATGTACGCCTATTAGGTCCCTTTTGTGTAGCCGCTTCTCGCTCCCTTGGGAAGAACATGCAATCATGCCCTACTCCTCGTCCGAAGCCCAACAGGTTGGCGAGGCTTGCGCGGCATTGTCACTTTTCATCCTAGGTTGTCGGATAGTCATATCTCGATGGCGTCGCGAGCCGGTCGACACCAGCTTCTACGTCGTCGTCTTATCGGTGATAGTTCTCATCGGCAGGATTATCACCAACAACTTCTACCTGCAATACGGGACCGGGAACGATGTTCTACACGATTCAAAGCACGAAAACGACACAATCGACACCAGCCACCTCAAACTTGGTAGTATTCTAGTCCTTATAGCTAGAGTCTTACTCACGGTCATCCTCTGGCTTCAGATCTGCCTCCTGCTGCTATTTTATTCCCGAATTACATCTGGCATAACTTGGACGGATCGCCTCACCAAGACGGCGTGGTGGACTTTATTACTTACCTTTATCGCCATCGTCCTAGCAACCTTTCTCGAATGCCACCCGATCGAATTATACTGGCAGATTGACCCAGACCCGGGACAATGTACACGAGCCTACGTCCAACTGCTTCTTCAGGGCATTGCCAATATCGTCATAGATGCCCTGCTGCTCACTGTCGCATATCCCTTGATCTGCCTCAGGAAGCGCAGCCTATCACAGTATATCTCGCTATATACTCTATTCGCCCTGGGCACGTTCTGCATCGTCATCACGATTATCAGGATCGTCCTGATTTTCAACGAGGACTCCTCGCAAAATACCCGCAGCGTGTGGGCGTCGGTGCAGATCTTCGTCTCGTGCTTCGTAGCCAACGCGCCTACCATCTACGGCTCCCTCCGGGTCGTGCGCCGGAAGAGGTCTGGCCACCGGAGCGCATACGGCAGCGGTGAACCGACGACTCGACCTTCTCGCCTCGAACGAGAGTCGTGGATCAAGATGGACGAGGAGATCGCGCTGGAGCCGACTGTAGCAAACAACCCCGCTGTCCCCCCTGCAGTGATGTACGGGATGGAGATCACTCCGGCATCGCACCCTAACCGATGAACGCCACTGCCAAAATGTTACGAACATACTCATTTTTAATATCATCAATTCCTGGAAAGTGATTCTCGAAAGGTGATCAGGCCAGGGAATGCCTGCCTATCGAAACTTAAATTACTGTCGATGACGGCCAATCAACGTCAAACGACTTGTATACGAATTCCGGTACATCACCAATCTATCATAGAGGAGTGATCTATCTATGAAACACTTAATACTAAACCGTAGGTTCAACATTACGTTAGGTGCTTTTTTAAAACCAAGCTAACATCACGATAGTGCCAAGCCCATATACGAGCGGCGCGGAACGTGAAAGCCCCTACGCGAACGTTTCACGTCACCAACAGTCTAAGAAAGAAATTAGCTTGTGTGATGATGCACAGTACGGAGGCGCACTTACATCTTGGGTTAGGCGTTCAGAAGATAGGATATGACAGGCGCAAAGCCAATCTTTCGACATATTTTACTACTATTATACGAGATACCCCTGGTGATTAACGAGGATTGAGAGATGGATAGCTGTTTAAAGGAATGGATTTATTAGACAGCATCACGGAGTTGGTGGAAGCCTCATATGAAAGGCTATTTGACTTGTTTACCTCTCGCCTACCTACATGGATGATAAATCGCTTTTAAGCTTTTAAGCTACCTAATACCCGGTCAAATTCTTTCACTGCACCCTCCACCATCTGATCGATATTGTTATCCCATATTTGATGAAAGATCCTGCTGATTTCTGGCAAGAACTTGTCGAAATCTTTGCCGACCTTTTCGTCTTGCCAGTGAAACAGGGCACAGGCTTCTCGAGTAGCCCCTATGAGCCATTGGGTGCGGTCGTATCTTACGCTATTGTAAGCTTCCAGAGCCGCGTGACACAAATCAACCTTGGCTTTCTGATTCTGTCCCCCTGCTTTCCCATCAGCCGCTTCGAGTATGCTCGCCAGTACCAGTGCATCTTCTATGCCAAAGCCCGCTCCAGAGCCGAGATGAGGTCCAGCGGCATGCGCTGCGTCTCCCGCGATCGCCACACTACCTGCATGGTAATGCGGCACGCGGTTCTCAAACAAGTCGAAGATCGCCCACTTCTGCAGCTTCTCGGGCAGAAGGTCCATTATAGCCCTGACCTCGGGGTGCCACTCGGCGAACGCGCGAACCGCATCCTCCTTGGTCCCCGGGGCAGTGTGCTTGCCGTCTTCCGTGCGCCACGGGTCCGGGTCGCTGATGACGAGCAGCACGTTCAGGAACTGGTCCTTCGCCACCGGGTACGTGATGCTGTGCGCGCCGGGCCCGTTGTACATGAACCGGTTCATGGAATTGTCACCTGTCTTCGTGCGCTCGGCGCCGAGGACCGCGCGCGCGCGGTCCATGGGGACGAGTGCCCGGTAGCAGTACTTGTTCGTGTAGCTGGGGTAGGAGGCTGGGTTGGAGTCTCCTAGGATGAGTCGGCGGACTCGCGAGTTGATTCCATCGCAGCCGATGACTTGAGGTTGTAGTTAGCCCTGATCAAGTGACCTAGCAAATTATGAAGCGTAAAGCGAGGAGGTTTATTACCGACGTCAGCTTCCTCAACCATCCCATCTTTAAACCCCAGCGACACTTTGCCATCGCCTGTTTCAGAAAGTGAAGCTATCTCCTTGCTAAACTTGACATTGTCTTTAGCGATCAGCCCCGACCACGCCTCCAAGAAATCAGAACGCCGACCCCCCTGAAAAGCATCCACTCCAATCAGCAGCCTCGCCTCAACCTTGTTCGTCTTGTACCCGTCAATCCACTGGAAATACTCTTCTGTGTCCGTAGACGACGCCACCTGCTTGTAGATGCGATACACCTCCGGATCAACGACCTTCAGAGCGCGCTCCGCGTTGGGACTGAAGCCAATCCCCGCCCCGATCTCTGTGAAGGCCGGGGCGCGTTCGTATAGAGTGTAGCTGACGCCGCGCTTCTGGAGGCCCAGAGCTAGGATGACCCCCGTGATGCCCCCGCCGATGATGGCGACGTGGATGGGATCCGACGACATGTTAGGATGGTTTTGCTCTTTGGGATGGGACGAGATGCGGGGGATCGGGAGATAATGTATTCAGCTTACGACGTTACCTAGGTAGCCAAGAAGCGTTTCACTCAAGTGGGAGGTCTGGGGATCCGGTGCATTTCCGGCGTCCTACACTTATGCATCGTAGCTACGGACATTACTAAGCTCTGCTGGATATAAGGCCGGAACAAGTTCATACATATCTCAACAATTAGACAATCAACATATAGAAAGCTGTAATTGGACGCGTAAGGATTCAAGCTAAGGTAGCATTTCATGAGGTATCTACTTGCATCGATACACCGCTGCCCTCGGGGTCAGTTGGGGTAGATGCGTCGGAGCCCCGAGCCGTGAACCCCTTGCACCCATAACTACCCCGAAATACCCCCCTTTTTATACAGTGTAGTGCATACCTCCTGGCATATAGTGTGGCGCCTCGGTAAGTTACTGTGTGTCACTTGTGTAAATTAAGCCATCATGGGAGAGAATATTGAGCGTACGGGTGGAAAGGTCCTTGTAACAGGTACGACATCAAACCCGACAGTGATTAGAATGAAAAGGAAGCCTAATGAATTTTACTTATCACAGGAGGTAGCGGTTTCATTGCCTCCCATATTATCGACGTGCTCCTAGATGCTGGGTATGATATTTTTACGTCGACGATTTACCTTAGTGCATTCGCTTACATTTCAAATAGATTCGAGGTCGTCACGACGGCGAGGTCGGACGAGAAAGGGGCAGGGATAGTAGAATCCGTTGAGCCTGCCCATAGGCAAAAGCTTTCATATGTTGTCATAGACGACATTGGAAAGGAGGGAGCTATCGATGTCGTGAGCACTAGTAAGATCTCCAAGTTGAGAAGAATGGTCATTAAACAGAGCTGCAGGCATTAGATACACAACCATCCTTCGACTACGTTGTTCATACAGCGTCGCCATATCATCTGAATGTCCAAGATCCAGTGAAAGACTTCCTGGACCCGGCAATTAAAGGGACGACAGGCCTCCTGAGGTCCGTCAAAGCACATGCGCCTTCTGTCAAGCGTGTGGTGATTACCTCGTCTAGCGCAGCAATTATCAACCCCCTGAACCACGCCAAGGTATACGACGAGACGTGCTGGGCGCCGTGGACGATAGAAGATGCTTCGGATCCGCAGAAGACCTACGTAACCAGCAAGGTACCAACCCTAATATCTACCTCCTACCTCCTACCTATATATATACCCCGACTTCAAAATAATTAACTCGATCATAGGTCCTCTCCGAAAAAGCAGCCTGGGCCTTCATGGACGCCGAAACCCCAAATTTCGACCTCGCCGTCATCAACTGCACCTTCACGTACGGCCCCGTGCAGCGGAACCTGGCGAGCCTAGACGCCATGAACACGTCGAACCAGCGCATCCGGGACATGGTCCTGGGGAAAATGAAAGAACGGTTACCGCCGACGGCGCCCGTGTTCACGTTCGTCGACGTGCGCGACGTGGCGGCCGCGCACCTGAAATGCATAACGGTGCCGGAGGCGGGCGGGAACCGGTTCTACGGTACGTATGAGAATATGTCGTGTCGGCATTTCCCCCCCTGTTATTTGAGAATCCTCGAATATCATTGAGTATCCTGTGGAAGATCCTGTGGAAGATTTCTCCCCTCTAAATTTTAGACATCTCTTGTAAAATCTTGACGCTTTCGGGGTTACATTGAACACTCTTTATGCCTAAGAAAATTACTTCACCACCATTCTAAAATACCAAGGGAAAAAGGCTAACTCATACACACAGTCGTCGGTGGGCACTTCTCGAACAAGCAGATCGCGGATGTGATTCGCGAGTCGTTTCCCGATTTGGCGGGGCGCTTGCCGCCGAGCGACGCGCCGGATGACTTCCCGGATGATGTGTACGGGTTTGATAATGGCAAGTCGAGGAGGGTCTTGGGGTTGGAGTATACGGACTTTGAGAGAAGTGTCAAGGACACCGTTCAGTCAATCCTAGACCTCAGGTTGGGGGTGTAGTAAGCTTTGATGGTACTCAGGTCGGAACAAAGTGTCACGGTTTGTAAAAACAAAAAGTCGGGTTTACCCACTGCTGGATTCGAACCAACTAGTCCCTTGTACATACAAGGTCCCGGCCAGGTGCTCAACCATTGCACCAAGTGAGACTTGTGATTGCAGTATCGACATGTCTATGCCGCATAGTGTCATACTCACCTATATATGAGACTTTAACAAAGAAATACAATCTGTCTTGCGATCTGTCATTTTCGCTGATGCCTATGAGCACTTTTTCTTGTCATCTATGAATATATAGAGTTGAGTATTGTTCCACTTTTTTATCGTCATCTCAGCTCATACACGCACGGAGCTAGCAACTGCCAGCTTTCACAGCTCATCACGCACCAAGGGCGTTTCCTTATTGCGTAGTTGGCAAGACCAACAGCTCGCGTCAGCGGGAGCTCCGCAGTTCGCATTATAAGTGCCCTCCTGAGGGTAAGGGCAGATGACGCGATTATAGGTCTCACCGGAATCGTCTGTGAAAGTCACAGGCGAACTTTCCGGGGCGGTGCCGTTTTCAACCCAAGCCCGAAGCTGCTGGAAGAGACCCAGGGGCGAGCCGCCTCTCTGGCCAAAGCAGTGGCCGACTCCAGGAGCCTGGAAGTATCGGTAGAAATCGTGTACATCCGGTAGCAGTTTTGTTACCTCGTTATAGTAGTCCCGAGTGACTTGATCTGGAAGCATTTGGTCTGCCTGTGATTTCCGTTGGTAAGACATCGACTCTTATACAATAACAAGGAAAAGGGGGATGGTGCTTACCAGACCGTGGAAGCTGACCAACTTTCCACCTGCGTCGCGAAACTTGGACAGATCCGGATTGGTCGTACTCATCAAATCAGTGTATTCTTCCTGTGCCAGATGGACAAGACGCTGAAAATCCGACTCCGTCATCCCGGACACGTCAAAGTCTGGGTCCTTCGCCAGGAAAAATCGAAACCATGCAACAGGCAGAGGGCTAGGGATGCCGGTACATGTACCGCTTGTGCAATTTGTCTTTGCCATCCCTTCTTTAAGAAGCGGCTCCAAATTGCCCGATAGATCGGCTCCGGGACGATACCCATGCCATCGCTTCCCATCAGCCAGCGTCATGCCGGCCCAGCTTGCCTTAACGACATCAGCAGCGCCGGCGCTGATAGTGGCCAATCGACCCGTTTCAGAGCAGTTAATTGACTGTCCTACTAGTGCAGACGGTTCAAACGTCTCGAAGCATTTATCCACATCAGATATTATTCCGTCAGTTACCCCATCCAGATCATCACATTGAGAAATAGCGGCAAGAACAATAGCGTCCACTTCACAGCCGTAAGGATAATAGTTAATGTCGTTCATGTACTGCTGAGGCCAGTACAGGGTAGACGCAATCTCGGGGTAGTACAATGCGGGGGCGCCCGCTGAGATGCCATCGTACGCCGTAGGATGCCACTGGGCAAGCGCGTAGCCCTGTCGGCCTCCTTGCGAACACCCGTTGAAATACGAGTACAATGGGGCTTTGCCGTAGAACTGCTGGGTAACAGATTTTCCAATTACCGCCTAGATATTGTTAATGTTAATAAACCGCATCGACTTCGGAGGCAAGGGATCACATACCGCGTCGCCCAAAGCCCGATGTGCGAAATTCTCCATCAAATGCATATTCACATGTCCGGGACTCGATAGGGCCCAGGTATCAGGGTTGATCTGGTCCGACAGACCAGCATCGGTCGTGACCGTCGCGAAGCCCTCAGCCAGGGCGCCGGCCATGGTACTGTACGAAAGAAAAAACCGACCGGCCCCCCAACCGCCTCCTCCCACACCTTCAAACCGCTCGTTCCAGTTCTGGGGAGGCGGAAGCCAGGCTTCGACGCTAACTCGGTCTTCTGCCCCGGGATGCGTGTAAGTGACCGTCACATTGCAAAATGTGGCGTTGGTAAGCTCGATAGACGGCTGGACGAAACGCAGGAACGAAGGGACAGAGAAGCTGTAGTTCTGCACGACGGAAGCTTCAACGGCGAGAACCTCAAAGCCGGCGAGTCCGGGCGAGAATACGGACGGCACACAAGTAGAAGCAAACGATCCCGACGACATGATGAAAGAAGCTGGCCACAAACCTAGGGCTAGGGAAGTAGGATTGCTGCACCTCACGTAGTAATATACAAAGAACCCCAGCGCACAGACCCCCATGGGCGAATCCATGTTGCCTGGGACAATCCTACACGGAGGCGGGCAGGTAAACTCACCGATGCCATTGCTTTTTCAATCAAGCCCCCCCGAGACCGAATAGGCGGAAACATAATACGCGGGATGTCATATCATCATATCATGCAGAGCCGCCAGACCGCTGCGAATTCTACGGGGCCGGTAAATGTTTCCGGGAGCCAATCATATCAGGATCTATCCGCGTATTGGGCATGTATCTAAGTACCTCATTTTTAGGAGTGATGTGACATGTAATATGATATGATATGGGTGACTCTCACGCAGAGGGGAGACGTTCTTCTACTACAGCGGTCTGACTTTCTAAGGCGGTCCCGTTGATCTTTGGGATATTCTACCTAGGCTTTCGCCGGATGTGACCGAAACGGGTTCAAATGCCGGCTCCGGCGTTGAATGCCGGCCCCCACTATATCTATGTCAGCCCAAGCAGCAGAACTTTACCCCCGAACGGAATGATACAACTTTCCTTGCAATTATAGTTCGGAATAACATGATAGGAGGTACCTAAGTTAACGAGATACCTATTTTAATAACGAATTATAGATTTAATTCATACTACCTTGAAACATATATCTTAGAACTAGCTTGGACCCTCAATTACGTATACACGTTTCTATAAAAACCGCTGGCTGAAATTCCGCCTAGGTATTTTCATATAAGACTGAACGAATAATAGAGGTCTAAGAATTAATATTCTCTCATAATATATACACGAACGTACTATGTCCTCTACACCTCCTATACTCTAATCTGTTTACACAATTCTCTACCTACAACCTACTCCCACTCTAAGACAGCGACGCGCTCAAAGTCAGCTTACGGCTGCTAGGACCAACATACACAGTCTTGGGAGAATCAGTAACGGCCCAGTTCTGGGCGTCCACGTCCCAGTTGCTGACGTCGCGGCGGGTAAGCTCCGCCGTGAACGTCGCCGTGCAGCCCGGCTCGATCGCGATGCGGTCGAAGCCGCGGAGAAGCACCTTCGGGTCGTCTGCTCCGCCGAGCGACACGTATAGCTGCGGAACCTCCTCGCCTGCGATCTCGCCCGTGTTGGTGATTGTGGCGGTGACGGTGTACAGGACTTCGAATAAGCTCGGGTTGCCGCCGGACTTGTCCGATAGACCCGGTCCGGCGGGGTTAAGGTCGAACGCGGCGGAGTCGGTGGATCCCGGTGGGAGGAACTCGTCTGCCGACTGGCCGTACTCGGGGTCTTGGGACGCATCTGCGAAAGACGACGTGGTGTTTACGTAGGGGTAAATGTACTGCCAGATGTAAGGGAATGACGATTCTGGGAAAAGATAGTCATCCAGGTCCGTCGAGAAGTTGCCGAAAGTCGGGGCTTCGGGGGCCTGGCCGGTGGTTGGCTGATATTCCCCAGCGCTGGTCTTTGCAACTGTTAGGTCCGAGTATTCGAACGTGGTGTATGATAAACCAAAACCGAATTCAAAGATGGGGTCGATGCCGGCGTGGTCCAAGGCTCGGTAGTCGATAAAGACTCCTTCGGGGAAATCTTGCTGTGGCGCGCCGTTGCCGTTGTTGGGCTCGTACAGGATCTCGGTACCATAGTCTTCCGCCTTTGCGGCCCAAGTAAAGGGCGTTCGAGCTGCCGGGTTAACTGTGCCGTACAGCACATCTACGATTGCGCGTCCGCTCTCCTGACCCGGCAGACCAGCCCAAAGGATAGCCGTAACGTTAGGGGAGTCGTACCAGTCAGTGACGATGGTAGGTCCAACAGAGTGAATGACGACGATAGTGTTGTTGCAGATCGAGGAAACATTCTTAATGAGTTCATCACCGCTACCCCAAAGAGTCAAGTTCTTTCGATCACCCGCATTTCCATCCACCTCGATGTATCCTTCTCCTGAGTCCGCGTTGACGAAAACCAGGGCAGTAGCACCTTCTTGCTTGATAAGTGCTTCGGTAGTGGTCCATGCATAGTTGTCGAGCACGGCCTCAATGCGAGTATGGTCGCTAAGAGCCTGGAATTGTAACGCATCGATAGGGGTAATCAAATACGGGAAATCAGCACTGCCTGAACCCCATCCCATTGCGAGTGTGCCCTTGTCGCAACCTCGATCAGAGCATCCGTTAGGGCCCAGTGGGCTAGGGCCAGCATCCTCTCCGATCACTGCAAGGAATTTGGGTTTGTTCAACGGGAGAGCACCGTTGTTCTTAAGAAGAACGGTAGACTTGGCGCCAATCTCGTGAATGAGATCGCCATGGTCTTGTTGAGCGTCGATGTGCCAGTTGATCTGCTGGTTACCCTCATTGGCCGCAAAGTGGATCGGGCCGTAGGTATCGCGGGTCCACGAATCGAAAGAGATCGGGTTCTCGTTGCCCACGGTTCTGCCGACCTTGAAGTAGGCGGCCATGATTCTCATTGCCATGTCATCCACTCGGTACTGGGGAACCGTGCCGTTCAAGACCGCGAGAGTGAGATTCGTGCCCCAAAAGCTGAGTCCCGTGTTGAATTCTGTGTCACCAGGCATAGTCATGTCGAGACCAGCTACGGCGCTAGCTGCACCGGAGTGCTGAGCTTGCCAATCGCTCATGACGAATCCTTGAAACCCAAGTTCGCCTTTCAGAAGACCGTTTAATGTTTTCGAGCTAAAACATCATCCATTAGTATATAACCCAGGAGATAGCGAGTAGCAAAGAGATTCTGCCAAGACGGAATACACACTTCTGACAGGCGTACGAGTTGTTGACCTGGTTGTATGAGCACATGATTGAGCCCACACCAGCTCTCACGGCATCAACGAATGGCCATAGGTACAACTCGTGCATAGTCTTGTCGTCGATATTCGATGAAATGGTATCGGAGATATTAAAACCGCGACCTTGTGATTCACCGACTTGTCTGAAGTGCTCTAAAGTCACGTCAGCTAGGTAATTAGGGGCCAGAAAAGACTCATTCGAGTTTCTTACCTTGCTCATTGCCAATATAATGTTTAGCACAGGCAATAACACCAGCATCTTGGACACCCTTGATAGTTTCGGCAATGGCCACGCCGGTTAGATATGGGTCGGGAGAAAATCCTTCCCAGTTGCGTCCTCCCTCGGCGACACGACCAATTGGGCCGGCGACTGGTCCCAAAAGGACATCAACACCCTTAATCTTGTTCTCTTCGCCCATGGCCTTTCCACGGCGATAAATGAGGTCCCTGTCAAACGTAGCCGCGACAGTCTGGCCGGATGAGAAGGCCGAGACATAATCGGCGAAACGAATGCCCAAAGGAGAGTCTTGCATGCAAAGACTACGGAACCCTAGTCGGGGAATGGAGCCGACTTGACCAACACATTGCTCGCCTTGCCAACTAGAGCTTGTTAGTTCTTATCGTTGCGGAATTCGCCCAGGTTACAGTAACTTACCCAACACCGGTTGTGAGATTGACCTTTTCCGCAAGAGTAAGCTGAGAAACAAACTCTTTAGCTTTGGCATAAGCATCCTCCCACCCTTGAGCAGTAGGGCTCATCCATGGCGAGGGATAATGAGGCTCAGAATGAGCTAGATCTCGCTTGTCAACCTGTGAATTGTCAGATATCACGAACTGCGTTATCGGTGAGATTTGTGCCAAGAATTTCCGAAGCTGCATGTTGAAAGAAAAGCATTTGCTAAGACATCAAGAAGAAGGCTAAATGAACAAGAATATATACATTGCTTCTAAGGCGGTTTACAGCCGAAGCCACATGTAAATTTACACCTCACAGCCCAATTAAGAACTCGAGAAGCGGTGTCCCCCCGATATCGCGATGTCTGGAAAGAAACATGCAGGAACACCCAAAGATGACAAGAGGAAAATGCAAGAAAAGGGGGAAAATGCATGAGATCACTAACCCCATTGGCAGCTGCACTGCCGGTCACCGCCAGTAGGGCGGCCCACGGCGCGGAACGCATGACGGCTACGATGTGGGTCGGAAACAACGGTCGTTCGCTCGAGGGACGGTCAATTCAAGTCAACGAGCCGCAGTGGCGATTCCGAGGGGGAAGGAAGACGAGATGATCAAAAGGGATGGAAGGCCAACGGAGCAAGGAAAGGAATTGGAACGGAAGCCATGTCTCTATTAAGTAGGTCTGAGTACCTAAGGTAGCTACGACTCAAAGAAGTGCCCCCGGGCCCCAAGAACGCCCCTGCACGGTTGCGGATCGAGTGATCAGCAGGCACAACCTAACATAAGCAGGGCGAAAAAAAGATGTCATGTAATTCCCCATGCTGCAAGCTGCAAGGATACGAACCCACGAGCTAACAAGGTTCTCCGCTTGGAGAAGAGTCTCGCTGTCTCTGTAGCTTGTCTTGTAGCTTCGGCGTTACACAGATTTCGGTCAATTAATGATGTTAGGTGAGGAGTTAATGGAGTATCTTGAATAGAAGTGAGGGGATGCTAGGGGATGCTAGAGTCTGTCTATGGAGACATGTTCATAGATCATAAAGAAATTAGGGGGACAATGGAGGGAGATTGTGGCTTACATTTTGGCATGAAGATCGTCGAAAATTACGCGGTGTTAGAGTCGCGGTCATATAATAATAAACGCCATAATATGCCCAGAGTGCCCAGAGTACCCTGGATGCCTCACATACCGGCCAACATCTCAAGTTGACGATGTAAAAGATAGAGGTGTATTTAAGGATCAAGTCATTAAACCTCGTATATTCCTAGGTAAGCCACCAAATGACCTATCATCTAAGGGATCACCTTACATAGTACGACGCGCTCTCGCGTTTTCAGTACCACACCCACCTAATCTAACACCAGTCAGCCAGGGTACAAGATGACATACATTTACCTACAAATTGGAGATTCTTCTATCTCAGGTTCGATACTTTACAATTTCCAGTATGTAATGGGCAAGCAGAAAGATTATCAAGAGAGTGATAGCAAAATCATGATCCGTCTAACGATTCCAATTCAGGAACCAGGTCCCGATTAAAGTGCGAGTTGTGGGGATGCGCTAGGAACCTGGTAGTTAATAATTTAGGACACGAGGGATATAGATTAGCGCCGAGGAATCGGGCTTAAGGGACTCTTTAGTATCCTCTTTAGTGCTCATAGTGCCCATAGCCCTCCCAACTCCCGAACAAGCATCAACTCGTCATATATTAAAAACATATGCTTTGTCCAACGCCTCAGATATGACGCCTATTCCCAAGGCGTCGGGTTCAACATCTAAGAATAGACAGGAAAGACAGAATCCAATTCCAACACGGGAATTTTAACACATCGGGGCTTGGGTATGCGTTTGGACATCTCGCCAAGATGCCTCCCGACAATTCCCACAGCGACACCACTGATGACGACAAATATCTCCATAACTTCCCCAGCTTTCCCTCACCTGCTCACCTGAGAATTTCGGGGCCGGTCGCACACTTCTTGTTTGCTATCGGGCCGTCTCCAGCCTTAAGGACCCTAGTCAGATAGTGTACTTTGGGGGTTGGGGTACTGTATTTTTGCGCCCAGGAGCCCGGGATTGGACCTCGGGAGACATCTGTGGGCAACGTTGCCATGCGGGGAAGCCTAGTAGAAAATAGTCGTGCGGGGGACCTCATTTGGGGGGGATACTAAAGTTGTGGAGTAGGAAACAAAGCGAGCAATTGCAACTATTGTTTCTAGATACAGCTTTTTAGAGTTCTGTTCGGCGGAATATTCCTAAATCAGTTTCTTTAGTTGAGGTTCTTGATATCCTGCCTATTCTATTTCCATTACTATGAAGTTATGTAATGGGACTCGGTATGGGGCGAATGCTCCCGCAGATTGATCAACCCGAAAGCCGACAAAGAGGGCTCTACAGACGTCTAAGAGTATTCAATGGCATAATCCTAGTATGGTTGAAGGCACATACACTCAATCGTTCTACACTTCTTCCTAAATGAATCTAACACAATATAATTCAGTGTCTACCTAGTGTTTGTCATGGAGCTATCAGCTTGAAGAAAGCTAGGTACCAACATTTCGGGCCAGATTGTGTATAACCCGTGCTAGGGTTTTGAGTTCAGATACCCGTCCAAGATCTCATCGTAAGGATATGAAAGGCTCGATGGCCATCTTCAGCAATTGTTTCAACACCGCCCTTGATAGAATCGCTCCGGTTCACTGGTTTAGACATTCGAAACCCGCGGTGTCGCTAGCGATCGCCCTCGTGCGTGCACAGCTCGACTTGTGGTCATTCCAGTGTGCTGTCTGGCAGTCCTAAATCCGGAATACATTAGTGGGAGTTTAGACAATAATAGAAATAGCAACTCACCTTGTCGCAATACCACGCCTTCTTACATCCGCCACAGTCGGCTAAGGCCTTTCCAATATCTGCTTGGACTTTACCACAGTTGAAGCAGCTTGGCTCGTCGAAGTCACGAGGAACGCCGGGCTGGTAGTGGTCGAGTGCTGCAAGGAATTGAGCTTTTCCCGGTCCGCGGAAGCCCATGCCGTAGATGGGTAAAGCAAAGCCAGCGTTACAGGTGATTTGTGGGACAAGTTCACGAAGGTATTGCATATCCGACCTTAAAACTCGAGCATTAGGAATCATCTTTGCGAGGGTTCTAATGACGAGACGCGAGGCATGATGAAGGGCGAACGTAACGACCGCAGGGAAGATTATTGAAGCTTGTTGATGGAACTTACTCCTTGATCTTCGCACCCGCGCTCATCAACAGCGCACCGACGATGATGACATGGTACTTCCCAAATCCGGATGCCTTGGCGCGCCAACGCGACAGGAGCTTCTGCCCCAGGTCATCGGAATCCAGCTTGTTGCGCAACTGGGTCACGTTCTTTGTATGTTCATCGTCACGTGTGCGGTGCAACAGAACCTCAAGATTAAGGTTGTTCATGTCCTCGCCGGAGAGTGCTTCGATGTCAGACACAATGTCATGGTCCAGGTCGCTCTCAAAGAGACCTACGAGAAGAATCAGATCTACGGCAAGACAGCCATTATAACATGGCTTCCTAGGTATGAATACTTACACATTCCCCAACGACCCATCCTTGCTGATGTGGTAATTCCGAAGATGTAGAGAAGTAGGTATGTGGCCTTGGTGGAAGTGGACGAAGATCGTGTCCTATGGCTGCTTGGTAGGATGAAGGGAAAAGAGGGGAAGTCGATTGACTCATTGCCTGAAATTGAGAGATGACTCTTCAGTTTAGAGTTTCATTGCTAGGGAAGGTGCTATTCGCAACTGCTGGCCTCATACATAGAAAGCGGTCGTGGTTTCCAGCCCAGACGTCATAGTTTGTTGCTTCAGCAAGGTACCCTGAATCCCCCAAACATCACATAAAGCACTGCAACGCTATAGAAATCCATAGCTTGAAAGACTTATAGTGTTGAAAGATTGACGAGAAAATCCCCTTTTCGGTCTGCTATCAGTAAGGACGAGTTTCAAAAAGGGAGGAAGGTATGTCTCCACATGCTGCATTGGCAAAAGAGATTCAACATGGAGGAAAGAAGTAACTCTAAGTCCAAATGATATTACGAGATGTACAATTTCCCATTGTCCAGTAGGTTTGCTATACATATCAGGATGACCTAGACAAGGAGGCGCACATCAGAAGCTCCTCAGAGCTGGTGCCTTGAGGAATCTATTCGTTGATACGGCGAAATTATACGGTAGAAGGGATAGTTGGGCTAAATAACGCACTTAGTACGTGCCTTTCTCAGATCGAATCATTACAGCCTGTTTGATACGATTTCAGCAGCTCGGCAGGTGGCATAGGCTGCGGATAGGCAGACGGGACGGGTAGAAGACGTAGGTAGCATAACACGTGTTTGACATCTTTGACAACCCGAATGCCTTTCCTTCGCAACGAAGTAAATTTTCAATGCAACCCAAAGTTATCGCAAGTCCTCGTATTACCAAAAAGTGCAATATTAGTCCTAGGTACCAAGGTATCCAGCAGGCTAGAGCCGCCATTTCGAAAGGATTCGCCCCCATCCCCCCTTTTTAACGACCTCAATATTCAACCACCACAAGCTATCTCCAAGGTCACAACTTCCAAGTCCATCAAAAGACATCTAAAAATAGTACCATAGATGATAGAAAGCATATAAATGGTTAAACGGGTATCAATCTGCATGTTGGTATCAAAATATTCGGTCGCCTCCAGAAGCAAGCAAGCAAAACTGACCGTGCCCCCCGTCCCCCTTCCCCATTGCCACAGCATGTGGTTGAAAGCCAATACATATAAGATACAGAAGCATTATACATTATATGAGTAGAACTTCCAGTCGAAATAGTCGAACTAAACATAGGAGGTAGGCCAACAGTTGATAATCGAGATCCAACCTAAAAACCTTTGACGCGAAGTAAATCAAAGCTTGGAGTAGCCGGCATTGCTGCTCTTTGGCAACCTGGAGCTACGCTAGATATATCATCTGCTCTCCCAGGTTCGCAAAGCATTTCTGAGGTTTGTGTTTTTCGTCCTCTCAGGCTGGATGAAGTTATGTTCGTCGTGTTGCGTTTCTTTGCGCTGGTTTCGTTCTAGCGACGCGGCAGTGAGATTCGACGAATTTTTGTTAAGCCACTTCTTTCACCCCCCGTAGTATACTGACCGAGGCCGCCTCACTGATTCATATGCCGTCCATCGAATGTTATTGTCGACTGCGGTATAATTGGGAGTAGGGGGCGGTGGTATGGAGCGAGGAAATGGCGGGTAGTAAGGACGGCGCGGCTGGGGTATCTCGTCCACAGGTGGGTAGAAAACTACTTCGTCCCTGTCGTCGTCGTCCTCATAGACGGAATAGGATGTGCAGCCGCATCGTCTAGTACAGCAACACCAGATCACTATGCCGAGAACGAGGGCACCAATACAGCACCCGACGATGATGCCGATTTGCTCTTGGCCCAGGCCGTCGGTAGATGCAGCACCAGCGCTCCAGTCTGGAGCCGGCGATGAGGTTGGCGGCGTGCCGCGATCGAGTGTTACCACGGCGGTAGTCGTTGCATCGGGATATGTGATGATCTGGGTTAATGTAACTTGGCGCCTCCCGTGCTCCGGAGCCGCGGTGGGTATTACCGACGATGTGTTGTTGACGGACATTTTTACAACACGAGGCGATCTAGGCTCTTGAGGGTCGCTAATCAGAACCAAGAACAACGCATCCACGGTCCATGATCTAGTAAGTAGTAAGTAGTACTAGCGAAAGAAAAATTACCCTGGGAGCAGGATCCAAGATCCAATACCCCAAGAGTGGGCGGATCGTCAGGTTATTTTATTCACGACCATTCACGACCACTGTCACACGGACGGAATCCCCGCGCAGAGCGGACTTTATCTGCCCTGTCCATCCTCGACACGTTGGAACATCCCACACCATACAAAAACATTCGTGCCCCCCTGCAGAGCGGCTTTCCCAGATCGCATCGTCATCTGACATTGGCTGGGCCACACATGACGATTTCCCGCTTGCCCTATCGTGATAGGTGGCCGGGCCAGGAAATATTAATCGGTTGGGTTGCCAGCAGCTCGGCATCTAGGCGGAAACGGGCATCACGTATCACACAGGCACGCCCGTCAGACGGGTTGCAGCTAATCGCTCTTCCCGCTAATGCATGACATATGCACGGCCCAAGCTCGTAGATAATGCGATACCTGGTATCGAGCGAAATCTGGGAAAATCCCATTTGCTCTTAGGAGGACAGCGTTACATTGGGGGCGGAAAATTGCTCTTATATTAACCCTATCACATGGTCCGACTTCCAAGACTGGTCCATCTCCTCCCCCATAAAACACGACTATACACCGAAAAAAATAAACACGGAGACATGCTATTGCTTGCATGCGTATGTACGAAATTCAACTCCGCTCCAACAGCGTAATATTCCTCCGCATGTTATTTGCATGATGCTGCACTTTCACCATACACGCGATACTACCTCAAGTAGGCTGTTGGACTTGGTGATCCGATTTATCATATCGCGAAGCTCTCATTCGAGAAAACACGGCGGGTATACCCGTCGGTAAATATAAAGCTACCTAATGCTAACTAAGCTCCCGGCAGTGTTCCTGGACTGTTTCCACGTTGGGGGCGGGAAGGGTAAGAGCCGCCACATATTCATCCCGCTCATGAATTCGGTGGAGATGAATGAGCTGAAATCTAAATACCGGAAGGCTTGTATAACACTCAATGCTAATTCTGTGCCGAAGATGCCGCTTACTATTGCTTCTTACCACCAGCCTCGACATGTCGAATAGTTGCTTTCGCTTCTTCCATCTTGTGAAGGGCAATATCGTGAGCCTGTGAAGAAGACTGGCACTCAAAAGTAGGAAAATCTCGAGTAGCCACTCTCTTCTCAAATAGCTCATCTATCTCCTCGAGCGACCTACCTCTCATGTCGGGCAAGAACAGCCAGAAGAAAGCTGAGTGGCGCATCAGCAAACATGGCGTGGCGTGTTAAAAAATCACTCAGAGAGGAGCACTTACCGAAGGTTACGACGTTAGATGCAGTCCATATCCAGCAGTATTTGGCCCCCCAGTTCAGAGCGGTCGGATTTATAAAGTACGGTGAGCAGAACGACGTCAGCCCTGGAGAAAGTCGGCGGTCAGCCTAACAAACAATTGTTTCACGAGAACACCATGTAAGGTACAGGGGTACATGGGTTTGATCGATGAATCAGCACAGCTTAGCGCCGTGGCGTTTCACGATACCGATACCGAGTAAAAGGGGCCGGGAAGTGCTTACAGGCGAAGAAGTAGTCCACGCCGGTGGCAAAGGACAAGGTGACTACCCGCAAACGGGAGTTCACAACCTCAGCCGACACGGGCCACGTCATCGAGCCAGCGAAACCGCTGTACGTAATAACATAGAAGAAATTGAAGGCGAGAAATGCTTTGGCGGCCTCTGGGGTGTTCGGTGCAATCGTCGCCCCCAATGCTGGCCCGATCATAGATACGGCCGCGGCTCCCGTCCCTATGAGAAGCATGGTGCGGCCGTCCCAAATCTTATATGCACAGTAAAGACCAACTATGACCCCGACGAGCTGTACCGTCATGGAATATATTCCTATCCTGAAGATGTCATCCACACCGGCTTGCTGATAGAAGTACGTCTAGTTCTAACGTTAGACAAGAGTAAAAATCGCATGCGCTTCGGAGAATAGGGGAATTGAGTGCTTACTCCGTAGGACAAGAACACCCATACACCAGAAGAAGCGCGGGACAGTACGACGGCTACACAGAGCATCGTGCGACGTACGTTAGTCCCTTTAAAGATATCTACTATGCTTAATGAGGATGCGTTGGACTTTTCTTCTTCCACGCCACGAATGATCTCGACTAGCTCTTCTTGAAGGAACTCGGGCTCCAGGGAATTGCCGCGGAGTGTTATTAATGACTTCTCTGCCTCTTCGCGGCGTTCATGAAGTACTAGCCACCTGGGCGATTCAGGGATGAAGAAGACGAAGATGCTCAATAAGGACGGAAAGATGAATAGACAGGCCAATGGGATCTGGTATGAGAGTCTATTCATGATATGCGAAGTCCTTTCGTCAACGACAGCACCTAGAATGGTCCCAATGTTGATTGTGATAGCAAATGCAGCGGAACATAAGGCACGAAGCTGAGGTGGCGCGCATTCCACGATATACGCGTTCGAAAAGGTAATGAAGAAGGCGTTGGAAGCCCCCATCAAAGCACGTCCGGCGCAGAGACTAGCAACCGAGCTCGCGGCTATCTGAGTGGCGCATCCAGCAAATGCGATGATAGTTCCCATCCATATTCCGTGTCTACGGCCAAAGTAGCGACCAAAGGGAGTGATAAAGAGAACCCCGATGATGGTGCCCACGTTCAGGAACGATGCGATGACTTGCTGGTCCGTCGTCGAGATACCCCAACCCCCTTTGAGAGCAGGATCCTCATAACCGAACGTCATGAGGAAACCCGGCATCGTCTGGAACGTTCCTATCGCGGATACGTCGAAGCCGTACTGGGTTGTGGCGAAGGCCATGCCCAGACAGATGAGGGCGCACTTCCAATTCTGCTTGAGGCCATTGTTGCGTTGATTGCTGATCCCCATGACGATGTTGGGAGAGCGCGTCGGAAGCTACACATACGCCGTGGATGAGCACGTTGAATCCTCATAGCTCATGAAAGCTATCATCGCCTTTAATATAGACCCCTGATGTAGATGTATTCTGATCCCCGCTTGATTTTGGGTCACATTCGCAATATTCATCCCCAAGTCAATTTGGCCAATTAATGTGTTTCCCTTAGCTCCTCATCCGTCTTCCCCAGTCGGAACACTCAAGATACTACAATAAAATGAGAACGGATCGGGGATGGATGGGTGTAATATCGGTAGATCATCCGCAACGTCATGAGAGGTCCCCTTGGCTCACCGGGGTCTTGGTCTCCCCATGGGGTAAATGCTGACAACCAGTTATTGGAGGCTTGGCTACGCACCTACCTCCTAAGGTGCTTAGTAGATATCTATCTTAAGGAGTTATTACTTGCTATTCTTGAGGTTGCTGTATGTCGTGCATGGTCTAGACTCTGATGGGCCGTCCCGTTTCCGAGTTGCGCTCATAGCCCAAAACTCAACCATGGCAACACCAAATATAGAAGTTATCACATCCGCTTAGCCATTTTTTGTTCATGACTTATTTCTAACATGTGCAATAGACTTGGACGAAGGTAGCGAGGACTGATTTGTCTTTCATTGGGTGGAGGATAGCTCTAATAAAGGGGGAAGGCAATATAGGTCGACACCTTTATTTTAACAACTTGATAGACATGATTATCGTAGCTTTATTTGGCTACCTGTTACCCATCATCATTAAGAACGATATTTATTGTAAAATGATACTCTCTAGTGTCATTCTTATAACAGTTTACATACAGGCAGCTTCACAGACACCTCACTCCTTAGGCTTCTCCGTAACAATCTTCCCCTCCTTATCATAGAACAGCTCCTTCACCTTGACAGACCGCAAATGGTTAACCCCATTACTCAACTCACAATCATGATGGAACAACCACCAGCGGCCCTCAAACTCCACAACCGAATGATGCGTCGTCCACCCAAGCACCGGCTCCAAAATGCGCCCCGCGTACGTAAACGGGCCGAACGGGCTATCGCCAATCGCATACACCAAAAAATGCGTGTCGCCCGTCGAGTAGCTAAAGTAGTACTTGCCCTTATACTTATGCATCCACGCGGCCTCGAAGAACCGCCTGTCGTGATCATCCGCGTCGATCGGCTCCCCGGTCTCCGGCGCCAGGATCACTAGATCCTTTACTGGACTCTCGAACGACCGCATGTCGTCAGCCAGCTTCGCAACCTTCGGGAATAGCGCCTTGGCGCCCGGGCCTGCCGGCTCCTTGGGCCCCAGCCACGTCTCGTCGTAGTCCGAGGGCGTGTTGCCGCGCTGGTAGCACTGCAGCTGCCCGCCCCACAGGCCCCCGAAGTACAGGTACGCGCTCTCGTCGGCGTCGTCGTCGACGAAGCTCGCGGGGTCGATACTAAAGGAGCCGGGGATTGGCTCGGGTTCGGGCGTGAAAGGGCCCGTGGGAGAATCGCCCGCCGCGACGCCGATCCGGAACACGGAGTCGGTGTCGCGCGCCGGGAAGTATAGGTAGTACTTGCCCTTGCGGCGCGCGGCGTCGGGGGCCCAGAGCTGCCGGCTCACCCAGGGGACCTGCTCGGCGCTTAGGACGACGCCGTGGTCTGTGACTTGCGGGGCTGAGGTCGAGTCCGAGGTGTAGGATGCTAGGGAGTCGATTGAGAAGACGTGGTAGTCGACCATGTCGTACTGGTCGCCGTTGTCGTTGAAATGGATGTCGGTTTCGCGGTCGTGAGACGGGTAGATGTATAGCTTGCCGTCGAAGACGTGGGCGGACGGGTCCGCGGTGTAGAGGTGCGTGATCAGGGGAGGCGCCATCTTTTTCTATCTCGACGTTCTAATTTATATGTCTTTCAATTTGAACGCCTTCGAACTGAGTTTAATTGGACCTTAATAAAGCTAATTATTTAGAATTTGATTTGGGGTAGCCGGAGGTGCTCCGTGGGTACTTATGGGCGAGGGGGATCGTGAGGTGGGGATCGTGGTGTTGAGGGGCTCCCCTTTTCGTGCTCGTCTGGTTAATCACAGGTATATCTAACTCAAAACTTGAGATATATACTCGACACACATGAGAATAATTTCTCTTTTTCTCTGTATCAGGGCCGAATCGCCTATTTATTTAGTATTTCCTTTCGTCACGCGATTTCTACGCTCACCTACAAATTGGGGTAGAACAAAACCACCGTCTTTCCGTTTCTCGTCCCGGCGGAATGGACGTCCGCCGTCTTCCAATTTATCCCTATTTAACCGCCCGCTCGGCTTGCCTTAGTTTCGTTCCACTTGCCGGATCCAGCACCTATCAGCGTAATCGGGCCCATTCCGGGGCGATCGACCCCGACATCTTAGCTTGGTGTGCCTAGGTTAGTGATGGAGATAATTGGTACCTACAGCTTGAATTGATTCTACCAGGAGGAGGTCGTGGAAGACATCTGAAGTCCCAGAGGAATCAGATTTAAGGTAGGTCGATTGCTAGGAAGGTGAAGAGTAATCTTGCAATTTTTGCATCTGAGGTTTTTATCTACAGATTTCTGTGTTTGATTTAAATCGTATATATTTCTTTCATTTATAAAACTGTACGGCACATTTAGAACAATGCCCCTCGACCCTTGACCTAAACCACGCCCAACGTAAGCCGCCTCAGCGCATCTTCATACCGACCCGGGCTATGATCCAACAACATACTCGCGCCGAACCTAACCTCCCTAAACCCCGTCTCCACATCCCTCACATACTTAAACACGATCCGCGTCGCCGGCCTCCCCACCTGCCCCGTACCCGCCTGCAAGAACGCATCCCTCCGCAGCGCCGGCGTGCTCTCAACCGAGAACACCTCGCCGGGCGGCAACAGCTTCGAGCTCATCATACTCGCGCGCAGCGTCTTGAGCGCCGCGTACGCCCACTTGTCGTCGTCCTCGCTGGCGCGGTGCGCCGGCCCGTTATTATACCATTTATCCGCGAGCCCGGACTGCAGCCCTTCCCAGATGCGCCGGCGGACCTCGGCCTTGGCCTCGCTGTTGTCCGTCTTGAAGGCCAGCGCGACGGCCTGGAAGTCGTGCAGCACGCCCAGTGATAAATATGGGACCAGGTCGTTGCCGTACACGGTGCTGGTGATGAGGCCGCGCGTGGCTTTCTGGAGAGACGGGGACATGGTGGCTGGTGGGCCGTACGCGTATACGTGGATCGGCCGGCCGGACGGTAGGCAGATGTGGGAGACGCCACGGCTGTTGCCGTCCGGGAGTAAGCGGTGGTGCGGCTCGGCAGACGTGACGAAGGCCGTTCCGCTGGTGGCAGGTTCGGAGAGCATGGCTCCGAGCAGCGCGGTTACTGCTCCGCCTAGTGAGTGCCCGCAGAGCACCAGACCGTAGTCGGGAAACTCTTCGAGAGCTTCCTTGAGAGTTGCCAGGACTCTGCCGTCGCCTCCGTATAGAAGCCGCCGCGCGGATGCGTGGATGCCCTTGTGGACTTTGTACGATTTCCCTCGCCAGAACAGGTCGTCGTACTCGCACATCATATCAGCCAAAACATCTTCGAAGCCTAAAGTACCGCGACAAGATAGCACGACAGCCTTAGACTCTTCGTCGAGGGCAATAGTGTGGACGAGGGGTATTCCCGTATCGGTAGATCCGGTAGAATCGGAACCACCTTGCGGATCGACGAACGACGAAAGAAGTATGCTATCCGGCGGCAATTCGGTGTGATGGGCAAATGAACGCACATCTCTATGCGTCTCGTCTACTGCTTTAAAGGCGGGTAATTCTTTGGTGATCCCCATAAGCTTGAGGAAATTCGAGCCGTACGCTGCTGACGCGTAACGGCTGTATCGGGTAATGTTTCTTAGGATATGGAAGTCGGGGAACATTCCGTCCACCATACCCGTTCGTCGCAGCGTGTCGACGGCTTCCGAATCGCTGTAGGCGCTCCGTTGGTGGAACGAGGATAGCGCCAACGACATTTGCGAGTCCCTGGTCTTGAGAGTGTATATACTCGGGGAATATAAACTACGATTTTCCGACCGCGCTCTCTTGTGGCCTCGGGGTGGTGAAGGTGAGTTCTGGACACCTAGTTCGGGCGCAGTTTCGGGATATAAGAGTCCATTTTGATTTCTAAGCTCGCTTCTTTGAAACGCTGGTGATGACGGACGGCTCTCAAATGAGTGCACTGAAAAAGTATCCGTTAGGGATACCATCGAATCGCGGCGCTTGTCTTGTAAAGGAACGTAAGACGCCCGTGATGGGGATCTTGGCAGACTCGAGCCGATTCCAGTCTCGCCTAAATCCCTTGAGGAGAAGTTATTCGAGCTCAATCGATGAGGCGGCCTTGGAGGTTCGCGATTAGGTATCAGGCCAGACGATCTATCTGAAAAGCCGGCCTTCCTCTGTGTGACGGGTAACTTGCTCTGTGGAGGTTTGTTACTCCCCCACGGAGGTTTCGTGGTTGATTTCCGTCCAGAGCCCGACTGAAGATTTTCGGAACTCGAGTCCCGATTTAACAAACTCGCAAATCCTGGAACAGATCCCTTCTTGAGAACGCTTCGAATACTACTCTTCTTTTCACTTGCTTTGACGGCCGGTGGGGATCCGGGCTTCTTTCCAAGGGATTTATTGCTCGTAGGCGAAATAGGGGCAGAAGGAAGATCGCGGTAGCCATGTCGTGTTTCTTCTAATGGTTTCCTAGCACGTTTCTGGTTGGCAGCATGCTCGGGGACTTGCTTGGGAGAGGAAGAACTGAATGTACGATCTTTAGGAGAATTTATACTAGCGCTAACTGAACTGCTAGGCAGAGTTCTCACAGGGTGATCATTCATAGCGTTCCCTCTCTCCCTTGCAGCGGAGGCGAAAGTCGGACGTGCAGCTTTCGGCGGGACCGGCGGAGGTTGATCCAAGTGCGATGCATCTAAATCGGCCGGAGACTCCGGTCCCTCATCCTCAATTTCTTCAACATGAGATCGGGTTTCGTCCTCGGCATCGCTATCAACAGCTGTAGTCCTAACTTTATTCCGGCTTATTTTATACACAACCTTATAATTCGGGTTTGCATCTTGGTTGTCTGCTGGAAGATCTTCAGTAACTTCGCTCTTCACAAGATCAACACCAGGAAGAGATAAAACCGGCATCAATGGGGCACCCTTGATGTCAACGGTAATTGTCTTGGTCGTGGTAGTAGAAGTCGTGATAGAAACCTGCGCGTCTTTTGGAAGGGATCTTAGAATTTGTCGTTTTAGCTGAGTCTCGGGCAGTTCGTCGTCATCGTCGCCATTCCATTGAGCTCCGTGCTGTTCGATAGCTCCAAGGAAATTGTCCTGGTTGCTTGAACTGACATCCTGCCCGTGTTCATTCATACGTGCTGCGAGTGCCTCTTCCTCATCAACATCGACCCGCTCGCCATCATCCAGAAGAACGACATCCCATATAATTTCCTCTTGGCAAAGACGGCGAGCCTCGTCTTGTATCGTCTTTCTACACCAATTTTGCAAATATGCGAGACCACAAAGTCCAAGTAGAAGGTCCATCACGCCGACCTTTTCCCCTTGTACGCCGGTAGCCGGGTTTTGAAATTCCCGCCTGATAAGAGTAATGATGCTTGCGATAGCTCTAGAAGAATCGGTTGACCCAAAGAATTGATCTAAAACAGACAAGAATAGTTGTGAGATCTGAGATACGGTTGATACCGTAGTTCCAGTGACGTGAAAGCCGGTCGCAGTCCAAAATACAATCTGGGACATTGTCTGATGTAGACTCTCTAAGCTCTTTTCTAATATGGACTCGGCATCCGTTCTGCCAAATTCAGACTGCGCTCTTGACATAACATCTCTTCCGGCCCTACTTAGTATCCCTTCGAGAATGCCGCGACCTAGCTCCAAGCTAGATAGAGTGGTGAACTTGGCGGCTCCCAAGCCATAGCCGCCAATGAAGGTCCCTAAGCGGAGGGCGAACGAGGTCGATCGAGTCGCAAAACTAACGGCGCTCGCAATGGGGTTGGGGAGAAGAGTGCTTCCTGAAGTTGATGGTAAGAGTTCTTCTTGCGGCTGTAAAGTGGTTTCGGTAGGATCGTTCGCAATTTCATTATAGCGCGCTTCCGCTTCATCTGCATCTGTAGTTGATGACATATTGGAGGTGAGGTAGGAGTATTTTCGAAATCATCAAAATGCATTTATCGTCTTAAAATCGTATAAATCTCGAATTACCAGATATCGAGGCGATGAGTCATAAAATGGTGTTCGCGTTATTCGGTCTTGGAAATGGTGGCAAGTCGCCGAAACATTTAAGCAACGAAACACGACCGCATTAAAACAAAATCTATCAGTGACCGAGGTCTGAGAATAGGTAAAATACAAGTCGATTGGGAATGAAGATACTAGTCTCTATTCGAATTGATACACGCTTCCGAGCCACCTCGACATTGGCCAGAACTCCTTAAGTAATAGTCGAAAGCGTTGGAAAGTTAATGCGCGTGGTGAGAATTTGTTGACGTTAGACTACCCAGATCGTTGATGAGGTCTAGGGGGTAGTTCAAACTTACATGTGAAAGCTACGCGGGGAATGTGGGCATGGTGGGCATAGCGAACGGCATAGTAGATGACTTAGACGCGATGGCATTGGTCAAGATTCCGGGAGCTAGCTATTCATGATTTTCGAACTAGTTGTCGAATAGTCTTCCCCAACCATTCAGATCATTGAGGCATGTCGAGAAACACATGCGTAAGGCCAAGGTAATACCGAGGGAACGATGGAAAGATACGTGTTTGTTCTTTGGTGGTTTCTCCCATCAACCCGGTTGGTTCCCGATGCCTGGGATCACAGGCAGATAAGGATACAGATGTACTTAGACCGTGGAACGTGGTCCAAAGCATGACATCCTAGGCATCAGAGTGGATAGACCGCAATGCAATGCAGGAACAAGACCACGACCAGGGGTTTCAATCTTGTCCACGTCATCTCGATGGCAACACTGACGGGCGAGTCATGCCCAGTCATCTACCTGTAATTAATAAGTAGTTTAAACGAATTGCGATTGATGCGACGTCGTAGTTGAATCCGAGTAATAGCCACATATGATTGAAGCTTTTATCCACGATCTCGAATCATTGGGTGCGAAATGGCGTCTATTTCGTAGGATCAATTGCATGAACATATCAGATCACTGTAAAGGAGGTAGATGAAAGACATTTAATTTCAATTGCCAATTCGTTTTCTACAACACCAAATTGAGTTCACAAGCCTCAACCCCTAAGTCGGGGATTCAGTAGGTGCAAAGGGGCACTATTTCAGCTTCTTACCATAGAGGCATGCAGGTATCCTTCTGAGGAGGTACGATACCGTACAGCAGGGCTAGCAGGCTATCAACCCCGTTTGCTTCTATTCTTAGCGTTCATAAGCTTTAGTGAGTCCCGGCTGTTCAGCTCCTATGCAGGCTATGCAGCGTCCCTATCGGCTATCTCTTAGGGGTACTTTTACCGGGGGTTAGAACCAATCAATTGAGGCTAAGTAATGAAATTTGGGTACTTTCCCACTGTAAGCTCCAGGGCATCAGGGGTCCTACGTAACATCCTCAGCAGGTAGAGGGAAATTCCAGGCTCAGCCCTGATTCCGATTCTTCGTATTCCAGCTGTTTTGATCGTCAACCGTGTCACCTAACTAGAAAAAGACGTGAAGCTGTCATTTGTTACGAGATTGTGGACTTCTCTTCATATTATCAAGTTAATAACCAACTTGGCCATATATACCTACCCACGTACCTACAGTACCAGGGTATTCGCCAGCCTCCTTCTCTCCTTGTACGTAATAGATCGACAGGCACCTCTCCCATCTTGACGGAACTTACCAATTACTGTTCGTTACACGCTTTGTGCATTCAATTCTAACCAAACCGACAAAAGACCCAAGTTTTCCGATCATCACAAATCGCACGAACACACAATGGCAGACCAAGGCCTATTTTCGTCTGACCTCATCTCCCCTACCGTCTCCGAAGCCCTTCCCGAAGGATACACCGCGCGCTCATTACGACTAGCCGATTACGATGCCGGCTTCCTTGATTGCCTGCGTGTTTTGACAACCGTTGGCGAGATTAGCAAAGAGCAATTCGCCGAGAGATACCAATGGATGTCATCACAAGATACCTACTACGTCCTTGTCATCGAGGACAAGGGAAAGATTGTGGGGACCGGAGCTCTGCTCGTAGAGAGGAAATTGTAAGAGATGCATGCCTACAACCCTAATGACAGCGTTACGTCAAGCGAATGGAGTTACTGATATAAAGAACTTTCCGTAAACAGCATCCACAGCCTTGGCCTAGTAGGCCACATAGAAGACATCGCCGTCGCCAAAGACCAACAGGGCAAGAAGCTCGGGCTTCGTCTGATCCAAGCCCTCGACTTCATCGCCGAGAAGGTCGGTTGCTACAAGACCATCCTAGACTGCAGCGAAGCGAACGAAGGTTTCTACGTCAAGTGCGGGTTCCGAAGAGCTGGGCTAGAAATGGCCCATTACTATAACACCGATAAAAGTAAGGCCTAGAGAACTATCTGTTTTCATATCCTATAACGGTCGTTTATGGGAGCTGGGCAACTATACACATACATATACGTAGGACCTGCTTCTGATACCTCGGCTGACTCCGAGAGTTTGGTAGAACCGAAGATCTAGGTTAATAGAATGGCCTTGGAGAGGTCATTATGCATGAAATGGATGGGATATATACACTATAGAGTTTCGGTTATTAGCGGACGACATCTTGTCTGGCGAGATGGCGAGAAGGGCTATATGCAAGATATAATATCTTTAGAGTCTCCAATTCAAGACGCATGAAAAAGGCATGTGAAAAAGTCCAGCAAACAGCAAGCCAATAAACTACCAACAGGACACTTCTCTTTCGTCACTTCATTAACGATGCTTAGTGGACGAAGCTCACCTAAAGAGCATCTCAAGAACATCTATACCACATTTATACTAAGCCCCCAAGACTGCCTTCTACTTTGGGTGGGCTAGTGGTGCGGTATGCTGTAAGTCAGACGTTATGAGAACTACCCAAGCCTCAATATCCCCAACTCTCTAAGGGTGTCGACGGACTTGGCGTCTTACTGCGATAGGTCCGGACGAGTAAAGTGAGGCTTACTCAGATGCGACGGATCGAGGACCCCTCACAGCTCCCCTCTAGCTCCTCACGGCATGTGAGATAATGCTGATGCTTGCTGTACGGGCACCGATGACACGTGAATATCATCTCCAAATAGGACATATTTTCAGATGTAATAGCCTACGGACTGCGATCCAGCTTAAAGCTTAGCTCTCTTGTGACGGATATAAAGCTTGATGCTGCCCGCCCTCCCACGTCTTCGGACGAGCTAACCACCAACACTTATCGTCACATTACGATTTCGTCTCACCTGCATTGTATTGTTACCATTCGCCTATTTCGTGTGTACCAACACTTTGATTCGACACCCGTAGACTAAAACTCGCCATCTCTATCCACTTCAGCTCGCCCTTAAGCGACCACGCACCCGGACATCCCCAACCTCGCGCTCCGAATCTACGGCTCGTCGCGAGCAAGACAGAACCAAAAAGTGCTATCTCCATTTTCACAGAGCATATAAAAATGGCGCAGAAAGAGAACGCGAACGTGGCTGCGGCCGACCAGGATCTCCGCAACGCCCTGATCAGGACGAACCTGGCCTTGCTCCAGCGAGAGTATGTCTTATCTCCGCAATTTTCACATTCCAGGGGCGCTCTTCCCTGGTGGCATTAAAACAAAGGAATTCCTCACCTGTCAAGTGACGTGAGAATCCGTGGCGCAAGCTCATTCCTCCTCAATTTTCACCTACACACGTATCTTGGGAGCCGAACCGCAACTGACAAACGACCGCAGAATCCGCGAGAAGAAAGACTGGTACACCACGCGGCGCGTCGTAGTCCGCAAGCGCAACGGCCGCATCCACCTGTCGCGGCTGGGCTCGCGAAAGCAAGGCTCCGGCAGCGGGTACGACTCGCTAGACGAGGTGTCGGACGAAGAGGAATCGCAGAGCAGCAGCGGCTTTACGCTCGTCAACAGCAACGAGCCTCGGTCTGCTGGGCGGTCTGCTAGTTCCAGCTTCAGCTCCAACTTCTCCAGGTAGATCTTTAGATCACTATGGCGCCAGACGCCGCGGTGGTGAATTCGCGGCCCCCGCCCCCGCAGTGGCTCATGGGCGCCGAGGCGTTTGAAAGACGCATGCCGCACCATGAGGGCATCCGTGCGCTGTGGGAGAGCAAGTGGCGGTTCCCGTGCACGAAGGCCGTGTACCCGTTCCACGATGGCGCGTTCGAGGACTTTGAGCCCATCTTTCTTGATCTCATATCCCGGAACATCAACGACGGCACGTCGCCCGAGTACACGCGCACCTTTGTGCCGGTTGCGCAATCACTCGAGCGCCAAGGCGACGAGGCCGCCGCGGCAGGAGACAATGAGAAAGCGTCAGGCTTGTACCTGCGCGCCGCGTGCGTCCTGCGCATCGCCCGGTTCCCGTACATCACGAGCTTCCCGCGCGTTACGGATCTTGCCAAGTGGGAGGCCTGGGAGCTGCAGAAGAATATTTACCTCAAGGCCGGATCGTCGTGGTCGCCGTCGCCCTTGAGCGAAGTTGCAATCCCGCATACCTTCGCGCAGGGCCGCGATCGCGGCGCTATCCCTGCGTACGTGCGTGTCCCGCCGTCGGGTAAGGACAAGGACCAGCAAAAGCATCCCGCGGTTATACTCCTGACAGGCCTCGACGGCTACCGCCCCGACAACACAGCGCGGACCGACGAGTTCCTCGCGCGCGGCTGGGCCGCCGTCGTCCTCGAGATCCCGGGCACGGCCGACTGCCCGGCGGACCCCGCAGACCCAACATCACCAGACCGACTACTAGACAGCGTGTTCTCGTGGATGCTTTCCGACGGCCGTTTCGACATGTCACGCATCATGCTCTGGGGCCTGAGTAGTGGCGGGTACTACGCGGTGCGCGCGGCGCACACGCACCGGCATGCGCTAAAGGGGGTCGTCGCGCACGGCGCCGGCACGCACCATTTCTTTGATAAAGAGTGGCTGGCGCGCGCTGATGGTCACGAGTACCCGTTTCGGTTGACGCCTGCGCTGGCGGCGAAGTATGGGTATGAAGATGATGTACAGGCGTACCTAGAGGGGTCCCAGAAGAAGTTTTCGCTGCTTGAGACGGGGATCGTGCAGATGCCTAGTACGAGGCTGCTTCTCGTTAATGTAAGTTCTCACATTCTACTATCCATATTTCGAAGACCGAGAAATGATGCTAACGATTTGCAGGGTACGCTGGACGGGCTTATGCCGATTGAGGATTCGATGTTGCTGTTTGAGTACGGGTCGCCCAAGGAGGCCCGGTTCTTTACCGGGGCGTTGCACATGGGATACCCGATGGCAAATTCGTCTGTATACCCTTGGATGGAACAGGTGATGGCTTCTGCGAAGTAGTGTAGGGTTTTTGTTGGAATATTTGGATTTGACTTGTACTGTATGCCTGGTTGACTGTCTAGGATATTGTACTGTATGCGAAATGAATTGAATGAATCATGTTTGACGATGATTCTCTAAGTTTCATTATTCGGTGCATGCATGGTATATAATCTCTTCTGAAGCTGACGATTAGCACCTTTCCACTCCCCATAATCCCCCCATCTACCTGCCCATCCATCCACCATCGACCACCAATGTGTGTCCGCTAACGTACGCACTTGCCTTACTCGCGAGGAACACCGTGCTCCCCTTGAAATCATCCGGATCTCCCCACCTGCCGCTCGGGATCCTCGCGCTGATACTCGCCGACCTCTCTGCGTCGTTTATGAGCGCCTCATTCATATCCGTCGCGATGTACCCGGGCGCAATCCCATTTACATTTATACCTCGCCCCGCCCACGAGTTCGCAAACGCCTTGGTCATCTGCATCACAGCACCTTTACTCGCCGCGTACGCCGGCACGTTCAGGCCGCCCTGGAACGACAGCAAGCTCGCGAAATTGACAATACTGCCGCGGCGGCCCGTGACTTCTGAGGGAGCAAGCGACAGCATGTGCGCGCCCGCGTCCCGGCACAGCGTGAACACGGCGTCCGCGTTGACGCCCATGACCGCCTTGTAGTCGGCGTCGGGGAAGACCTCGGGCGCGTGGCGGATCTGGATGCCCGCGCAGTTCACGAGGATCCGGATCGTGTGGCCGTCCGCGAGCACTTTCGGTACGAGACCCGCTACGTCTGAGGGGCTGGCGAGGTCCGCCGTGTAGATGTGAGCTTTGCGGCCGAGCGCTTCGATTGCTTTCTTCGTTTCTGTGGATGCTGTAGATCGCTATGATGATTTGATTGAGCTTCTTGTCGGAAAGGCCCCGTGGGTAATATCGTGAGTGGAATGACATACTTGAACTAATATTATATCTGCACCCGCCTCCGCAAGCCCTATGGCGACTGACTGTCCGATACCTCTTGTACCTCCAGTTATAAGGGCTGTTTCGCCCTTGAGCGAGAACAGAGCGTCTGTCATGTTTTCTTGCAATCGAATATCCTTTTCTTCAACAAGCACTTATCTGTTTGGAATTCTAAGAAGGAAAATCGCGACAGTCCAGAGATTAATGTCGTCTATTCCGTATGGTATTAACACTCAATCGCTAGTGCTCACCCGAGACCTTCAAGTTTATGTTGCGTTTCTTGCCAATCCAAAGTTTCAAATGAAATTGTTTATTGCTTCGGCGAGTAAGGGTACTTGATTTCATTCCGTATTCGGAGTAGCAAACTACCTACGTACCTTCTACTCCCATACGTCTCGTATAGGTATGTGTAAGTACGTCAGTTTCTGCAGCTGCTGCGTTCCATTAAGAGGGTCGATAAATATGGCTAAAATCAGCGAGCTGTGGGGGTCAAGTCTGGAAGCACATGCGAGCACTTATTCTCTCCGGTTTCACAGAACGCGTATATATCTTAGATCGGGGCTTACTCGGTCCGCCTACCTCACGATCCCCTCACTTAGAAGCTTTCAGCGGGGTAAGATGGAGATTGGGGTAAATGGTAAAGGAGAAGAGCTTTTTTCGTCATAAGACCCCATTCGGCCAGAAATGTTGATTTCTACCGAGACTAAGCCGCTAGATCCAGGCACTTTTACCTCGATAATGTACCCATCTCAGTACGCGGTCTCCACCACCACTGCTGCTGGTACCGAAACTAAGGGTTGTATTACCTGACTCCAGATTTCAACCCGTTGGTGCCCGCAGTTCCGTGCCTATGGCATAGGAGTACCTGGGAAATGTCTCGAAGTTTAGGTAAGGAGGTAGGTAATAGTATTGGGCTAGGTAAACCAGCTCCGTCGTCGGTCGACAAAGGAATACCTTTCGTTACACTCATGATATTCAGACTTATCGATATTACAACTGCTTCTCAAGTACTTCATGTACATATGTAAATTTATCTATTATCTATTTCTTTATTTTCAAACTTATATTAGTACTCATTGGTTTTGAAAACCATCATGAGTGGCACTGAAATCAAAGCCTCCGTTTTACACGGAGCAAAAGATCTTCAGGTCGTAAGTTATTCCCCACGTGAGATCCGAGAAACCGGCAAGACTTACCAACATGACTAAAGGAAGTTCGGAACCTTCCCGCCCCGGCAGCAGACGAAGTGCAAGTCGCCGTGCAGGCGACCGGCCTCTGCGGCTCGGACCTGCACTACTTCCGGCACTTTCGCAACGGGCCGATCGAAGTCCGGGAGCCGCTGACCCTGGGCCACGAGTCGGCCGGCGTCGTCGTAGCCGTCGGCTCCTCTGCCTCCTCGGCGCTCAAGGTAGGAGACCGCGTGGCCCTCGAGGTCGGCCTGCCGTGCGAGACCTGCGAGCTGTGCCGCGAGGGCCGCTACAACATCTGCCGGGGCATGAACTTTCGCAGCTCCGCCAAGGCGTACCCGCATTCGCAGGGGACGCTGCAGGAGCGGATTAACCACCCGGCGAGGTGGTGTCATAGGTATGCTGCGGTTTCTCATGTCTAATGCTGTTCACGGCCGGCCCTTTTGTGGAATTTATCAACTCATATATTCACAGGCTGCCGGACACCCTAACCCTCGAGCACGGCGCCATCGTCGAGCCCCTATCAGTAGCGATGCACGCGCAGAAGCGTTCGGGTCTAAAACCAGGATCGACCGTTTTGGTTCTGGGCGCTGGCGCCGTCGGTCTGCTCTGCGCGGCCGCGAGCAAGGTAGCCGGGGCGAAACACGTCGTCATCGCGGACATACAAGAAGAGCGCGTCAGGTTCGCGACCGACAACGGATTCGCGGATGCCGGGCTCACGGTCCCGATCCCGACTGTGCGGCCGGAGAGTGTGGAGGATAAGCTTGCGTACGCGCAAAGTGTAGCCGAGAGCTTGAAGAGTCTCAAGGCGAAGGGTGAGGGTGGCGAAGAGGTTATTGGTGAGGCCGGGGTGACGTTTGAGTGTACGGGCGTCGAGTCGTGTATGCAGACAGCTATATATGTAAAGATCCCTTTATTTCTGCCACTAATTTTCTTCGCCCTTTTCACCATTGGCTAACAAGGGAAATGAATAGGCAACGCAACCCGGTGGTAAGGTTCTGATCATCGGCATGGGCATGTCGGTGCAGACATTACCCATTATGGCGGCGTCGGTTAAGGAGGTTGATCTCGTCGGCGTTTTCCGATACGCCAACATGTACCGCGAGGCCATTGACCTCCTCGCGAGCGGAAATCCTCTGCTGCCTGATATACGAAAGATCGTCACTCACCGTTTCAATGGGTTAGATCAAATTCCCGGCGCTTTTGACACTGCGGCGAAGGTCAAGGATGATAAGGGCGATTTGGTCATCAAGGTGATGGTTGATATGGCATAAATTTTGTACCCAAGCTTATGAGGTACCTGATGATAATTACAAAGGCTTATAGAAGTTACAGTTCGGCAGTAACTATTTTATGAATAAAAATAACGAATGCTTGTTTAAATACCAAGACAAATAGCATAACAAAAGAGGAAACATGACAGGCTTAGCAAATAGACCTATTTATCTATTCAAAATAAATGTCACGTCTATGGTCATGCTATCTACTTGGGTATGGTGTAGCTAAGTAAACATATTTGCCCGCATTTATACACCGTTCGGCAGACTCTTGCCCTCATTCTTGTCCGGGAAACCAAAGTTGATGCCGAACGGCGGGTAGACATATCTTTGGAAGGCGCCCTGCTTGGCGAGGCTGTCCGAGTAGTCGTCGAGGATCTTCATGTCTTCGGTGTCGAGGTCGGCGATCTCGAGGTTGGCCTTGATACGGGACTCCGTCACGGACTTGGCTAGCACGGTGGCGCCTCGAGCGACTACAGTTAAGTCCACGGTTAGTAACAATAACGTCGTGAAAGAAGGGGGAAAAAGCCATAGTGAAAAAAACGATGAAAAATGAAAGCAGGAGACTTACCATGGTAGCTCAGCAGCACAGTCCCCGGGCTAACCCCTTTCCTCTCTGCCACCTTCCCCACAGCCTCGCTCTTCATGAGCGGACCACCAGTACTTCCCAGAGGGCTGTACGCAACGACATGAATGCCCTTCGCCTTGCAGAAATCCACGACCTCCTGCTGCGGCAGCGCCGGGCTGTTTTCGATCTGGTTGATAGCAGGCACCACATCCGCCTTCTCAAGCAACTGCTTCAGGTACGGCTCGCTGTAATTACACACGCCAATCCCCCTGGCCTTCCCCGTTGTCAGCAACCCCTCCATCTGCTTCCACGTGGCCACGTGGTCGTGCTCCCACAGCATATCGCGGGACCCGTCGGGCAGCTTCGGGAAGCGGTCGTCGTTGCCGTCGGGGTTCATGCCGACGGGCCAGTGGACCAGATACAAATCCACGTAGTCAAGCCCCAAAGCCTTCAGCGACTTGTCGAGACCCAGCTCCACGCGCGTGCTGTACGTGTTCCACAGCTTCGTCATCACGAAGATGTCCTCGCGCCTCACGTAGCCGGCGTCGAAGGCTGCTTTCAGGCCTTGTCCGACTTCGTCCTCGTTCGCGTAGCAGTACGCCGCGTCGATCAGATTGTATCCGATCTTGAGCGCGTACGTGACGGCCGCGGCGACTTCGCCTGGGGCGGCTTGCCATGTGCCTGTAATTTGGCGAGGCCCATGTTAGCTAAGGTTATTTTTACGCGATGTTTGGACTGTGTGGTATGGAGTGGGTAACACAGCATGTAAGCCGCGTACTCTATAATGAGTAGACTCTGCCTGCTTTTGCTTGCGACTCGAGTATACAGTTGAGGAAAGGGGGGTAGTGGGGGAAGATAACTTACCGAACCCAATGGCGGGGATGTCCTGGCCGGTGTTGAGCTTGAACGTTGAAGGCGCCATCGTGAAGTCTTTATGTGTATTGTCAATGTAATCCTACGCAATTGCAATTGAGTTTTACTCGACTTTTTTGTAGAATAAACTATTTTCTTTTGAGTTGGAGAAGAATGAGAATATTCAAATAGCAACCTCTCGTCAAGTCAACAAGGTGATCTCCGGCGGCGACGTAACGGTATTTATTACAGGCGCCATCCGGCAAAATAGGTAGCGAGCTTTACCAGGCTAACGACTATAGTATCCTACCAAGATGCCACTGCACCGAGGTAGCAATACCCAGATCTATAGGAGGATAGGCTACGGATAGCCTCCCCCACCTATGCGTCCCCCTAACCTAGCATGGGCTCGACCCTGGTCGTGATGATGCTTTAGCTGCTGGGGTGGCCCGCAGGGTGTGAACCAGAAGTGGCTCACTTTTCTGTGGTTTCCGAGTGTGGTATACTTACTATGCGCCATGATGAAGCGATTTTATCCCGCTTCATAGGAGAAGGGTCCAGGAGAAAATGGAACGGCGGGGGAGGGGCTAGGGCAGTCGGTCCCTGACGAACATCACTGGCTAGTCCCGCTCCGGATGATGTGATTCAGGCACGTATATTTTCCGCTCTTAAGACTCACCATGCAGCCTAGTAAACGAAGACAGCGAGAATATAAGCTACTGTGTTTATATGTAATCTGAGCTAGACTTGAAAATCGATCTGTATAATTCGACATTTTATAGTAACAATTATCTCATGCTTCTACCTTCTACAGCGAAACGCTTATAATCCACCGTAGAATAGATCTCGGTTGGATCTAATGCCGAGCGGTCCCGTATCTGAATATAACCACCAATAACCGTACAATAATTCCTATCTCATTGCGACACTGATTTCCGTAGCGAAAACTCTTACATAGGCCTCACTATTCTCGTAAGACCCGCATCCCCGAATACCTAAGCCTAGAGACGTCTACGCTCATAGCTACGACTCAGGCCTCAAACTTCAGCTTGAATTTACATATAGGTTCGCCGCCATGCCTGCCATTACAAAGTCTAATATGTAGCTGAACAAATGTGTCCCGTATCCAGGGGCGCGTAAGGAGTAATAATGTACAAAGTAAATAAAACAGCATGGTAGTAGCCAATGCAGTAGCAATAACAATAGTACCACACCAGCATCACTACCAATACGCCATCATGCCTCGTCTCTTCCGTAATGTTTCTTAGCCCGCAATAAGGACCCATAATCTGTGTACCGCGGTTAGTTGAGTCTCACGAAATGCCATGCGGGTAAAGCAAAAAGAGCACGGGGAAGCAGAACAACTAACAGGAAGAATATCATAAGCACGCCGAACATCTTCGCGATGAGCCACCGGTTGCTCGAAACGCGGGACCAGTACTTCAACAACTCGCGCTGCGCCCCCTGCACATTGTCGACCACGTCCTCGGTATTCGCGTCGATGCGCTGGATCATCTCGCTCTGCTCGCTGACCATCTGCGCCAGCTGCCCGAAGATGGACCCCAGCTCGCCGATCGTCTTCTCGATCGCCTCGATCGCCTCGCCGCGCTGCTGGATGTACGAGTTTTGTTGAGGTGCCGCCTCCTCCATCATCAGCATCTGCTGCTCGCTCACCACCGGGTTCAGCGATAACAAATCGGCGCCCGCCGCGGGCGACGGCGTGCCCCGGTTCGGCGTGCCGTAGAGCGGGCTCGCCGACTGCTGGAGGGACGGCGGCTGCGCGTGTTGGGAGACGGAGGAGATGAAGTTTTCGGTGCGCGAGCGCGAGGCTTGGATGTTCTTGGTGCGCACCTCGAGCACGTCCTTGAAATTGGCGCCCACGTCGCTGAGCTTGCCTTGCAGCATCAGCACGATGTTCTTGTTGTGCTCTCCTTCTTGGTCGGCTTTGGGGTGTTGTTGCCGCGTCAGTACTTGCAGTCCGCCGATTTGCTGGTTTAGAGAGGACAGGTCTTGTTTTATTCTAGAGAGTTGTTAGTTAGTAAGACATAGATATAGGACCAAATAAATGATTGGATGCGAGAAAATGCGCTTCCTTACATAAAAGTAAGCTCGTTGATCTCGACGGGCCGGTCATCGAATAACGTCTTCCGCTTCGCCAGCTGGGCCAACTTCTCCAGCTTCCCCATCGTAGCGCCGATGCCCCGGCCAATCTCGGCGGCGCGTCTCGCAAACTCGGAGCGCCGGTGCGGTTGCGCGTCGCCATTTGCGGCGGCTTTTTGCGAGTCTGTCAGGAGCGATCTTCTCTGGGCGCCGACTTTCGATGTGGCTTGTCGTCTTTGGACTTGTGTGAGGACGGAGCGGAACTCGGCCGTACGGTCTTGTATCGACGCGACTGCCATCCTGACGGTTTGCCGGGATGGCTGTTGTTAAGTGTTTATCTGGGTCTCTCCCTTTTGGTTTTAGTAGATGAACGAAGAGGGTTACGCGAGCGGGCGTCGAGTCGAAGAGGCGTAATTGTCGTCGAGGATGGGTGGAACGGAGGAATTCAGTTTTAGTCCAGATTAATTCGGTAGACGAGTTCAGATATGGAAAACCGGATAAAGGAGGGTTTAGCGAATTCGACGTATTCTAGACGATGATTGATCTATTCGTTATCGTAGATAGACAGGATGGTCGATGGTCAATATGACTCGTGGATCAATTAAGGTATGCGGTAGGTTAGACGTAGTAAGATTGCGCAGTTGTGTTCGTGGTATCTAATCGAAGGATCGAGTGTTGGGAGTACGAGGTACAAGTTTCAGCCTTGATCGTTCCTGAGGCCAGTCTGTCTGGTTGTATCGTCTGAGTTCTAAGGATAGATTGCAAGGATAGATGCAGAACGAAATTGGCTTGTCGCAACCTGGCTGCGTGTTCTGTGGCGTTACTAATGAGCTACGTGTGGCGGTGCACGTGGCGGTGCGTTTTCACGATTGCTTCCCTTTATCCTGGTGCTATTCTGTATGTAATAATGACCTTCACAATATTCTAAGTCTATCTTAAGTCTCTATGAGTGCTAAATCCCTTTGTAATTCTTACCATTTATTTCGAAGACTTGACAGCTTATAGAATTGATAAATGTCGGTGCTCAGACATAGGGGTTAGTGAATGTGAATCCTCACGAGACCTTCAACGCTGCTGGAACAATCATCTCAGTCCCCTGTAGTAGGTAGCAAAAAGACACCATGTCAAAATCCATTATTCTATTCTGCTTGCTATCTGAGAAGCTCTTTCGCTCGCTTTTGCTCTTGCTTTTCGATAAAACTCCATCTCCATATCTCTCTCTCCAAGGCACCCAAAAAGAAGCTTTCCGCTGGGGTATGTTTATGTGAGTGTATTTGCGTAAACCAAGATATCCGTAGATCGATCGTAGGTAGTACCTATAGATATGTATCCGCTCCACTCCGCTGTCGCTTTGCTGTTGGACAATGGGCATGGAAATGGGGAAACCCTAAATAAAGCCCAGCAAACAATACCAGGTACGTACGTACGTACGTCCGTAAGTAGATAGACAAAAAAAATAAAATCCTGACTAGACGGCCCAAACCAAAAAATTTCAAATTACAATATCCAACATTTTAACTTGACGTTCAACAAAATTCCAGAAAAACAAAATAAAAATGGCGTTTAAAAGTCGATCAATGGCGCTCCCTCGTCGATGTCTAATCGATGGGTGGGTACACCTCACTCCCAGTCCCCAAACTCCCCAGCGGCATACGGATTCCACTCCTGCCCGGGGTACGACGTAGCGCTCATAGCGGGAACCCCATCGTCGTCGTTGACGGCCGCGAGCTCGACCGGCTGGTCGACGAGGATCTTCTCTTCGGGCTCCATGTTCATCGGCACGATCTGCCTCTGCGGGGGCGTCGACTCTTCGGACCCGGGTTCCGGGGGCGTTGCAGTTGTACTAACAGCGTCATCGGGCCCTGCAAACACGACAGCACCCGCACCCGCAGCAGCAGTAGCACCGCCAACTATAACCGGAGTTGCAGCACCATTAACAACAGGCCGGCCCCTTTCGGAACCCGCGTACTTCGTATTATCATAAGTCGTATCTTGCATCTGCCCCTGCATTTGTCCTTGTCCCTGTGTCTGTCCCTGTGTCTGTCCCTGAATCTGTATCTGCGCCACCGAATTACCCATCCTTGGCGTCGCATCATATATATCCTCGTCGGCGTCCGCTCTACTACCAACATCATTCGCACGGTCGACATTAATATTGAGGCTCGCATTCGAAACCTGGTGGAACGGCGCGGGCCGCGACCCGGGGGGTTCTGGGGACACGCTCGCGGCGCGGTTGTGGGCGATGATCTCGGGGCTGAGGGAGGTGTTCCGCGGCGGCTCGTTGTTATTGTTGTTATTGTGGTTGTTGTTGATGACGGACATCTTGCTCACGAGGCGCCCGGCCGCGGCGGATCCTGGTCGCTCCTCGGGTGGTCCTTGGATTATCGGCGGGCTTTGGTTTAATATCGGTACACTGGGTTGATGGGCCGATGGGGGACTGGTCGGGGAGAAAGCGCGTGCGTTGTTATTCGTAGGTTCGGGAGGGATTATCTGCGGCGGCCGGGGACTGTTATTCATAGCCGTGGCGATGTGCTGAGGTTGCGATCGCGGCACATCACCGCTGTCGCTCGGAGGCGATATGTTCGGGTCCGAAGGCTTAGCATGGATAGTAGGACCTTGCCCAAGAGGATTTTGTTTCCCTGGACTTCGGCCGCTATCCGGAGCGCTGCCCCAGTTGGAGCTGGACGGGGTTTGCGCCTCCGTGCTTTGGACGCGCTGGAGGTTGGACTGTGCTCCCATTTGAGGTTGTTGGGATACCTGGCCGTGCATAACTTGCGAGGGCATTTTCTGTATTGGTTGTCGATCCGTTCGGACAGACTCATGTGACTGCCGAGGCGGCGTCGGCGTCATATCCAAGAAAGTCCCTTGTTCGGAAGGTGTCGGAGTAGTAGAAGATTCGGAGTCGGTATGCCTCTGGATAGACTGCGCCTGAACCTGTTGATTTGGCGGCATTTGAAAAGGTGGCCGACCATACGGACCAGCAGCTTGTTGCGCCAACCGAGGATCCCGAGGATCCCACGGCTGCTGTGGGCCGCCTTGTGGTGTAAAGGGCTGAAACTGCTGGGGCGCAGGCGGTGGACTGGGCCGCCCGACGTTGTACGGCGAAGGAGCTAACGTACCGGCGTTGCCGTACCCATGAACGGCCTCGTAGCCCCGGGGAATAGGGACTTGATCGTATTGAGGCTCGATGCGTTGCGTCGACGCCCGGCGTTGCTGATTTGGTAGTTGCTGCAGGCCCAGTATCTGGTTTGGCTTTTGGCTTTGGCCTGGTTGCATGTGAGGCGGCACGCCACGTCCAGCTCCATACATCATAGGTGGAGGTAAGGGGTTACCGCGGCCGGACGGTCCTTGAGGCGGCAGCATCTGGCCGCGGCCTTGGCCGGGTTGCATCGAACCTTGCGGAAGGTTGCTCATGGGGCCTAGGGGACCCGCCGGCACTGGTGACGGGCCGCTGATCGGTGGGCGAGCCATACCCAACTGGGGACCGCTGAGCTGCTGCGGGCGTAGTTGCGGAGGAGTTTGATGACCGGGTGGAGGTCTTTGCTGTTCGTGAGCCTGTTCGGACTGCTTACTGCCACGCTTAAAGGCATTGAGAAATTTCGACGCGGCGCTCTTTTGGTTGTCCTCCTTTGATGTTTGGCCCTGGCCCTGGCCAACAGTTTTCCCAAAGAACTTCGATAGAGCGTTATGTTGCTCCGCGGTCGGTGCAGGACCCCCTACGGGTCTTGGTGGTTGAGGTGGCGGGTTTTGGTTTTGGTTAGGCGGTCCTGATCGTTGCGGGTTAGAAAATGTACTCATAGGGTTCCAAGCCTGGGGGTTCCACGGATCACGTTGCGGGCCAGGGCCGTGGCCCTGTTGTGGTACACCGGGTTGTCCCTGAGGAGCTCCATGCGGCTGGCCTGGTACTTGCTGGTTATGCGAGGACGTTGGTCCTCGCGGGGATAATTGCCCACCTCCCGTCGCTTGCGGAGAAGTCACTTGGCCTGGTTGCAATGGCATAGGGGAACGACCTGGGGATGGGAGAGATGTTTGCCGCACGTGACCTAACTTACCAAGCGTAGGGCTTTGTTGGCCGGAGGGGAGCTGACCAGATAACCTTTCATCATCGGCACTCGTAGGTCGAGGTTCTGAATCGCTAGATTTCGTCGCTATTGGCGAGGCTCCATCCTGTCTAGAGAAACCAGAGCCCACGGGCTTTCTGTTAGGGGTGGTGCGATTAACGACCGGCGAACCATTAACGTTGAGCTGCTCCTGAGAGGCCTGATGTGAAAGCTGAGGTGAGTTCCTTGGCAGCGCACCGGAAACCGAAAAGTCTTCGTCTCTACTAAATTGTTTCTGAGGGGTTCTCGTGCTAGGATCTTCCCCCGTGGCCGGTCGCACATTTGTCTGTGGTCCCTGCTGGGAACTTTGGCCGGGCGAAAGTTGCGATCCGCCTGCTTGGCTCTGGGAGGAGACGGTGATTTCCGACGGCCGTCGCATCATGACGGCTTGCGCCATCCCAAGAAACTGAGGAGAGGTAGGTGATTGGATATTATCTTGGGGATTTAACTGCTGGCCCGATATCATGGGTCGCCGCGGGCCTTGCTGTCCCAGTTGGCCAGCGTTGAACGGATGGCCTGGTGGATACATCGGATGCGGGCCGTATGGTTGTCCTTGGGGCCCCATCTGTCCAGGCCGAAATTGCTGGCCCGGTTGCATGCCCTGTTGCATGCCCTGTTGCATGCCCGGTGGCATACCCGGTTGCGGTTGCGGTTGCATTGGCCGCTGACCCATTGGCGGTGACGGCTGGTTTGGTTGCTGTCTCGAGTCTCCCGGTTTAGGTCCCTGTTTATTAAAAAGGCCACCCAAGAACCCGCCGCCAGGTTTCTTGTGCTCATCTTCACCATGAGCATGTTGAAACCCAGCAGGTCCCGACTCGTTGGTACTGGTCCGCCCTATTCCAATCGGGGGTTGACTCAACGGACTCGATTGGTTCGGCCCTTGACCGGGAAGTCCCGTGTGCGCCCGTATCGGGCCCTGCATCGAAGGTCTCGACATGTACGAAGTGCTCGGCTTGGTAGGCTGGTCGTCTCTTTCTCCATCTTTTGCATTCCCGACACCTTTAATCATTCCTCTTAGCTCGGACAGTCTTTTCTTCATTGAAGGTTTGTCATCATGCTCCCACGTCGAAGTTTTGGGGCCGGACGGGCTCAAGAATGTGGGTTTGTCTTGTTGTTGTCCCGGCTCGGCACCCGTATTCCGGCGGTTATTTAGGCCAAAGAATCCCGAGCTTCGCCTGGGTTGTTCCTCGCCAGGAGCGCTTGGGTCTGGGATTTCGTCAACACGCACTGGTCGCAAACTACGTATTAGACATTGAATTAATATTGGCTTAGGTATACTCACCATCCATCTCCTTGGTAAGTCCACCATTACGACTTCCCTGCTCACTTTGCCTTCCAGATTCATTCGTTTGGGTCCGAAAAATAGGATGACCAGTCTGCGGCGAGAAATTTTGAGGCTGCTGCTCGGGCGCATTGGGAGCAAAGAGGCCACGGAATCGTTCCGCGGAGACCGGGGGGATATTGTTGCTGTTGTTTCTTGGCCGCGTCCTTGCGATTTTTGGAGGGACCGCTTCCTCGGTTTCCTTGTCGTACGGATCGTAACCCGGTTGTTTTTGTTGTTGCGACTGGCTGCTTGCTTCCGGGCGGTTTCTGTGTGGGACATTGAGAGGTTCGGATAGATGCGACTCTTCCAACTTCCATTGCCCGCCAGGCGGAAATTTTTGAACGGGATTGCCACCCATTCCCATTTGCGAAGGGAAGGGTTGGCCGTTGTTTTGCATGGGGAATGCGTTGGGCTGTCCATGAACCTGACCGGGGTGCTGAGGACCTACGGGGCCGCCTCGTCCCATATACATTTGTTGCTGGATCCCATTGAACTGAGGCGCACCTCTTCCTGGTGCAAACCCATTCGGAATATGAATTGCGCCATTCGCGAACGCGGGATGCTGCTGCTGAGGCGGTGGCTGCATGAAGTTTTGGGGTTGATTCGGATGCGCCGACGCCTGTCCACCTAGCCGTTGGCTGGGCGCCTGCCCGTTGCCATTCTGATAAATTGCGCCGTCTTTCATGGGAGGTGCTGGGGCTGTTTCGTTATCTGAAGACCCAACTGGCGACGGCGCGCTGTCTTCGTCGTCTCCTCCGAGCTTCTTTTTGGTTAAGAGGTCAAAAGTTGAGGTGCGACGAATGGGCGGCAGTGGTGTGAAGCCGGAAGCGGATTTGCTTTCTTGCGGTCGAGAATCACCGAAAGTTGGCGAGGTTGCCCTGTTAGTTGCCATAGGAACTGTCATCATGGTCCCTTAAAACGTTGGTCGATCAATTAGACCGAGGGGGGCGAGCTGGACTCAGAAGCAAATTCCCAGACGATGTCACTCTAACACTATCATTCAATCCGCAATTGGCGATCAAGTGCGCAACATCGTGTCTGACAGCACTTGATTGGGGAGTGCTGACGCAGAACCTGCTGCAATGTTGGCCAGCCTGATCGTCCGGCTTACGTTTTAAATCTCCTTCCTCTACGAGTCAAGTGCTAGCAAATGGGGCCTGTATTTGCGGTGAAGCGCGACCAGATACAATTGACGGGTAAGTTGTCGCGGAAACCTCTCGGGATGCGGGTTACGACGTAGAGGAGAGAAGAAGAATTCGTGTGTCGGAAGCTGGAGAGATTACACAGGTTGGCGACGCCAAAACGAGGGGTAGAAAGCGCCTCGTTAGCTGAGGGTATAACTTCGTATTATATAGCTTAATCCAAGATTTCGGGACGAACAAGCTTCAGTACAGGCAAGAGGGGGGATGCGACGAGGTCGTTGACGATAGTAACCGTGATTACAACGAAAAGAAAAAAAAGGAAAATATGTTGAGGAGGTGGAGTCAAAGCTTGAGCAAAAGCGACGGTGAGAAACGACGTGTTCGCGTTCCGACGATCTGATGCCTGGAGCTGGGCTGCTGGGATGAGCTATTGCTACTATGCAGAAGGCGGATGGGATGGGCTGGATGGGTCAACGGGGGGTTATGGGTTGGTTGGCAGGATCCAATTTTTATTAACTGGTACCTGGAGCTGAAGCAGGCTTCTGTGGAGTCTGTACCCTCTAATATCTACAATCCTGACAAGTTAGGCAGTATACATGTAGGATCATATGCTATGAGGTATGTTTAGGGTACTTTCAGTAGGCTCTGGCGATAATTTGGTGAGCCCTTGTCCGTGTCTGGGTTTCTAGGCTTGGAGCTGGCTTGGCTGGGCTGACAAGGTCCCCTTGCTCGGTATTGTGTGTATTGTATTGGATATGTGTGAACGAATGTCTTACGTAGCACACATTGGATCTACTTAGTTCCTATATGTATGAGGTATGTAATGTTCGTAGTGTTGTATGTTTAGTAACTTGAAGTCAAAGTCATAAGAATACGAACTCAAGGGCTGTCAAGGCAAGGCTTAGAAAGTGCCCTATTGTCCATGGTCCATGTACGGGGACGCGGAAGCAGGATCCATGTACTCGGGTGACGATAATTTGGGGGCTTAAAAAAAGTCCTTCTACAAGGATGACCAGAGCGGGACTGAACTGGACCTGTGGAACCTGTTCCATATTTGGGGGCGTAAGGAAAATGGTAGTGCTGCCGGTGTGCGGCTGGGAGAGTGGCTGTGTTAGGCGAATAAAACCCCAGCGAATTATATAAAATAAATGGTAGATTCCGATGGGCACGACGGATGCTCTCCCCTGCTGGCACGTGTTTGGCGCGGTCAACTCTAGATCCGAATGAGTTAAGTCTAGCGACGCTCGCAGTTGGATCCTATCGGCGACGACCTCAATTCTTCCTCGGTTTGTTGCCGAGGATTCAAGCTAATAACCTGGGCATTTGTCCCCGAAGGTAGGTAGTTAAAACCTCTGTCTATCGGAATTGATAAACCAACACAGAGATATCAGCGCCGTGTCTTAGGATTCTCTTGATATTTATCTTTGTTTTCATATAGTTCCCTCACTCTCAAGATTTTAATTAGTCGAAATCGACATCAATGATTGAGTTTCTCTTCCGCTGTTAAAGATAATCAAGTTACACGAGCACACGCCACAAAAGTACCCAGCCCGTATACCTGGTCCGCTTAACCTGCTTCGGGAACTAGCTGCATTACGCGGGATCATGGTTCGGGCAGCCGGGCGCAGCGGCGATTTTAAGATGAAGAAAAAGCTCGGGCGAAACCTGATTGGCCCGTCTCCCCAACTCCCCATCTCGCATCTCGCCCATACGGTGAAAAAGGATTCGGAGCGTTAGGTAGGATGCTCCTACATATGTAGATGTAGAAGCGCGTAATGAAAAGAGAGAAAAATCATCCAACCAGGTAACCTAGTTTAATTATCTTTTCAGATCGAATTATTTTATCTTCCGTGATATCGATCTACCCACCCTTCCTAAGGTAAGGTCGGCAGGTAAAAAATCATGCAACCCCCGCATATCGTTTTGTTCAAGCCCGCCTTCGCAAATATGTGTGTCACCGCGAACCCCCCGGCATGAAGTTACAATACATATGAGAGAAGTCCGTACAGGAAGAAAATATCCGACACAGGAAAATATGAACCTCGCTACAACGCATTATACCGGATGACCCTTACTTCCCGCCGGCCTTTTTCACGTGTCGATTAGTAGAAATTACCCCTAGTAAATGTGCTGCTGTCTTAAACACCAGCGCCCCGTCCTGACCTTAAAACCATCCCCGAAAGCGAATAAAAGATGAACAAGAGACGGAGAGAAAGCGAGAATATCAGAAAAACACCTTATCTCCTGTCCCGCGAAGCTTGTTTTTCCCCTTGTTGAATAGCTTCATACCTGACTTCACGCCCTTGTTGCCGAATTTGTTAGCAGCATGCAGAAGCTCTTTGCTTTTTGCGCCAACTTGGTTGCCAGACCCGAAGCTGCTCATAGGCTGTCCTGTGAGCATCTGTTGCAAGTTTCCGGTTGACGCCCTTCCAGGCGGTGCCGGCGGCGCGCCGGGATTGCTTGCGTTAAGATATTGCTGGTAGTATGGTTGTTGAGTCGGTGGTTGAGCACCAGTTGGCGATCCTAGGCCTGCTTGCCCTCCTGACATTGATGTTGGCCCATGCTCGAGTTGACTCTGCATGTGCATAATCCAATTCGACAGACCCGAATCCATCGAATAAAACTGTGCTTTGGTTTCATCAAACCTGTCGATTCTCTGTTCGATCGACGCGATGTTGAGAATATCTCTGAAGGCCATGATCTTCCCTGGTGAAGATGGCTGCACCGTCGGCGCTTGCTGGATAGTAGGGGACGAGGTATGTGCAGAAGAAACAGACTTGGACAAAGCAGGATGCTGTTCGTTCGGCGGCGTATTCGGTGAGGACTGAATTAACACTTTCTCCTTTTCCTCCGCAAATGACGATCTAGATGTATTGGCACCTGCAGCCTGGCTATCGATGTTCCTGTCTGCTGTGAATGAGATGGGAGATGGAGATTCAAGCACGGTTAAATCGCCAGGAGCTTGACTGCTAACTTGAGAGACTTGATGGGACAGAATTCCAGGTCTCTCAGACTGGACCTCCAAGCCGCCAGGGGAGGCTGCTACAACATTCAATTCCGTTGCCGGAGATGTGACATCTTCCCCTTTACTAGTACCATGCGGAAGTTCCGACGTACTCGGCATGGCCTCAACTGAGCTCGGTGTGACTTTCTCTGAAGACTTTTCCCATGAAAATCGTTTTGGTAAGCGAGCACTCTGCTGCTCCGGACTCCTACGGGGGCTCAGAGGAGCAATATCAGGAAAGGAGTTTTCCCTTTGCAAGACCGGCGCGGGAGTCTTCTCGGTGCTGCCACTCCCGTTGTTAGCCGCCATGGATTCCTTGAGAAGTTGCCCCGTCTCTTGAAGAGACTTTTCTTCCGCTGCTGGTGCTAGATAATCATCGTAAACGCCTGATAGGTATGTGCTCTCTCGGGTTAACGAGCCCGGAACCGGATCGGGAATGCCCCTGGCCGAATTCAGGATTGTACTCGCATCAGGAGTCGTGACAGCTGGGCTTGCACTCAATGATTTGATGATTTCTTCTCTCAGCTTATCGCTCTCTTTCTCTGGGGATGCTGTATGGACAGTGCTCAAGGTAGATTTCCGTTCTTGTGTTACCGGAGTCGAAAGTTCTTCCGGGGCAACAATAGAACGGCGCGGGTTCAGTGGTGCTGTTAAAGGAAACCCAAATTTTGGACTTGTTCCGCTTGACTGTGCGAATGATGATCGCGAAGGAGAGCTTTTGTAACTTGAAGACGGTGGCGCCATATCGTTCGGTTTTTGTACTGCCTGTTCGTTGTTTGATGCTATAGTAGATGAAGCAAGAGGATTCTCCGTCTTCAGAGGCGGGAGAGACTGTGGCGTCGGGTGAAAACCAGGCCCGGCAGCAAATACTTTAGAAGCTACCGTATTGTCGTGTTTTCCGGTGGGATTGTTAAAAGAATTCTCCCCAGATTCGTGAGCATCTTTAATAATGGCTGCCGCCTCCGAATCGTTTTCAGGTGATGGGAGGTGCCTGACTGTCGTGGTTGGTTCAATGTCCGCAGGCTCTGCGTGTTTACCGCTTATTGGAGACGTGTCGGGGTTCGCACTGCGGCCCAAGGAGGCCGACCCAAGACCGTCAACATTTCCCGTAGACGTTATGTCGGAACCTCTAGTGACGGTCTCCGTTACCCAAGTACCAGGAAGCTGAGGTCTCGACGGCTCTTGTTTCTGTGGCGTATCTATGAGATCTTCGTTCTTTGCGTAGTCTGATGACGGCATAATTATGCTTGGATTAGGCTCAAGCTTTGGTCCTTCCAACGTGCTGGAGGGATGCTTTCCCTTCGAAGGTTCTGTCGGCCCGCGCCGTCCCTCATGCGGCCCGCCTGATAGGCCAAGCTTAGCACCCGCAGCATCGGACTCTTGACTATCGTAAACCGGCGAAAGAGAGGGACGTCCCAGAGCACCTGAACTGCCAGGCGTCGAGAAAAAATCATCACCAAACCCAGACACACGTGCTAGGTCAGGCAACTTTGGACTGGTAGACGAAGGTCTTTGGTCCTGGAGTCCTTGTTTCACGAATTGTTCCATGCCGTATTCACTCTTCCGCTCCTCGACAGGAGGTAGTGTTTGCCTTGGATTGCGAGAAGTATCAGAACCATCATGACTCTCAAAACTGGTTCGTCGTCGTTGCTCGATCGAGGAGCGCGTAGCATTTAATGGCGAAGCAGCGCCGTCGCTTCGGCCGTAAACGCTATCTGTACTAGGTCTGCCAGACTCCATTGACCTTCGTTCTTTCTCCTTCTCTTCCCCTACTCGGCGATAGATGTCGGCTGGTCTGATGATAGGTGGAGCATTCGTAGAACGAATCCTAGCTTCGGCAGGAGACGCTGCTCTTTGACTCGTCGAAAACCGGCCGCTCGAGGCAGATTCTGGTCGGGAACCTGATACAGGCGCACCGGCGTCACTATCTGATGCTTCTTGGCTCATGCTGCTCTTACGAGGAGGGAAGCGGGACGATGCCGACCCTAAACCCTGCGCGAAAGACCCGGATTCGACCGGACGCGCTCTGGGATTAACACCAGTCTGTATATGTAGTGAGGGCGGGCTGCTAGGACTTCGTATTGTCGAAGGGCCTGGCGCGTTGGAGGAGTCGACGGTAGCAGGAGGTTGGGAGAAAGTCCTCTGCTGCGAATGTGATCTCATTGCAGCAATTCTTGATGTCGGGGGTTCCGGCTCAGGTTCGCCGTATTCGTCCTCATATTCATTTCCCCAGTCGTCACCATCGTAGTTCTGAACCTTGGCCTCGACCCATTTCCTCGTTTTCGTTCGGTTTACATTTGTCTTGTACGTATTTGGGGTGGAGGGGGTCCTTTACAGAAAGCATACGTCAGCGACCAAGGAAAACTAGAACACCAGATAACGAGATTTGTAACAAGACTGGTAGCTCACATTGGAGAGAACGGGCTGCCGCTCCGTATGGCATTGTTATACGTTCCTTCATTCATGGTGGCGAGCACAGGGAGATATTTGTTGCTTATAGCGACATGCCCAGGTTAGGACAGCTTTCTTCGAGGTCAAATGGCACTAGGATACGCGATACTTTCAACCTAGCCAACAAGTACTCAAGTAGGTAATGGATTAGAGGCAAAAATAGCCGACTTCAGACTTTAACTAGTATTGAGTGTCGCAACGGGTCGTACGCAGGAAATAGATACTTGCGAAATTATTATCACGAAAATTGGCAAGCGGTTAGCGGTCCGAGGCGGGCGAGGCGAATCGCAGGGTATAAATTAGGTGGCACGCAGACTCGCAGACTGGCAGAGCGGGAAAGGGTTATAAGAGGGGCGCTGTATAGATACTGGGATGTTTGTGATGATGCGTTGTTGCGTAATGATTGACGGCTCGGTATCCGATACAACAATTAAAAATAAAGTGAGGGACTTGGTTTACTGCAGCGACATCAAACAATACAATTGCTTAAGAAAAGGGGAAGATTGACGATGAATTGGTCTGGAAGGATAGGAGGTACGTAATTTACAGATGGGCAAGAGACAGAAGGGACGAATAATTTTGACTTGCCTCCTACATGCATGGAGCACATGGACAGACACTGCAGGTGGACATGGACAGGACATTAAAGCACTAAAGGTGCAGGTGGTTAAAGTACATGTATGTACCCGTAGACGGATCCATGAGTTCGGAGTAGATTAAGTTGGCTTATACCGCTACTGGGTACCCTCGAGCACTTAACAAAGCAGTTTTTCAGGGGATATAGGTGTACCTAAGACCCTGAGTTGTACCTACAAACCTAACCTAATAGCACTGCAAGACCCCTACTTCAGCTTTTAGTAGCGAGCTCGTATTGTACCCACCTCGGCACAGCCACAGCCAACCTCATGGTTTTTTTGTTTGTTAATGTTGTTACCTTCGTATCCTCTTACGGGATATACCTAGGAACAGACAACGATAACTACCTAGGCTGCCAGGTAAGTGTCGCGTAGAATTTGGCCACACGATTAATATTTCGAGGGTGCTCAACGTCGTGTAGTATACATGCGGAACACGATTCCTAGACTACCTACATGCTGTGCCCCTATTTACAAGTTCTCGCCCTTCATCAACTTCCAAGCGGGTCTACTGCAGCTACTGCAGCTCCTTCTTGTTATGTGTGACGGGAGAGTCTAACTATCCAGACGCTTCGGGTTGGTATTTTCGCATCTATGCAAGATGCTTTCGATTGCCTTGTCCACCTGAAGACTAGACCATCTCTTAGAGGAATCGGGATCCACCATCGCTTTTGCCAGCGATACTACTTCCTGGGCCAATTCGACCGAGTAGCCTTCGTTCCTTATGGCCCCTTCGAGGCTCGACGGCACGCAACCCTTTTGTAATCCCGTGAGCATGTCTACTCGCTCCATAACCGTGTCGCAAGGGTATAGCATCTCGATGAACACCACACCGAGAGCGAACACGTCTACTTTCTCGTCGTTAGCATCCCTGGACGCTGGTGGTCGGTAATACGCCGTCCCCACAGGCTTGTCTGATGCCACCGCGCGATCGCCATTTTTGTGAGGTGACAGAGGTAGCTGCCCATGTGCTAACTGAGCCACAAGCCCAAAATCACCAATACGTGGATTCAACCATCGCGGTGGTATATCATCCGCCTCGCCTTCCCTCCGGCAGGAACAGGAATTGCACGCGAGATTACAGTAACCACCTTGTGATTCAACTTCGGGTGACGAGAGGAAGATATTGCCTGGCTTAATATCTCGATGTATGTATCCTTTAGAGTGGACATATCGCAGCCCGGCATGTATAGCGCGGAGAAGTCGCAGACTCGGAATCAGATGGAAGCAATGTCTCGCAGTGCTATTTCCATCCGATACACCTTTAATATACTGAGCCAGTGTCATGGGATAAAGCGACATCTGTATATATAAGGTGTAGCCAGTCCCATCATTGATACTGCGCTCTTCATCGACGTTCCCCGGAGAGTTCTTACCGTCTGTGAAGACATCATCCGTGTCAGACATGGATAGTGTATCAATTGCGCCACGGCTAGAAGTTGGCTCTTCAAACCATTGTCGCTCCTCTGCCGTTTTCTCATTGCTTCCATGAATAGAGACATCATCTTCTTCGAACACTATCCCGCCGCTCAGAGACGGTTCGGATATTTCTGAATTTTGAGAAAAGGGATGACTGTCTAACAACAATTGACGGCGATGACCTGGACGAATACCCCTATTTCGACCTAATACCTAAAATTAGCACTTGCTATTGAAGCCCAAGCGCATCGTTTTCACTAGGGGTTGCATTTGTAGCTTCGCTTACCACCACTCCCCGTACTCTATTTAAGCTACTAGACGGCTTACGTGGCCATTCGAGATGAACTTTTTGTAGGTACCACGGAGATATACCGGCGAAGTTCTTCTGGTCTATGCGTTGTAACATAACGGGCAACATCACCGATTTACTGTGAAGGGAAAATACAGCTTGAAAAGAAAGACGTACCTTGCATCTCTGTAGCTAAAGAAGTCTGGCGAGGCTCCTCAAACCATGTGGCATGGTAACGTACGATATTGGGATGGTCGAGAGTGGCCAGTGCTTGGACCTCGCGCAAGATATGGTGCAGCTCTTCAAGCTTCCCGTCCTGGAATCGTCTTCCTAGCTTTGGCGAAATCTGGATTTTCTTCACAGCGTATGCTGTGTTGTCCAAGGGGTTGAAGCACTGGTAAACTTTTCCGAAGCCACCCTTCCCCAGGAGAGCAACTTCCCGAAACGAGGATTCATAATGACTTAAGCCCGGGCGTGGCTGGACTGTCAGCTGCAAATCGCTTGTTGGACGTGGAACGAGAGCAAGCTGCGACGTTTGGAGGACCAGATTGTTCAGCGAGCCAAGAGTACCAGCAGTGGGTGTTTGGGAACTAGCAACCAACCCATCTAGGGCCGATAAGTACTGACGTCGATTGTTACTGGCAGCATCCGAAGTAGTAAACTCGGGGAGGATCCCGTTTGATGAAAGCTTCTGGCTTGCCTCGTTAAAAAGTTGCCGTGCGAGCGACTGAACCTCGTGTGATTGTCTGGTGTAGTTGTTGTTGGGATTGGTGGTGTTGAGAAATTCGGCGGCGCGAGTACGAATGTAATCTTCGAGTAAGCTAGCGAGCATCATGTTGCGATGTTCTTCCAGTTCATTTCCGTTCCCAGGCGAATCACGAGAGTCTGAAGCGGATATCGATCTAGCCCCAGAGGAGACGCTGATACTTTGGGTATCTCCGTCACCACCCTCCGATTCGCCATCCGAGGTAGATTGAACCTGTTCCTCGGGGGCTTGATTGTTGGCATCCATTATTTGCCAATCAAGCAGAGAAATATCGTCTCATAGGTATTCGATTCGACTCAACATGAAAACTGGAGATTGAGTGAGGAAATAGCAGCATGCCGATGTGAAAATGGAGGTGGATCGGTGCTAAAACGAAGAGTGCTGGAACGGTAGTAAATTAATTGAGGATGAATTACATCCTACTAGACACCTCCACGTAGCTGAGGTATCTAGTCTAGAGTTGTCCGTGAGGTGTTCCCTTTTTGAGATGTTGCCACATTACTCTCCGGTTGCCTGGTTGCTTGGTTCTCCGTTTGCTCTGGGTCTGGGACTTGACTTGCAACCAGCAAAGATGTACCACTTAGAACTCAGATTGAGCTAGTCATTTAATCGGATACTCTTTTAATATCCTCAATGGCCCATACCTACCTCTCCCAGCCTAAAAGGTTACTTGAAGAAGCTGATGGAAACGACTAGACTAGAATGTTGTTTATCCAATGCATGGCCTGTGCTTAGGTCGCGACGTCACCTTACTATGTGTTTGCTTAGGTAAGTCTACCCATATATGCATATATGCATACTTGCATAATGCTTCAATACTTGCATATATAGGTATCCTAAGATTACAATCTACCTCCTAAGCATCTAATGCAATCACCCTGAACCCCTGAATCGCTTCAACAATATGAACCTACCTCCTTGGTACCTAGGTATTAATCTCCCAAGGAGGAGGAGTACCTAGCCTACCCGCAAGGAACTCGGGTCTCCAGTTTCCAGATTCGTCCATTACAATATCAGTAGCCTTGACACCAATATCAGCAGCCTTTGTATTTGCGCCTTCTACCCCTTTGCCATCTTGGGTCATTATCGCGCTGGGTAGGTCCGTATCATCAGCAGTAACGTTCAACTTTGGCCTCTTTTTCTGCACGAGAACACCACTCACGCCACTGGCGGCATCGCTATACGGCGATATCTGGTAGTTGTCGTCGAGGGCCGACGAGTCGAACACGGGACTTGACCGGCTTGGGGTTGACCCAACGGATGAGGTATCTGTCATTTGGAGGGCCGATCGCAATCTATTCGCAAGTTCTACGTTGTCCGCAGTTTGCATCCTGTGAGGTTCCTAGTCAGATCTCCAAGGTCTTCCATTCGAACACAGCTATGAGATAAGGATTGGGGGGGTGAGGCTTTGAGAAGATACTCACGTCGGAGTTCTCGGCGCCGGAGGTGGCGATCCCGACCCATCTCCTTCCTGTTCTTCGGCAGCCATTAACTGTGCATAATCTTCAGGATTTGGACCCCATTCCGGTGCATCGACCGCGTTATCCCCATCGCTTCCTACGGGAAGGCTCCATTGCCCACCATTGTAACGATCTGAGTATTCGGCGGGCCTTCTCTGTAGCGTGCTATCACTCATGCCGTTTGCGTTACCCCCCGTGGTATTAAACCCGTCGTCCCACCACGGCCTTCGACCTATTATAAATTGGTATGATTAGCACAGTTCCGTTTTGAACATCAATGATTGCATAAGCAGAATGCTAAAATAGAAACCTACCAGTAGGATCGTCCTCACTATTTCTCCTGCCTCTCCCTCCCCCGCCCCCTCCCCCGCCTCCTCCCCCGCCTCCTCCGCCTCCTCCGTCTCCAGTGCCATCATCGTCGGTATCCGCCTCTTGGTGCGAGAAGCGCGGCATTGGGGGTGGGTTACGGTATGCGCCGGCCTAATATAATCAGCTTCATCTCTGGAACAAACGTAGGTGACGTTTTCGTTTGCAACCCCTATCCAACCCAATATGCATATCCGTATATATCCTTAGGGGCACGGTATTAATCGACAAGGAGTCAATTAGGAAGTAAAGACGACACATAGGATATACATACAAGTTCAGGTATTCTCGTATCGTCAGGGTCGCTATCATAATCTGCATATGCTGCCGAAAGGAAAATTCCCTGGCGCCCTCCTAAGCTACAGTATTAATTATTTTTATCTGAGTAAGGGGGCAAAGCTTCAGTGTAGAGGCCACAGAAATTGCCTCGAATGAAACCGGATTCATGAATCAAAAAGGGGTCGACCTCGGCGGCTTCTTTGCATTCAGACTTACCAGCTCCCAAAGGGCCAAACAAGCCCCGATGACCGCCTACTGAATTCCGCCCCCCAGGGCCCCCGTGCCCCCCCGGGAGTCCCGCTCTAAAACGCGAGGGCACGTCCGGGTCTCCAGGCTGTTGAGCTTCGGGGAGCAGATCCGGGAAGTTGTTGTCATAATTACCATTTTGGTTGAAATTAGGAAAAGCCTGCATTCTTCTTCTACCAGTGTGAAAATAGTTATTACTTTTTCTTTGAGGTTGAAGATGGCCCGTCCCGCTCGGTCTCGGCACCAAAAAATTCGTCTTACAACTGCGGACCAATGCGTTCAAATGCCGAATGCAGAAGTGAGTCTTGATCCAAGTGGATTTCCTCAATCCGCCATAATTGTTCTGATGCTTTATGAGTCTGCGCACGTATTTAAGGAAGGTCTCGTAGCCATTGTCGACGCGCCTCATCCACCGATGGTTTTTTTTCTCTCTTCTCTTTGCAAGATCCTCAGTCCGTTCAGCCAACATTAATTTTTTCATGACTTCCAAAGTCTGTAGCCTCCAGAACTGATAGTTGTTTATATACCTAACTAGCCAGTTGAAGATATCGACAGTATTTTGTGATATATTTTGGCCCGGAGTAATGACCCATGAACCTATACGGGGATCGCGTAAGACAATTAATTACTGACGGGGAAGTTGGAAAGGCAAACGTACGAATCTTGTCCACATCGGTTTTTCTAATTCGATAGTAACGTTCAAACAATTCTTGAACCCTGGCTTGGAAGGTACCGGGATTTGGATCTCCATAAAATGATCTCGCTCTCGAATAAGGGCTCCAAATATGGGCTGGCAATATATGGTCTGAGAGCACTATAACAACGAATTTTGTTAACTGGAACTTTACTGTTGGAAGTAACTGAAATGTTACTTACAATTAGGTGTATGTACAATATGATTTCCGGGCCTCACATACATGTCGTGATCGGTTCCTATCCATAAACTCGTTCGCCAATCTATAAGTAGGCTTGTTGTTAGGAAACCTATAATGCTCAAGTTAGCGTTGCTCGCCTTACAACTTCCAAGATTATAGAGATTAGGAGACGCAGTGATGAATATGAAGAGCATTCTGACGTACGAACTCGCATTATAGCCCAGAAAGCAGCATATTCCACCGCCCAAGACAGGAAATCCTTCCGGGAAAATTGGCCCTCGGCCCTGAATAATCTTGCCAGTCCGTCGGCAACCCATGTGAGATCCGCCGGGGTTGGTCCCACTGATTCATTGAGTCCCCGACGCTTCGCTGCTCCAAGTCCTACCCACTTTGGATTATTATCGTCGACTTCAAACGCCTCCAGTAACCCCATGGCTAATTCACACACCCAGTCATAATCTTCGAGGAGCTGTCTACCCTCATCGTTCGCGTGGAGTTCAGAGTCCTGCTTATTGTAGCTCCTGTCGAGTTTATTGGAAATCTTTTGGCTTCTTTGTAGTGCCGCAGTTGGATTCGGTGGTATTTCCCCTCCGTGTCGCATAAATAAAAGGGTACTCCGTGATCTATTAGTCGTTTCAGTATTCAACGTTGTATCAGCATTGTGAGAGTCTATGTGATGACGAAAGCGAGAATTGGCGTTCGACATGATGAAATAGATATGTATCTAGGCAGATACGAAATCTGTGAACAAGTTGCATAAGATAAGTAACAGAGTTAGTAGGTAGTCGATGTATTTACATGAGTATTAGTAGATGAGGGGTTTTGATTATGTTATTATGTGCATCCGTATTGAATTATCCACGCTGTCTTCTTTGTCATCTTTCTTCAACAATACCTAACTAGGACAAAGGATATCTAACGACATGGTCTGTTTCCGTCACTTTTCTGCTAGATACCCAGGTAATTGGAGGCTTAGACTTGGATGTTCAGTGTTGGTTATTTCTAGAAAGATACCTGGTATTAAAAAGTAATCTATCATACATCAACCGCCCTCTTTGATATAAAACCGCATTTAAATCTCGTTAGTCCTAGCACAAGATTGCCTGCTACTAGATTCAACCAATTGTTAATATATAGTTAATAATACTATTAATCCTACCCATACTCATAGTCGTCAAAATGGTCGGAAGCTGGAGCCCCCTACCAGACGACACCTCAGAACTCGATGCCGATGCGGAAGAACTCCGAAATTTTTTCGGGAACGACAACCGATTCGCTTACATAAAGGCTATTGAATCAGGTGGCTTTGGCACTGCGCACCGGCTGCAGTATACAGAGACTATCAACGGGGCTGTTTACAGGAGAGATTTCTTAGTCAAACTAGCTCATCAGAGGCTAGACGCGGAGGAGGCGATGGTTAAAGAAAGGAATTATCTTAGGGTATTAAATCCTCGAAGAAACCATAAATCGAGACGAAGAAGTCATCCAGGCTAACCTTCTAAAAACATACAGATACTTCAGGGCGGCATGCATTTTGTAAAGATGCTCGAAATCCCAAACAACCCCCTCCAAACAAATACTTTCGAAGGAGACTGGCTTATATTAGAATGGCTTCCAAATGGCACACTCGATGAGTTCATCATGAAAGCCAGACGCGATTTTAAACTTTCTCAGTTACCGAACCGTGTCCTCTGGAGATTCTTCTTATGCTGTAAGTTTTAGAATGTCTCCTGCAGTGTCAGCCTTGTTGGCCTGGCTGTTTGGTGGTATTAGGCTAATGGATTTATAGTTATAAGAGCGTCATGTGGAATGGCGGTATGTGATATCTTCAGTTTTCACTCTCATTCCTCCTTTTTCTACAAATCGCCCTAGAATACTTCTAAGGCTATTACTGACTCCCGATTGAATATAGTGGCCGATAAATCGTCACGACGGTATGGAAGAAATAGAATTCCCTAAGCCAGGTGTTAGACCTTCGGGTTTTCTTCACGGTGACCTTCATCCTGGAAATGGTAAGCGGATAAACTGCTCATGGCCTAAGATATTCAATCGGATAGTTGCTAATAAAATAAAAATGAAGTCATGCTCGGAGATTTCCAACCCGACGGCGACCATATAATTACGCCCGCCATAAAGCTTATTGACTTTGGCGGCGGTCTCCCGGGGCTGGACGACCGCCCAAACGATCCCGCAACGGAGAATCTCAAGGATATTGCAGTTGTAAGCACATACCTACCGATGTGACCTACCAAGAGGGTTGCTTTGAATTCAATGTTTCAGATGTACTGATCAGTGTTGCAGCTCATGCTCCAGCTAATAACCATGGACTGGCGAATTACGGATGGCAACACACCTGTTTCTATTTTTCACCTTGGCCGTGAAATAAAGACATTCGCGAACCCTATTCTTCCACCCACGCCGTGGGATCCCAGTCCATACCCATGGGTTGACCCTTGGTTGGTGACTCTTATTGCTTTGTGTCTGGCAACCGAGCCGCAAAACGTACCGAGTCTGCCGGAATTGACCGTTTACGGACAGCAAGCTGTTAGAGAGAGGACCGCAGCGTTCTATGACGATCCGGACGAAAGTAATATAGCAATCTATAACCTCATGAGGACGATTTTATATGACGCACCAACGGACTAATGTATATAACCCGATCTGATAGAATATACGATAATAATCATTAGTAACGTATAAATTAAACCGAGTTAAATTAAATAATTATATATATTTTTCGTATTACTTTGAATCGATTAATTAATTTTTTTTTTAAATTAATTCAAGGATGGTTGAGTTGTGGTGGTTTGAGTGTCAAAAAGTAACCGAAAGGGGGTCCTGTGCAAAAGGGGGTCGAGACTTTCAATCATATTCTGACTGATAATACTCATTAGACACTAATAGGAAAACTCACTGTTTATGATCATTTATGTATATCATTGTAGGTTTGTTTGAGTTGCTAGAGTTTTAAGGAGTAGTGTCAGTTTGATTCCCCCCTAACTCAGGTATGCGGAGTCCCGCGCTTACTCATTACCCCATATTCCAAAGACCCAACCCCCCATTATCGTGTGATACCACCCGAGGACGGGATATCTGGCGATTGGAGAGAACTCCCGATTGTGTACGACGGGCCTGGCCAGAGGACTAGACGACGGCGAAACGAGCTGAGGAGGCACTCCAACTTGCGCTCGCTCGCAGCCATTCCCCCTTTCATAGTAAGTAGTTCGAATAAGGGAATTGGCTACTTCGCTAGTCGCAAAATCCTTCCCTGCTAAGCACTTGCCGTGATGCCTTCACGTTGCGTCGAGCAAGGTTCCCCGCAATCTGCACGAATCGATACGCGAGACGGGGGATGGGGATGGAGAACTAAACCGCAGACTCCACAATCCCTGCCGCGCATCACTATCAGCATGCCCCCAAGGTATGGACAGGTGTCTTGGATAGGTTCTGCTATGGCTCTGTTTATAAGTTTGCGTAGACCGCCTCTCAGGAGCGTCCTTCATTCTGTAGCTATAATCTCTCATCTCTGATAAATCCCCAAGACGACCTTACTACATCATGGGTCTCGGCGTACTCGAAGATAAGCACCTACCTCACGTCCCCGGCACGGCCCTCCTCACAGATATCATCGGTTCGGATAACCATCATCGACATGGCGGGCTCGACACCTCAGCTCTACGCCACGGCAAGGGCAAAGACTCGGACATCGTGCTGGTGCCGCAGCCTAGTAACAGTCCAAACGACCCCTTAAATTGGCCCTTGTGGAAGAAAGACTTGATGCTGTTCTTCATATGCATTGACACCGCAGTGGTTGGAGCTTGGGTGAGTACCGCTCTGATGAGAAGTCCATGTTACCTACCATACTCGCACCAATTCCTAGCCACCGTGTGCATTTTCGGTTAAATACTGCCGCAATATATCCATCGAACTATGGCTGAAATACGCTAACCACACCCCCTTGTAGGGCCCAATGATATCGCCAGGATTTGTCCAGATGGCCAGTCAGTTCGGGGTGTCTTACAACAAACTGAACGGCGATCTCGGATATGGTATACTAGTAATTGGGATATCATGCTTCTTTACCAATTCTATGGCGGTGGTCTGGGGGCGGCGGCCTGTTTTCCTCCTCGGCAACGTTTTACTCTTCATCAGCAGCATCGGGGGGTACTACGCGCACTCGTTTAATCTCCTGCTCGGCTTTCGGCTTCTGGGCTGCATCGGCATGTCCCCGTTCGAAGTGTGAGTGTCCGCTCAAATACGTAGCGCAGTATAACGATTAATTAACATTTTTTTTTAGCCTGGTAACGACAACGATAGCGGACCTGTACTTTGTGCACCAGAGGGGTGTGCGACTAGCGGCCTGGGGACTCTGTCTGTCCATCGGCGTCGGAGGCGGTTCGATCATCTCCGGTTATATCATTGAAGATCTGGGCTGGAACTGGACCTACGGAATCTGCGCTATTATGTTCGGCATCTGGATAGTAGTCCTCTTCCTGTTCTGCCCGGAGACGGCGTACAGACGAGACGATCTCCTGAATACCGATCTGGGAACAGGGCTGGATAGGGCAGACCAGATTGCAGAAAAGGCCGGAACCGAATCTCCCAAGGCCGAGCATGCCGAAGCTGGAACTGATATCGAAGTCGTGGAACATAATGCGCCTGAACACGCGTGGTCCGAGAAGAAGCACACCTACTGGCACGAACTGAAGATCTTCCACGGCCGCGTGTCTGACGATCCGTTCTGGAAGGTGTTGACTCGACCGTTGATGATGCTCATATTCCCGCAAGTCTTGTTTTCCTTCTTCGCCTACGGTCTTACAACTTCTTGGCTGGTCGTCGTCGGCAGCGTGCTGGCCCAGCTCTTTACGGCCCCTCCCTACAACTTTAGTGTTTCTGGCGTCGGGTTGGTCTCCATCGCTTCGCTTGTCGGCGCGATCGTGGGAGCTTTCATATCTGGGCCCGTCGCCGACTGGGTCGTTAAGGCGATGGCTAGAAAGAACGGAGGAATATACGAGGCTGAGTTCCGCCTTGTCTTAATCGTCATCAGTTTCGTGTTAGGGGGTATGTCTTTCTTCGGTTTCGGCTGGGCGCTCGAAGTTCATGACCACTGGATCGTCCCGGTAATCTTCTACGGACTGCAGTACTTCAGTGTGGGGTTTATGACGATTGCCGTGTACGGTTATCTTACGGACTGCCATCGGGACAAAGCCCCGGAGGCGTTTGCAGCAATCAACCTAAGGAACATCTACTCCTTCGGGATGAATTATTTCATTTCGGATTGGATCAGCAGCCAGGGCCCCAAGGAGGTGTTTTGCATCGTCGGCGGCTTACATGTCTTCATCTGTCTTTGTGCGATACCGATGTATATCTATGGAAAGCGATGCAGGAGCTGGACAAGTCGCGCAAAGATATTCGAGAAGGTCATGAGAGCATGAAGTAGTCTCGTTATCTATCTTCGTATGCAGTAAGGGGGCGAGTATTTAGTCACAAGCCATGGACGAGGAATAGAGGGAGAGAAAGTCCCGAGAGTTCGAGCTGTTCACATAGGTACCTGAGGCATGTATCTAGTTAGCTATATCATCACGAAGCACTCAATTCAGCTTCAAGAGCATCGGCCATCTCCCCTAACGTGTCAAATTTCCAATCATATATCTCTTCTTCCTTGTTTCCCATGATTGCGCCTGGTCTCACAATCCAGGTTGAATGAATACCGAGCGTTCGCGCCGGATGGTGGTCGTGAAATTGACTCTGGGCAGTCTGCAAGACATGTTCCTTGTCTACCCCAAAACGCTCTTTGACTTCCTTGAGCATATGATAAAAGTTCTGGTGGTTCGGCTTGTAAGAGCCGACATCCTGAGCCGTGATCACGAGGTCAAACGGGAAGCCCTCTAGCGGGCCGGAATTGGTTAGAGCAAACGAGTGGCGATCAATATTCGAGAGCACCACTAGCTTGTAATGCTTCGCTAGCCGACGCAGCGCAGAGACGGTGTCCGGGAAAGCTGGCCAGTTGCCAACCGAATTCCCAAAGGCTCGCGACTCTTCTGCCGTTGGAGCTGGAAAGCCTAGCCGCGCCGCCATGCGCCCATGTATGGTGGCTAGGAGCTGAGAATACGGTATTTCGGGCGTCTCACGCTGCTGGCTAACTTCGAGTTCGTAGTAGATTTCCAACAGACGAAGACGAGGAATGTCCGTGCGATTGTTGGCGCTTAGGAGTGGCTGGAGGGCTGCCAATATGCCGCTTTCGTAATCTATCAAGGTGCCATAGACGTCGAATGAAAGAAGACGGAAGTCTTTCAAGTTGGCCATTGTGTCAAGTGTACGATTTGATGTGGGATGAACGCCTAATCCGATTTACGGGAGTCTTGACTTACCGTTTTTAAGGGCGATATATAATATTGATATCTGGTACTTATATCCATTTCGTACTTCTCACTCAAGGTACGTTGGATAACATGACGTTGACGTTGGAGATGTGTAACCTTGGAAGGGCGCGCCTTGTCATTGATCAGTGGGTTCCAGCGCGATGGTTACTGGGTATAGGATAGGTAGCTCATATATGATCACCATTCGTCTCCAGTGAGACTTCATCTTACCTGACGCAGCCCATACATGATGCAATGCATGCAATGGTTCTTGTAATCGAAAACGGCCATGTGGAATGTAACGGATTAGGTACCTACCTAAGGTAGAATCGAACTTGAAGAGTCGGCCCCATCGGAACTCGGCTAGATCTGCCCGATAGATAGATATCACGTGATCCATATGCCCCTAACCGCAAAAGTGGCTTGTGGGTGATGTGATCGCCTTCCTTCAAACGGCGTCTAATAGCATCGAATCTCGATTTCTATGTATAGTGCAGATAATTTACGTCTCCGGTGTCTTAATGGAGACTCCAACATGTCACCATGAAGCCTACGAGGTATGCTACCTCCCGGCAAAAGGTCTGCCATCACTGCTCCGCCGCAAAGGCAAAATGTGATCGTAAATCAGGACGCTGTACTCGGTGTGCTCGGCGAGGATTATCTTGTACATATCCCCAGATTCTGCCTACCGAAGGCTCCTCTGCCGTCAGTCCCTCGGCAGATGATTCAGAGTTGGGCAATACCAGCACCTTTTCTACTACGTCTGAGGCTCTCTCTGCCCCCGAGAGTCTGCTTCTGACTCCTCAACGCGTGCCTCGCGCAAGCACGGGCCCCCAAACTTTGACCAGTGAATCAAACCAATATATGCCTGGCCAAGACAGCCCGACTGACTCATCGTCAACATTGGCCGAAGGCGGTGTCCTACAGGATTCGGTGCTAGACCCTCATAGGCATTCATCTACAATCCCCGGGACACTTGATTTTTCAGTCTTAGAGCTCTTTAACCCGATCAATGTCGACCAAATTAGTAACCGCTGGTTAAACTCTTACATTCCCGTCCCGGGACAGAAGGTCAAAGACTACCCTGCTACGGTCTCGGCTTTCATCTATAGGGTTCTTAAATCCTACGTGGTCGTAGCAATACGCGGCCGCGGAGTTCCGCCATTCATACACTCCTCACAGATAACGGAATCGTCTATACGGCCACCGCTTTCGACATGTCTAAGCCTCATCCGAGTCTGCGAAAGGCCACTGCCAGGAAGCCAGGGCGCCGCTTCGGACGTACTACAAAGGGAGATGAGTAACCTCTACGAACAGCATAAGGTCTACGACGACAGGATTCACGACGATGTCACTCTTCTCGCGGCCTTTCAAGCCTATCTAATTTACTCCATGGCTCTATTCTTCAGGCTCGACGAGGTCTCAGGCCCGTTTCTTCGACAGGCGATGATGAATCTCCAGGAGCTTGCGTGCTCGAGCAGCCGCGGTGGGCTTATGTGTACCGCGGAGCAGCAGCGGTCCCGGCCCCGATGGGAATCCTGGATCGTGGCTGAGGCAAAGCGGCGGACGCTCTTTACCATGTATCTTTTCGACAGCGTACTCTCGACTCACGACGGCCTTCAGACTTTTCTCGGTACCGAACTACGAGGGCTACCCGCCTCATCGAGTAAGAGTCTGTGGAGAGCGCAGACGCAGCGCGAGTGGCAAGCAGCGTATAATATCGATCTAGCGGATTGGCCGGAAGACTGCTTTCGTATTGATGAGCTTTGGCCGATTCCTCCGGAGCTGAATGAACACCAGGTCCTCGAACGACGCAACAGGGTAGATCAATGGCTGGAAAATATCGATGAATTTGGAACGATGCTTTACGCTGTAACCAGCTGTACGCATGGTGGTTAGTCTTGCGGAGGTTTCTCTGGTTGATATTTTTATCCAGCAATCTATTTACCTAACGAACCCATACGTCCCATACCTGCGCGATTCGCCGCGACCATATTCAACGTGAAAGGAATGCAAGCGAGGTTAACCACCTAGGATCTTTCCAACATCTGCAGCGCTTCACCGATTGAAATGACTTTCAAGTTCATTTTCGACACGAGAATATCCAGCATCGCGTCCGTGTGCTCCTGGTTCTGACCCGGCGGCAAATCCAACACGTTGTCCGAAATGACATAGATGTTGAAGTCCAAATCGAACAGTCGGTAAACTGTGCTCATCACGACGCCGGAAAGTGTTAAGCCGGACTATGGATGATCATGATTAGATGGATGAGCTCATCGGAGAGCGATTGGCAACGTACCAATATAACTGTATCGATATCCCGTACCTTCAAGAGCTGCTCAAGATCGTTGCCCGCGCCGGCATACCATCTTGTCTTCTTAAGGATGACATCTTTCTCGTCGACCGTAAACTGGGAAGCTATCTGTACTTCTGGGGTACCGGCAGCGAATGGACCAAAGCTGCGGACCAGCCTGCTGAACGGAGCATCTTTTACCGACTCCAACTCCCCGGGGTTGAAGAAGAGAGTCGTGAAGATGACGAGAGGCCGCGGATCTTTGGAATGGACCGTTTTATTCCAGAGTGAACAGTTTGAAATAAACGCTTGTCCCTCGGTGGTATCTTTGATGGCGTCTATTAGAATCGTCATGAGGTCCAAGTTAAGGACGGCATATTTCTCGCCGAAAGTCGAAGCGCCTTCTCCGACTCGCGGTGCGGAAGCCATCTATGAGGGTTATCGACGGATATAATTAAGGAGTGTTTGGTTAATAGATATCTACGACTATCAATCGTTGTTACCCCCTTTCGGATCCTGGAGAGTCAGGTCCGAAGCCCGGCTCATTTCCGGATTTTGTCAGCTGTGATTGGTTAGTTACCTAAGTCTGCTCTCAGCTCCGCGTACTCTCTTGCTCAACTCCGTCCTAGATTGTGAGAATGTGGCGGATCTCAGGTATATATGAACAGCGAATTCAATTCACATGAGATGATGAACTTGAAGTCTTTCAATTAATTGCCATTACTTGCCCCTTCACTACGAATCCATTATACGTACCTCATATTTAATATACCTTCTACTCGGTTCCTCTTAAGTTTATCCTATCACTCTTTGCTCTTCTCCCAACCAACTAATAAGATAGGTTGGTCTGATATCGAGATCACTTAGACACAGCATTTTTACATCACATACAACTTGAACGTAGAGAAACCATGGCAGCTGAAGACCAGACCGAAGAATCTATATCTATCCCAAGCGCCCCGCCTGCATCGTCTCCAGCGCCAGAAGAACCTTACAGTATCTTCGATAAGCGACAGAAAGCAGTGATCGTACTCATTGTCTCGACTGCCGCAACCTGTAAGTGCGCATCTGACAGAATCACTAATGCACCCCCTGCTCATACGAAAACTAGTTTCAGGATTCGCGTCCAACATCTATTTCCCTGCGCTCCCCACCATCGCGCGCGATCTTAACGTCTCGGTTGAGCTTATAAACCTAACCGTGACTTCGTACTTGACATTTCAAGGTATAGCTCCCAGCTTCTGGGGCCCTATATCCGATGTGAAAGGGCGCCGCGTTGCGTACTGCTTTACCTTTCTCGTCTTCCTCGGCGCGTGCGTAGGACTAGCAGAGACGAAGAACTACGCGACTCTTATCGTGCTGCGGTGCCTCCAGAGTACCGGGTCCGCGAGCACGATCGCCATCGGCTCTGGCGTGATCGGAGACATCACTACCCGCGCCGATCGCGGGGGGTTCATGGGGATCTTCCAGGCCGGCCTGCTTGTGCCCGTTGCCGTGGGCCCAGTTATTGGGGGCGCGCTCGCCGGATCTTTGGGGTGGAGGGCGATCTTCTTGTTCCTGGCTATCTACAGCGCCGCCTTCCTGGCCCTGCTGATCCTGCTGCTTCCCGAGACGCTGCGGTCGATCGTCGCCAACGGGTCCCGCACGCCGTCCAATCCAATCGCTAAGTTTCCTCTACTAGTCTACCAGAAGGCCACCAAAGTGAAATGGAATCCGGAAGCCGGCCCCTCGCAGCCCGCGGCGAGAAAACGTATTGACGTTACCGGGCCACTACGAATCCTCGTCAGCAAACACGCAGCTCCCATTATTGTTTTCCTGGCCGTATACTACGCCGTGTGGCAGATGAGCATTACCGCCATGTCCTCCCTCTTCGAAGCCAGCTACGGACTCAACCAGACGCAAATCGGCCTGACCTTCATCGCCAACGGCGTCGGCTCCATGATCGGCACGCTCGTCACCGGCAAGATCCTCGACACCGACTACCGCCGCGTCAAAGCACAGCACGAGGCCCGGTTTACGCAAGACAATAACAGCATCGAAGCTGGCAGCGACCACCTCGTCCGTTCCGAAACCGGCAGTCTTGAAGGTTTTCCGCTCGAAAAAGCACGTCTCCGTCTCGTTCCCCTCTTCGCGCTCGCCCAGTGCTTGTCTATTATCCTCTTCGGCTGGACCATCCAGTACCCCACGCGCGTCCACATCGCCGTGCCCATCGTGGCCACGTTCGTCACCGGCTGGACCGCCGTGTCCACGCAGTCCGTCGTCATGACGTACCTCGTGGACGTGTTCTCCGACCGCAGCGCCGCCGCCAGCGCGAGTTTGAATCTGGCGCGGTGCTTGTTTGCGGCCGGGGGTACGAGCTTCGTTATGCCGCTTGTGGATAGGGTTGGTGTGGGGCTGGCGTTTACTATTTGTGTTGTTGTGCAGGTGGTCGCGCTGCTGGGTGTTGCTGTGCAGTGGAGGTGTGCTGCGAAGTGGAGGAGGGAGGCGGAGAAGAGGCATGGCTGAAGACATGCGTTTGTATGTCAAGGCGAAAGATGCAGAGATTATTTCTCACTGTGCCATTCTTGTGAACGGGCTTAGGATAGTATTATAGGGTTAGTTGTAGGAATGATTCGGTAAAGATGGGATCTCCATAGACTATAGACCACCCAGTTAGGTAAATTTATAATAGAACGAGTAGTTAATGGTAATCATATTGAAGACGATCTTCTGGGGCGATAGGCAGAGCGTGTAAAGTGAGGTCAGTATATGCTATTCCCAAGAACGGCGTGTTAGCAAAGTCCGGGGCTCGAGGGTGGTGAGCCGCGCTGTAACATATAGTCTTGTCGCCACAATAGAAACATTGATACAATTGCTCATGTACGGGTCGATATATCTACTCAAGCAGAGCGTAGATTTTCGGCTCTCATATGATTTTGTATGCTATTTTTAAGAAGTGTGATGGCTATCCTATTCATCTTTGCTTCAAATTGTGTATACGCATGCTCCCAAAGCCCGCTATTAACTCCGTGAGATGCTGATGCTACGTGACTTCGTACATGGAGATGGAGACATATACCTACAGGATGATAATTACTTCATTCAGTGCCCTACGACTTGATATATGTTATCATATACTATACCTAGCCAGCCCTCGGCCGGCCCAAATCTTGCTACTATGCCCAATCCGCCAGCAGCCCAGAGGATCGCTCCCGCTGCCGCAACACCATTGATTGTCCACCAGGCACGCCGTCTACGCTTCCGTAGTTGCTTGTCAATCGTCGTATTTCTCCAGTTGGCCGGCGGCGCAAGATTCAGCCACTTCGCCCATCCCCAAACCATGTGTCCTACGCCAACGGAGAGGAGGAGCGTATACGCAACCCAGGGCGGTAACGGATGCCGCGCGAACCCGTGCGACACGAATTGCAGGCCGATATTCGAGCTATCGCCGTCGACTACTAGCGGTAATATGCGGTTCATACCCACGTGCGAGGCGAGCAGGCCCAAAAAGGCATACCCGGACATAGATACATAGCTAAGGGTAGGCCATATCCTTACGCTATGCGACGGGCTCGAGTCCTTGCCGCGCAGAGGCCACAAGCCGGGAGTTCCGCCGCCGTACCGCTTGAGATTCTGGCGGCGGCGCAGGAGCCGGATCGCGGCACCGGAGGCGACGTGGGCGACGACGGGGAGGGCGACGAGTAGCGGTTCGGTCAGGTGGGTCTGGTAGATCTCGCGCGCCATGAGGAGGAAGGGCTCGGAGTACGGGACGGACTGGTATACGAGAGGGAAGATGGACGTGTTGGCGAGGTGGATGCCGGCGAAGAGGGTAAAGGTGTAGGACGAGTAACGCTGGATCCGGGATACTGGCGATGCTGATTAGTAAAAGCTGCGATGCTATTGGTTGGATACGAGCGAAGGGGAAGAGATGAACATACAGTAGTATATGGGGCCATGACCGCTTCCACTGAGGCCCAGAGTAGAGGTCGAGGCACTTATGCTAGGATTTGAGGATTGTAATGCTTCTTCTGGGAGAGGTGGGAGCTCCTTGTTGTATGGTGATGCATTTTCTATCGGTGCCGGATCTAGTTGAAGCAGAGACACCAACGTTTCCTCGGATGCATTTTTATGTAAGGTACGTGGATCAGGCGCCATGTCGCCGTACGCCGTATTAGGCTGGAGGGATATGCAGTTTACAATTTGAGGTGGTCTACGTTGTTTGCAAGTGGTGGTGGTTATTCTCTTTTTGTTCCTGAATTGAAATATGTGTAGGGTTGACGTCAAAGCTTTTAGCAGCATCTACAGAAGCATGTGGGCGAGGTAGCATCTACGTATAGGTACCCCACGGTGTCTAGGAGCCTCCCATCCGGCACTAATGAGCACTGGAACTCTGCCTACCTCATACTTCCTTTATTCTGTCTATACCTCCAGCTTGCTTCCTACCATTTGCCTATAGAAGCTCCTTTGCGATCTGAGGCCAGACAAATCAGTTTTCGCTTTCGTCAATCATTCATCATGCCTCCGGTAAGGAACCTATTACCCAAGCCGTTAACTCAATGGCCTAGTAGCTAATGCGTGGACATCGTACAGCGACACCAAACCCTACCGCCGGCGCAAACCTCCTCGGCTCGAGCCGCGCTGCAGTCCTTCTACTGCGACCTCTGCTCGAAAGGTTACTCCCGAATGAACGACTACGAGGCTCACCTAGGCAGCTACGATCACAGCCATCGACAACGGATGAAGGACATGAAGCAGATGGTAAAAGACCCGACAGCAGGAGCTCGCGCCAGAAAAGCAGAAGCCAAGGCGGATGGCCTCATCAGCATCAAGCTCGGCGGAGAATCCAATTCCGGGAGCACTGGAGGCGGTGGTGGCGGCGGCTTTAAGAAGGGAGGGTTCAAGAAATCCGGCTTCAAGAGCGCCTTCACACCTATTGGCGAGCCGACAGATGACGATAATCAAAAACCTAGAGACGCGGACCCGAAAAAGAGCAATACGAAGGAAGAAAAGACAATACCCAGAGATTTAGATGCGGAAAGCGATACGGACGATGAAGGCTACGAGATCTATAACCCACGATACCCCACGGACTGATACGACGCAAGCAGCTTTGGTAATGCTAACGAACGTATCATCGCGACACCGGTTAGCATAGGCGCGACACTCGATTGTATTTTTCACCTTGATACCCAATAATTATAATTCTACTTCCAATTGCCTAGTAGGCACACGTAAAATCCTCAGGTCTGCTCGTATAGAGCACGTGTAGCAAATTTATTCCAGATGTATTGAATCCAGCTCTAAGAAGGGTGATGTGCAAATTCTGCTTGGTTTGTACTACTACCACGAAGTGTCTTGAAGTCAAGCCCGGCATACTCCAGAGTCCAGCTAATCCATGAATCACCCATACCAAGTTTGTAGATACCGCGCTCTGTAAATCCGAGCTCCTATCAACCTAGAATGTGTATCGCGAAGGCAAATGTGTCCATCTTCTTCGCCTCGCTCCCCAAGGGAACGACAGCAACGAAAATGCGAAAAGGTTCTCTAACGAGATGGGATTCCAAAAATTCCCATCCCGGCCGAAGCCGAGATGGAGCGGTCAGTAAATAGTTTTCAACTAGCAAAAACACGCACTCGGATTGCTCCTCACTGTGACGCGTAAAGCCCGTGCACTAAGATGAGGAAGAAAAGTAAGGAAAAGAGAGTAAAATTGCTGGGGGGGAATCTGGTCTTAAATAGCCTTGAAGGCGGTGTGGAGAATAATTCTGCCGGGTGGGGCAGCCATTTTGCCAGCTGGCAGGCAGGCGGGGCATTATTTCCCATTCAAATTTTTGTTTGCCTTGGCAGGTACCTTTGTGCCAATTGTTCATTGCTCATTGCCCATCTGCAGTGTTTCATTTCAACCATTGACGATGTCGACGTTTGCTAGCGCTACGCGGTATTGCTTTCCAGTATGCAAATTACCAGGTCCCTTGTTATAAGTCGCCGCAGAGAGCTGTAACGAGCTTCCGGTATATTATCTTAGGTAGATATAGGTCTATATTCGTATCAGGTGAAACCGTATTTCTTCCTCGCCTTTTGCTCAATAAAACCGGGCCAAATATAATACAGGTGGTGCGCGATGGCGTAGGGGAACCAAGGCATTACCACGTTGCCTTTTACTTGTCGGTCCACCGCATCAACACATCTATTGGCGACGTAGTCTGGCTTCAATCCTTCCTGATTCGGCCCTGCCTCGCGGCTTTCGGTGTCCGCATCAACAGCCGAAGCACGGAAGTTGCCTTGGATAGTTGCAGGGAGAATAAACGTGAAGGTAATACTAGGGTGTTCGATAGCCAGCGATTGGAATAGCAGTAGCGACGAGGCTTTCGTGGCCGCGTAGATAGCGCGCGTTGGCGCTGGTACTACGGCGGCGACGGAAGACACTAACAAAATCGACGGTGAAGTTGAGGTCCGTGTCAACATGGGGATAAAAGTCACGGCTGTAACCAAAGGCCCATAGACATTGCCCTGCGTCGCGGCCGTAGTTATGTCCAAAGCTCTCTGAATGCCAGCAGCACTCGCATCACCCTCTTCCCCACGCTTGACGCCGGCCAGATTCATCACAGGCTGCACGGCAGAAACGCCAGCGCAAACATGGAGTGTATCCAAACCACCCCATTCCGTGAGTAATCTTTCTCGCAGTCGTACCATATCATCGGCCTTGCAGAAATCTGCCGCTACCCAGATACATCTCTGCCCGCACTCCTTCGCCAGCACAGACAGCTGCTCCGCACGCCGCGCCACGATGCATACCCGGGCACCGCGGGCAGCATATTGCTTTGCCACACTCCGTCCGAGCCCGCTCGAAGCTCCTATAACCAAGACACGCTCCTGTGCTGGTAGAATGCTTCCGTGCCTTTTCGGAGCTTTGGTTTGGATAGCTCGTTGTACCACGTAGAGGCTAGCAAAAGCGAAGAGTGCCGTGCCACTCAGATAAAAGGGGTCGGACGTTGGTAGCCATTTCGACATCGTATAGTTTAGATATTAACCAAGGCCTACGAGAGTGACTCTTGTTTATGATTCTTGTATATCTACAAGGGCAAGGCGGGGACTTGCGTCATATTTTTTGCTTTTGATTCGGAAGGAAAGATTCTACTCCTTCCGCTACCATCTACTGCCCAGCGAGCGCTGTATTTATGATATAGGTACATGTATGTAGCTACCGGGGAGTTTCGAGGTGACCCCTCAACTCCACGTAGGTGCCTAACCTTCCTCCACACCCCGCGTCCATCATCTACACATCATGTCTTGGACCGATATACCAAAACGTATCAAACTGATAATATGCCAGATATGTGGCTACTTCTGGCTCCTAGTGAACTGCTATTGCAGACAATAGAGTCGCTTCGAGATTCGGGAGATCTACAAGCACTTCATGCTACGGCACGAACGTGCCGGGCGCTTCACCAAGTAGCCGAGATTTACCTCTATTCAAACCCCCAATTTACCACACTTTCCTCCTTATATAAGTTTCAAGAGGCTATTCGTACGAATCCCAAGCGCGCAAGCTACGTACGAGACCTCAGCCTTCTATATTCTACTCCTCGATACCATGATCAGGATTTCCCCTACCTGCCGGACCTTGCTCAGTTTCCCAATCTGAGGTCGTTTATTTCGGAGAGCCCCGAATGCCAACCGTCATCAGCCAAGGCAACCGGCTGGGCTTTATATGTGGGTGCTTTCATGCAAGTATTTACACAAGCATCCCTTTTAAACCCGACGATCAACACCCCAAGGCCACTCCAGAATCTAAAATCTTGTAGGTGTCATGTCTCTTTCCTATTGACGATTTTCTATTAATTCCGGCTCGCTAGTGACGTTGCATTGGACCGGGGAAGAACAACGGGTCGGAGAAGAACGACAGCGCTATTGGGCCATATCTCCCGCGTGTCCAATTTTTCTACTTCCCCAACTGCAATACCTCGAGATATCTTGTGCGAGAGTCGGCCAAGGAGAACCATTGCTATTGGGACAAGCACAACTACCACAATTGTCAAAGGAACAATTGCAATTTTTCCAAGGCAAAACTTCCTTGAAGTCTCTGGTTTTGACTGAGTGCGTCGTATCCGTTGAGGCTCTCCACCTTATCTTATCGTTCCCGAGCGCGCTACAACGCCTAGACCTTTGCGAGAGCTACTATCACCGCTCCCATGGAATGAGGACTCGGTTCGCCGTCGATGATAATGATGCGTTCAATCGTGCCCTTTCGCAGCAATCCGAAAGTCTCCAACACCTGAATGTCTTTTGTAATCGAAAATTTTCAAAACGCTCAAAAGAGCTAGTTCTCTCGCTCTCCAACTTCCCAGTTCTCTCTCATCTACAGCTTGGTCCAAATCCTCAACATGATGATGATTCTTCGAACTTCGTCCTGGATCACCCCGTCCCGCCAGTATTGAGTTCCCTCCGCTTATCAGAGCAAGAAATTATTTCTTCTACAAGTCGTACTACAGTTGATAGAGTGCTTTCTGCTTTGTCTGTTGAGGACCTTATGAAGAACGCTGAAGCTCGTGGGCTTCCATTCACACTTGATGTTATTCTTCGACCCCTAAAACGTTTCACAGAACCTCCTCACAACCCGCGAATCACCTCCCTACACCTTTTCGCTGCACGGTTTGGAGGGGTTTTCGCTGCAAGGTTTGGAGGGGTATTTCAAAAGCTCCGAGAGATTTCTTCCCGTTCTAGCACGGAACCAAGTTCGGAACTGCCATCGTTATTGGATAATCTCAACCCAATCTCTTCACGCCTACGAATTCTCACCTACAAATATCACCATAAGATACCTCCGTTCCTACACGGTGAACGGCCGCCCCGGTTTGTGGTGCGATATGACTCATGGCATCCGGACAAGTTTCTCGACAACCCGTATACGGCTGATGCTATTCCTTCTGATTGGGATATAAGTAGTGAGGATGAGGATGTACAAGCGGCTTTTAGGAGCACTGTTGTTCGTTCGTAGCTTGGACATCTCGTTATTGCACATGTGTTCCGGCGATAGAAGTCGGAAGTACCTTGCCCCTGAATGGCGTTGTGATACTTTCCCACTTCTTTTCTTAATCGTCTGCGTAACATACCTACCTAGGAGGTAGGTTTACAGCCTTGAAAACCTGTTGTTAAATAATGCGAAACTCTGTAAGCCCCCCGCATATCATTGTAAGGCGACAGGAATGTACTTGGGATTGCATTTACATGGTAGTTTCAACTACCATATCAATATTGATCTAGTTATTATCTTGCCGAGACCCGGAGAGTTGAGCACTCTGTCAAGACACGATCTGCTTTCATTGTTAAGCTTCTCTGGGTGGCTCCCAAGCCTGGATCCCCGGGCTTTGCCATCTGGTCCGGGATGCACCTCAGCTTAGATGCGAAGATTCTCAGCTCGTTTTCTGACCGGGGTGGGTTGCGTTACATCGCCCATGGGTTGTAGACGATTGCCCAGAAAGGCAACTCGATATCGCCCGTCTCATCCGACTCGACAGAAACCCAAACACACCGCAATCCTTTGCAACCCAGCTGTTCGCCGTAGGAGGAAAGCGAGTCGTTGCTGACGCAAAGCGGCAGGATTTAGTCTGGATCCAGAATCGAGGAACTTTTGAAAGATATGCACCCGGCCGGCGCAGCACATTGGTTCGGAAACTCCATCTACTTTGGTGCGCACTCTAGCGAATCCTCCCTTACGTATGGAGCATAAGTGCGGATTCTAGTCGTTCTATTCAGAATTCCATGCAATGCCCACATGGCATCCTGCAGCTTGCTGGCGCGCAGTGGTGCAATACTGGAGTGGGACTCCGGGTTTCGACGCATACAATTCGCCAGATCTCTGCGTGTTGTCAGCACTAGGAAGAGTGACTTGCCTACGCTCCACGTGGTGAAAGCCTCGATTAATCACCTTCTCCGACGAGCAGCTAGCGCAGATTGGTGAGGAGCTAACACGGGCGTTCCTCGTTTCAGAATGATTGTGCCATTCGCACCTCGAAGGGTCCCTTGTACATTTCCAACCCACGTTTCTGGCTCTCCAACACGCGTAACGGCGTGACCGTCTGGTTCGAGATTAGAAGATCGGGTAGATTTGCAATCCTACGAATGCACATCTGATCACATAAGTTGGGTCACATATATAGTAAACCCGCGCCGATGTACGCACCCGCACGCTCTTTGACGTAGCATCCCGTTCTCTCGTCGACCCGATGCTTCGCTTCCCATCGCCATCTCGACATCGGTGTTCAACCTTACAATGCGATCCCTAGCATTGCTCGCATTGTTTATGGGCTGCGTTCCGAGCCGGTGCTGTGGTAGTGGAACATCTAAAATTGAGAATCTCATCGTATTCGGAGATAGTTATTCAGACGAAGGCCGACTAGATTATTTCCTAAGCCACAACAACACGCCGCCGTCGCCTGGTCTTTACATACCCGAGGCCAATTTAACCAAGAGCGGCGGGAAGAGTTGGCCACAGCTTGCGGCGAAAGCAATTGGTGCTACAACGTTTAACTATGCAGGTAAGCGGACCGTTGCGATGTGTCTCGGGGATTTAGCTTCACCGTTCGCGGCCCCCATTGCCAAGAGATCGCAGCCGCAATTCGATACGTGCACAGTCAACTAATCTCTAGCCACTACGTAGTATCCGGCGCGGTCTGCACCGACTTTTTCCCGGATGTGCTACCGTCCGTAGAAGAGTACGAAGTGCCCGCGTACTTGGCGGACGTGGCATGGGTAAATCCCGACACGGGTACCAACACGCTCTACACGAACCGGACGGCGGACAACACCGTGTACACGCTGTGGATCGGCGCCAACGACCTCGGCGTCAACGCGTTCCTGACGGACTCGCAGCCCAAAAACAAGACGCTCTACGACTTCATCGAGTGCGTGTGGCCGACGTTCGACAACATCTACAGCACGGGCGGGCGCAAGTTCGTGCTCTTCACCGAGGGCCCGCTCAACTACGCCCCGCTGTACGCGTCGCTCGCGCACGGCGGCGCGGGGGACGTGCCGCGCTGGCCCGACAAGGAGGCCCACAACACGACCGAGTACGAGCAGAAGATGCTCGAGTACGTGACCCTTGTTAACTTGGTGTTCGAGTACGGCGTGCCGCTGCAGCAGTACTTCACGAAGCGGTGGCCCGGCGCCCAGTTCAGCATTTTCAACGTGCATGATCTGATCGCGGATATCTACCACAATCCCTCGGCTTACCTGGATGCGCCCGCCAACGCCACCGGCTTCTACGCCGAGTGCCCTGATACCCTGCAGGTCGGCACCGCTGGCTGCGATGTCTCCTCCAACCCGCTGTCGAGCTTTCTGTGGTACGTTTGGTGCCACGTGTGACTGATTCGTATGCGAGGGGATAGATTTTGCTGACGTGATGCTAGGTACGACGAATTACACATGTCGCCCAAAGTTCGTAAGTCATCCATGTTGAGGAAGTCGTCCTAATGTAGTGTGAAGGTGCTGACTGTGCTCATAGACGAATATATTGCCGCCGAGTTCGTAAAGGTTCTCAGTCGGACGTCAAAGTATGGTCTTTACTACTAATCCATAATCGTAATGCGGGATATGGAGGGATGGAAATGGGAACGGTATATATTGCATCTAAATCGTACATAATAGGCTGCATTGATACTTGGGGCATATGTATCTTGAATGTGTTGGGTCAAGTAGGGGAAAGGGGCAACGAAGCAATGAGCCATTTCAAGACACATTAATCATAACTCCGATGCAAAGGTATTCCAAAGGCAGGGGTCGGTGTGCTCGTGTAATATCTCGGGTCCGCTTAGGTCCGCTCGAGTCCATGTAAGCTATAAATAGAATGATAGCATAATCGTCTATGACAAAGGATCCTATATTTGTACGATCGAAGTGAAAATACCGCGCAGCTGTGAGAATACTTCTGGGTAGGAATACTAGGGTTGGTTTTCAGCTACACTAGTTCAATCGCTAACCTGATACATGTAAGTCTATCATGTATTCCGCTGATTCGACGAGTTTTATTTCTTGCTTTTTCATAATATCAGGCTTAGGCTCCTCTGTCACTACCAGGGCTCCTCTTGACCCTTTCGTGATCTCTGGCTTTACTCTGGGGTTACGGGAGCTAGGGATACAGGGATTGGGCCCCTTCGAACTCCTACGATGGACTCCTTTGTCTCTTATTTTATATATATGTATAACTTGGTCGTTGTTAGGTTTATAACTCTTCGTACAACAACATAATTGTTACCCTCATCACTTGGTTGGCCTTATGACAATCGGCTTCAAGCGTTTTTGCGGGGGCAAGCTCGGGTAGAGGGCATTAGAAAACAACAGAACCAGCCATATAGATCCGACATGTTGAATGTATGGACTTGCTATACTAATTTAGATGTGTAGTTCTTCCATGTGACGAGGTAAGTCGCCTCAGAGCTGATTGAAGCCATCGAGGTATTTAAAAGAAATAGGGTGTGCCACCAACTAACAACACTTCGGGCAATAACCGCACTTTGATTCCCTAGCACGCTTTATACCAGTGTTCCTCTGCCACTATCTGGGAGTATACCCGCGGCACCTGAACTGTAGAAGACTAAAGCCACATTAAATTATGTGCCCGTTGACGTCCCTGTAAGTGTAAAGGCAGATCGCTTTCGTCAAACAAGGGCCATTGTTCTGGATGATCGTTCTCGGTAGGTTCTTTCTCAGTAATAGCATTTCTCAGTATACTACGCGTAATTTGGCAAAACTCGTCAAGTTCGGATCTATTGGTGATCAAGGTGGTTTCATCAGCTTCGTCCACAACAGCCCAAGTAAAAGTTTTCGTAGTCTCAGTGATATTATCACACCCTGCGTCGGGCTCCTGCTCGCCAAACTCATAGCAATAACTATTGCTCAAGTCTGTAGTAAACACAGGCAATGCATAAAAAGACACGTTCGAAGCTTGCGACCAGCTCAAGTTAGATAATAAGCTCATTGAAGTTGAGTATAATGCCGCGCTATTGATCGAATTCAAGGAGAAATTACTCCGGCGCCATGCTCGACGATATACATGAGACAATTGGAGGTCGCGCTCGAACCTAGACTGAATGGCATGGCTCGCTCTTGGGATAGTCGACATCAATGGGATACGATCTCTCGTGGTTGATGTCTGAATCGTAGACGATCTGTCATTTATTGATTCTTCTAGAATCAATGCCGGATTCCTCCTATCTTGCATTCGTGTATCACCAAGTCTCAACGTCGATGCAGAACGAGCTACAGCGTCGCGTTCCAGTATCAAAATTCTCTCATCAATATCAACTAAGCGAAACAGGTTGTTTTCGGTTTCCCGCAGCTGTTGCCTACCGAGATGTTAGTTTAACTATCTCTCATTAATTATAAGGCGCGCTGGTAAGTAGCTATTATAATTAATTACCCTTGAAGAACGGTCATCATTAATGTTAGAGTAGACTTATGTCTCTGTAAACGCTGGATGAGCTCGCAGAACGATGCTTCTTTTCTAACCCAGGCAACGCGACTCAGCAGCCCCATATGGGAGTCAACATCCGCCGGTTTCATCTTGTCCAGTTGAGCTTGTAAATCGGAGTATGTAATAACACAGCTAGTTAATGCAGAGACTAGCTGCTTAAGGGGTACTAATGAAGCACCTTTAGAATCAACCTCTCTTGTTCCAAGGACGTACTCTTCAAGCTGGCTTAGAATTGCAGCCACTTCTTTGAGCTCCATGAGGAGGCTTCGCACAAAGCTGGGAGCATTCTTCGTTCTGGTTATGAGGCGAAAGAGTATCGAGCCGGCTTGAATACCAGCAACAAGGAGGCCGGTAACCGATGCCCCTACCGACAAAGGGTCCATGATTTTGGCGTGACCGTGGCAATGTCAAAACGGTGGACCATACCTACCTAATGAATATTTTAAGGAGCGGCTGGCTTTGCTCTCTCTCCTCCCTCCCTGAACTGTTGAGGTTCGGAAGAGGCGCAGCAAGGCATAGTTGCAGAAAGGGCCCCCGAAAAAAACTAGAATGGGGTGGAGCGTTGGCAGCTAACGTTCCATTGATGCTACTATATACAAGGCGCAATTCTACTTCTTATCTTGGAGGTTTCTCAGTGACATAATACGAACAAAGGCCTGGTGGCTAACAGTCGAAGTTACCCAGCCTTTTTAATCAGCGAACACCGGCGTTCCGTAGAGTTGACACGCGAGCCTCCACGACCTCCTTGGAGATCCAAGAAGTGGAACATCATGAACCAATCACTGCCCAGGATGGCTGGGTGGCTGGATGACTGCGGGATGAACAAGAGAGCGTGGAAAAGTTACCTACCTCTCTATCTGCGTAACACTTAACGCAGCCCCCTGCCAAGCTGGCCTAGGACTCTCCCTAACGCATGTTATATTACCCGCTGCCATATATATTAAGATCCCTCCCTTTCACCTACATATTGCCTCTTAAACTAGGTAGCTTATGCTGATTCATATTACGCCTAGACAGTTATTTACAGCGAAATACGACAATAAAACTGCTATGCAATAATCGTGATATATTAAGTAGCCTAATGGTACCCAACTGGTACCCTACTCGGGAAACTCTCCGCTGATCCTACTAGATCTTTGACGAATAGTGGCTGCTTTACTGTTACACAGAAGCGGGTTGCCTGCTGTATTACACAGCGCTGGCCCCCTGAGACGGAAACTGCATTTCTTGTTGCTCTCTGTGTGAATTGCCGCATGATGAATCTATCTAAATAAGGATACACCGATCGTGTGATAAGGGCTGATATCTAGTATACAGAGCTTGAAACGTGAAGTTCAATTCCATTAATAATTCCTAAGGTCCTTAATCCTCTCCTCTCTTTCAAGGGGGATCAGTGCATTATTTATGCCCATCATCTAACTATCCTAACTGTTCTATCCAGCCTATCTATGGAGCGATCTCGATAGCTAAACGCTGGTGGCACTGATGGCTGTCTTACATGCCGCCTCGTTCAGCAGGCTAGCCTCTTATATCCTGTCCCTGCCATCTGGAGTTATTCATACGTTTCGATTCTTAAGCACCTGCATATTCTCGGCGATCTCTTGGCACAGTTAGTCGTGTGACAGATAGAAACGTAATAGATACCTTACTAGACTTGCTGAAAGCTCAGAGGATCCCTTATTGCTCATGGCAAAACAAGAAAGAACGAGCAATTAGTAGCTGAAATCCTCACGAGCGGAACCATCTTTTCATTGCCCATTCTCTGATATCTATGACCGAGGCTGTGATAATGAGTTGCTGATATCTTAGATTTCTCACCTTGAAAAACCATGATATCCCTAATTGCTTTCAGTTTATCATATTATAGAAGCGCTTGATTACGAAGACCTGGGCGCGCGTGACGCACGTGACTACCTTGGACAATGGTGAAGTTCACGTTAGCATACGGTAAATTACGTCTGTTACCAAACAACTTAAAATAACCTTAAAATGAGGGACGTTAAAAAGAACTTTACGGTAAATTAAACGCTCCTATCAGGTATCTAAGGGCACCGATATGTATCATTAAGGGATGGTAATATTAGGATCTTTCTTATATTCACCTAGGGACACGCATCATTGTTAGGAAAGACAATTCTACTAGTCACAAGAGTATCGACAATGTCACCTTATTCTAGGCTTATTATTGGAATAAAAACAGTGCCGTATGTAGCGATGTCCCTTACTTCATTTCCTCACTTATTCCTGTTTTACTTTTACAAGCCCTTTTCGGTTCAAACTCATCCTTTCTCAAATTTTAAGAAGAAACAAGAAACAAAACTCGTTAGATCACCAGGATACATGGAAATGACTAGCTTGCCAATATGATTGCCTCCTTAGATCAGGCGCAGTGCCTCTAGGATGTCGCTATATGTGAAGAGTTACATGGGAGATATTGGTTTGACATACGTGCTTATGCGGACAAGTTCAAATAATTCCGAGAATAACCTAACACCACCAAACATGTATCAGCGAGCTAGTCTTGCCTAGGTACTTGCCTAGGTATCTACCTAGGTATGTAAGACTGCAATTGCGATTCGTCTAGTGCGCAGGAAATTCACGTATCTCCATAACACAAAGTCCTAAAACCAAAAGATAGGAAAGTGGATAAAGTACCCAGGTCTCCCATCCGTTCTTTGTTGTAAGGGCAATTCGAGAGACGACGAATGAGGTATAGACAACTGTCGACAAGGCAATAAAAGCGATGCCTATGTTCACAATACGGGAGCCGCCATTGTCTTCTGATAGATACTCCGGTGGTAGAGCTGCCAGCTCTTCAGGGGTAGGTGTCGCCATGGCAGATGGTGGCAGAGGAACACGGACTGGGCCTCGGAGATCATCAAAAGTGATGCAAACATCTAGTATTTGTCGAACAGCCAAGGAAACGCACTATGCTTAGTGTAAGAATGACTGGGAAGTCAAGTAAAGATGTAGAAGCCATTTCAACGTGTTCGTTTTTAGGGTCGAGAATAAAGGGGCTACTTTTAAAGCTGCGTTTGGCCGTCATCTAAGAGTCGTTGAAATGTTAACTGCCGCACTACACATTGGTTGCGTAATATTCTGTAGCTATTGTAGTAATTCTATTTAAAGAATGTATTCAGCTAACCTCGACTAGCCTCGTCGCCGTCGGTTACCAAGTGCCTGGTAACTTGATTCCACTGGAAGCGCCTGCGCGTAACTCAACTGCCTAGCTCGCAGCTTTTGGCCTATTCTCTGGGCATTCTTACTATGGCAATACCTTTGGTAGATAATCCTGGGGGCCACGTGGACCCCACCGACGGAAGCTGATCCGCTATCACGGAGAACATCCAATCGTCCGGACGGCTAAGTTGGGGTTGTTGTCGAATACAGAAATGTACAGGCCTAACAACAGCCTGAATGGTTCTAGACTACTAGGTTACCCCCCTCGACCCCGTCAGACTCGTCGACAATATGGAGAATGTGGAGAGCTGTTGATAAATTTGTCCATAGCCGGCCCTGTCCAGCAATCTTAAACCTGGGGTAATGGGGTAGCGGCCCAGCTAAGGATATGAGCGCCTCTTGGCATCCTGGCGAGATGTTACCCATTCTTCGGCACTTGCAAGGGTTCTCATCCTCTCGCACACATGTAAATACTAAATGCTGCACCTCGTCGTTACATGAGCTAAGCTCAATGCCCTTCGTCACTTAGCGCATATCACCCTTTCCAAGTTACGCATTGCGCCAAAGCAGAATAGGCCAAAAGAAAAAAAGATGGCGATCAAAGACGACGAAACCATTCGAGCCCACTGGCGCTGCTTTGTCGCATGTGGCCTTATGGTTCTTTCGCCATTCCAGTATGGCATTGACTTTGGATTAATAGGAGGAATGCAGGCGATGGTAGGGTTTCTGAAGGTGAGTAACCCAGCTTTTCCAAACACAGCAAGATTTATATCCACGCTCACAACATCGACACTCTAGATCTACGGCCACGAAGCTCCCAATACCTCAATCGGCTGGAATATCTCGACGGTGCGACAGCAGCTAATTACATCCCTCATGACCCTCGGCGCCTTCATTAGTTCCGGTACCGCTGGCTTGGTCGCCGCCAAGTTTGGACGAAAGGCCTGTCTATGGGCGGCTTGCGTCGGCTGTGTTATTTCTAATATTATCATGATGACTACTACAGATATCAATGCCCTTTATGTAGGACGTCTTCTCAACGGCCTGGCAAATGGCTATTTTATGACTTTTTCGCAGCTATTCATTCGGTATGTGCTTGAATCTTGCCCAGCTCCTTAGAAATTCCTAGTCGCTAACCATTTATAGTATGTTAGGCATTCCTTTCCGTCCTTCTTTCCGCCCTCCTCGATTTACAGCTTGAGACGGCCATGATAAAAAGAGATCTACTTACTAAACCACAACACCAGAGGAAAGCAGCCCAGCCAAGTATCGTGGGCTCTTTTTGACGGCGTTCCAATTCTGTACCTCGTTTGTAAGTCGACAGCATTTCTAATTTTCCTGTATCCTCTCATGTGCCTCGTAGCTGACTCCTTCAACCTAGGGTACGCTTATCGGAACAATCGTGGATTGGGCAACCGCGACTCGCCCCGATCGATCGGCCTACTTGATTCCGCTGGGGCTCATCTACATCGTACCCTTCATCTTAACGATTGGCCTATTCTTTATACCCGAGTCGCCACGATGGTTGATTTTACAAGATCGAATGGACGAAGGACACAAATCCCTAAAATGGCTGCGACCGACTGGCCACCACGTCGATATCGAAGTCGCAGAAATCAAAGCAGCAATCGACAAAGAGCGCGAGCTAGGCAGCCAAGTCGGCGTCCTCGACATGTTCAAGAACCCCATAGATAGAAGACGTACGGCTCTCGCTGTCTGTGGAGTCACCCTTCAGGCTGCTACGGGCTCTATGTTCATCATCTGTAGGACGTTCCCTCCCTGTAAACCTCTAGACAATCCGCTTACCATTTCGACCAGCATACAAAGCATACTTCTTCACGATGGCCAAGGTAGCCAACCCTTTCGCAATGGGCTGCGTCCTCAGCGCTATCGGTCTCCTCGCGCTCGTACTCAACTCTTTAATCGTCGTACGCTACGGCCGCCGCCGTGTGCTCCTTATGAGCGGTCTGGGAACCTGTGGCGTTCTCCAACTGATAGTCGCGATCGTATACGACAAGAATCCAGGCGCGAAAGCTACCGGCGAGGTGTTGGTGGCATTGTCTTGTCTCTACATGATGAGCTACAATGTAAGAATTCCCGTTACGCTCTTCTATACTAGAGTAGAAGGCTGGATACTAATTTTTGCTGTAGGGAATGGTTGCAACATACGCCTGGTTAAGCGGCGGCGAACTTCCCTCACAACGACTACGCAGTTACACATTCGGTCTAGCAGCAGCTGTCGGATTCTTCGCTGCGTGGCTTACTACCTTTACGGCGCCCTGTAAGTTTATCTATTCCCATTTCTAGCGAGCTGAAAATCGTTCCACGTTCGCAAAAGCTAATCTTTGTCACGGCAGACTTCATCAACCCCGACTCTCTTAACTGGGGCCCGCGATACGGTTACATCTGGTTCCCTAGCTCCATCATAGCCGGAATCTGGGTTTACTTCTTCTTGCCCGAAGTCCAAGGTACGCAAACCCAAGCTCCCGAGGAAGATTCCACAACTCCCTAGTACTCAAGCTTTCTTGAGATTTCTACAAAACTAGCAAGATTAGGTACTAACAGGTTTCTTTTCCTACAGGTCGAACGCTGGAAGAGATTGACGAGATGGTAAGTACCCCAAATCTTTCAGCGCCCTTCGAATCCTCTGCTAATCCTTCATTTACAGTTCGAAGAGAAGCTACCTGCGCGAAAATTCCGAGGCTACAAGTGTATTCGCCACCTAGCCATGACCGAGAAGACCGACATCCAACACAACGAGTAAGCCTAACCCAGAGAATACACACAAAATAAGCAAGATCTACGAAGGTAGACGGCTAGTTCGGGATAGAGCAGTAGAGTAGAGCAGTAGAGTAGAATACAGTGAAACAAAATTTGAGTGCAAATAGTGTCAAGATCTTAGCTTTGCCAAAGCCACAGGCCCGCTAGTTGGAAGGAGATAGGATACACCCCTTTGTTTTCGCTTCCTCTGTGTTCTCGTCACCGGTAGCTGCTAGGCTTCAGCTCTTTGCGCAAAAACAAGCTGTTTCTTCATCAGGCTGTTGGCTTCGTGACAAATAAAGCAATCTGCCAGGGCCCTCTTGCAAACCAAATAAAAATTCGGCCATGAAGCTACCTGATTCTCTCCCTACCACTTAGCATAATTTCGAAATTATAACCTTGTACGCTCCTCCCCTTGTAGCAGAGTGAAACTGGGGTAATACCTACCTTAAATTTATGATTACGAAGGGCAATCGCTCTTGAATGGGCACTGGGTACTCCCAGTGGACCACCCAAGTTCCCAGTACGTACCTATTCACTTGCGCAAATTTGGCCACACAAGCACTACGCACTGTTGTATAGGCAATCTTCCATAGGATGCCTACCATAGCTACCTAACCTGAATACAAACCTCCTCAGCAAGCAAGCAAAGGTAGAGACTCACAAACATTGTTGGGTGGTAACTTACAAGCCCTGTATCGACTTAAATACCTTCCCGCCCATCCAGCTGGTTGCCTGATTCTACAATACGTTGATTCAGTACGTTGGTTCTACCATACGCTAATTCTACAGTACGCTAGCCCTACCGCGACTGCATTTATTTGCAACGCACAGGACCCAACCTCAACGCCCCAAATCTCTCCCAATCCTTCTTCACAATACTAATTTGGGAGACCTTCTATTGCCCAAGGATCTTCTTCTGGGGGATCTTCTACTCTCTCGTCCCAACACCAATTTACGAACTTCTACTACGCAAGGATGGCACCCAAAGCTGGAGTTGGCGATGCCGAGTTCAAAGGTAATATATCCTCAGAAGCATTTATTTCACTCTTCAAGCACAGAAACCAGTCCCTCCCTATAGCCAACTCCCCAAAATCTATCCCACCATTCTCATTAGCCCCACCTTTGAGCCCGCAATCCAGTCGCTTTAGAATATTTGTGGTCATACGTTAATCAAGCTGCTGACAACTGTATTCATTGCTCTAGGTGTCCTAATCGCTGGCCTCGAACGTGAGGCAGTTGAGCAAGCTCTCAACGTCCTGAATCAACCTATCGACTACAATGAGGCTGAGAAGGAAGAGTCTGAGAAGGTCTGTCGCCACATTCTTCAGTGGACGCTGAAGCAAACCCTCGGTACGTTCTCAAACCTTACAGCTACGAGCCCTTTTACCTTCTTAGGTAGGAGAGAGCTATGCTAACAAAGATATAGAGAGTCAGGGGGTAATCCTTTCGCTCGACCGCGGAACCGATGATCAAGGCGCCACCTACGCCGCCGCCGCCGCCGCTGTCGGTTCTGCTACAGGAAATGTCAATAACCAGAACGCTCCCGCCGGTGGTTCCACTACGAGGAAGAAGAGGAACCTGCCGAAGATCTATAAATGCCCCCGTCCCGAGTGCGTCGAGCTGTCCGACACGGTGGGCCATTGCAACGACCACATAAAGAGACACGTCGGTACCGTGTGTTTCTGGATTAACTGCAGCTTTACTGCAAAAAGCGAGGATCTGTTGCAAAAACACATCTACGCAGAGCATATCGACAATATTCCGGTAAAACCCAAGCTCTTCCAATGCAAGTGGCAAGAGGCCGACGGCACCAAATGCAAACATAGACCCGTCACCCGGATCCAAGTTCAAAGACAAGCACTTGCACACTCCTATGATAGAGGCACAAAACTGGAGAAGCTAGACAAGCTGGAACCAGTCAAGATTGCCGAGCCCGAGCCCGTTGGAGAAGCAGAAGAGGAAGTTGGCAATGGAGAAGGCGGAGAGGATGTCGAGATGTCAGGCTAGGTCGGATTAGTTCAACTCAAAGTCGTCGAGGTTATCATCGAGCTCATCGAGAACAGAGTCAGTTAGATAGTTACTTCAGACGAGCTGATGAATAGATTGCACATGCACAAATACATCCCTACTATGATACCGTTGAATAGTGAGCCTCCAAATATACAGTGTAAGGTAGTGGAGTCTCCCTAATACCTTCTAACTACAAAGGCCTGCAGGTCAGGCCCGATACAGTGGCACGCTGTGTGATATCGGTTAGCACAGCTAGTACAGTGGTACACATGTTAATATTGCGTTTAGAACGGTTGGTACGTTGAGTATATTGCTTGGTATATTTGGAATGCCCTGCTACGATTGGTACGGTCGAGGGTGCTGGCACAGTTCGAAGGCTCCTATCCAGGACCCAGTTCGTACGATTAAAATATTCATAAGAAGACAACTTGTATGGTACAACCGTCTAATCGTCCTATACTGGTTCCTTACCTTGATGCCTTAGAACTACTAAGTAACTTCCCACCATTGTTGCAAGGCAACCCCCCGCCCCCTTCTCCCTTTCCACTAAGGTTTCCGATAGAGCTATGCTATTTACAGAGTGTTCATAGAGTGATTTATGACAGCTGGCAACAAGGCATGCCAGGTATATCTATAATCTACCTGCACCTGATATGCTAATTAAATATATTTTAAATAATAATTGAAGAAGAAGATAAAGATAAACAAGACAAATAAGATGAAGAAGACAAAGACGACGAAGACGACGAAGACGAAAAGGTATGTACACCGGTATATAAATAAGTACCTATAGAACCTATGGGAGGTTATATTGCCATCTATCATAAAATCAATAAATAATTCCTTCACTCTCCAAATAGCATTGCGCTTCTAATAAGTTCCTGATACATTTGTAGAATTGTTTCTTTAGGTACCTATACTAGCAAATTCACTTTCGAGCAAACCGGTTCCCTGATTGCCTTGTCTCCCACTTGCCTAGGTAGGTAATCATATTCAAACTATTTGGTGCTTGTTAATTTGTATCGCTCCTGCACCCTAAGGTCAACACCGTCTAGCTTTTCAAGTTTGCGGCCTCAGTTGACTTTTCTGCACAAATACTAAGTGACTTTTCTGTATAAGTACTCAGTCGACCTTTCTACGCATATACTAAGGTCTCTTCCCTAAAGAGCAAGAGACTTCACCTTTTCCACGTGACTTTTCCACACAAATACCCAGGTCTCTTCCCTAAATAATCAGCAAGAGACGCCAGCATTTGCATACTTCTGTAGCTCCCCCAGACGTGCAGACCAAGATTACAACGCCACAGGCCAAGACTACGGCATTTCAAGCCATTCCTGAGTTACCATGGCGTCTCAAAGCAACCCTAACGATGCTACTCGCGATGGTAAGAATTTCCTAGAAGCAAAACCAATTCGATCTCATAATAAATATGAGTCCTTCCCTATTGCAACCACAACGAGCTCGTCGGCATTCCGCCTTTTAGCCCACTACTCTCCCCCAGTTCTTTGTTGCCATCAACTTGTGACGTTATTGAAGTTACTAATAATATTGTTCATTGCTCTAGTTGTGCGAATCGCCGGTCTTCCTCGGGAAGAAGTTGAATCAGCTGTGCAGTTTCTAAAGCAAGTGCATGATCCTGAGAGCGAATTCGCTGATCATGCGATTATCGGCGATCTCGTCGATGTCCATACTACCGCACTCCGGGTCCTCGAATGGGCAACAGCACAGACTCCCCGTATGTTCTCAATCCTTCCAGCTATCAGTCCCTTAAGCTCCTAGACGTCACTGTTCGACTCTTGATACGGGTTCAAATCAGTGGTTGAATACCTACATACCTCCCGCCACGTTTTCATTTACATTTACATCTTCACACGTCTTCTTGAGTAGTTCCGACATGGTCCTACGTATCTCACTCGACGTGCAGCTTCATTCACTAGTATCCAATAGTTAGGAGACAGGTATGCTGATTAAGATACAGATGAGCAATCAGCTATTGTGACGGTTCATCGAGAACCTGTCGCCCAAGGCGGCCCGTCCACCACCCGCGCAGCAGCACGTACAAACACCAACGCCGAGAAGCTTTGGCAATGCGATCGATGCGATCACAGGGGCAATACCAAGAACAATGTCAGGGAGCATCAGAAATACCATGTTGGAACTACATGCTCGTGGGTTAACTGCGACTTCTCCTCTGACACGGAAGAACGTGTGAAAAGGCACGTCGTCTCTGCACATATGAATAGGCAGGGGCAGAATGGGGTGTTCCGCTGTGGTTGGGTGGACGACCAAGGCCAAAGCTGCTCGCGACACGCCTACGACGATTTTGCTAAGGCGAGAAGAGAAGCTCTGTTCCATTGCCACAACAGAGCTATCCAACTGGGACGGATCCCACCCCGCATGGACCCCACATATCTTGGCCAAGCCAACGCCAATGCCGGTGGCGGAGACGAGGAGGATGTTGAGATGACAACCTGAATGAATAGCGGTAGACGGCAATGTCAATTAGCAGGTCGAGATTCCATGAGAAACTTGACGTGGAAGCTAGATCAATACATTGCCCATTCACAACGTGCTGTGCTATTTACAGAGTGAAGAAATATTTTATTTGCAGTGTTCAAAGAGTGACTTTGTGACAGGTGGCAAAATAACCCCCAATATATTCCATACCTACCATATTTGTGTATATATATTTTCATCCTCTTCATCATCTTTTTCATCTTCTTTATTTTCGCCTTCTTCTTCTTCTTCTTCTTCTTCTTCTTCTTCTTCTTCTTCTTCTTCTTCTTCTTCTTTTTCTCCGTCTTTATCTTCTTCAACATTAATCGATTAATCGCAACGTCTTCGTCACTTAGGTATGTACAATACTGGGTAAAGGTAGGTAGATATACCTACTCGCCATGCATGTTGCCAGCTGTCACAAATCACTCTATGAACACTCTGTCAATAAGAGGATTTTCCACTCTCCAAATCCCTAGTTCCTAATTCGTAGCAGTAAGCCTCAGATTGATATAGTAGATGCCGTAGGGGGCGACTGTCACACAGTAAATCGTGTTAAGAGATCGACGATGGCATTAGAGCCGTACGATTCACGAGAACATGCAAGTGCTTGAGAATCGAAACGGCTAGAAGAAATTTCGGATATCAGAGGGAGATATAAGAGGTTGGGCTGATGGCGAGGCGTCATGCAAGAAAGCCACCAGCGCTACTATTAGCGTTTAGTTATCAAGATCGCTGCCTTAGGAGGTAGGACAACTAGATGATGGGCATAAATAGGACACTGATCCTCCTCCAAAGAGAGGGAGGTATGTCTAACGCCACAGCCCTGCCGCCACTATATTCGCCGCCTCAAGAGCCCAAAGTCATATCGATAGGAGTCAGGAGATAAGGAACTATACGGTATACGATAAACGATAAGGGTCGTCTGAAGATATTCAGAAACCCCTAACGGTCAATCAATGATTCGCGCTCTGTGGCAGATGTGATAGTGCTATAATGAATACTACAATAGCAACAACTTTATTCGCTTCTGGATAGGATATTGGTGTTGTACTAGTTGAACGGTCTAGCTGACTGTAAAGCATTAGGGTACGTACCACCCCGCCACTTCCTGACGATATATTTAAGCTGATGAGCTACCGGAAGAGAAATTGACTCGTGGATCAAGTGTTTTACGTTTTAAGGTGCTTATAATGATGAAAAGGAGAAGCGGTTTGATGGAACATTGTGATATAGTCTATTGGGGATGGGAACGCATTAATGTAACCACAGCTGCTGTTGAAATCCTCTGGGAACTCATTCCTTGTACTCAAGCTTAGGCCGCAGTTGCTGAGGTAATTCAGATTTGGTTAATTACAGCATTTAGGCTACGCCACGATGTTAAACATCTTGACTAACTTGTATCAAGTTATGCGTGATGCGTAATAAATAATGGTCTATACAATAAGTTTTTAACAGCTGGAACACCTGAAGCATTCGAGAACAATGACAAGGGTTTCCGGTATAAATTTAAGTAACGGTACCTAGCCAAGTTTCCTCTGCCGTGGTTCCACATGTAAGAAACCTACCGCTGTGGAAACCGCTGTGATGCCATAGCCACTAGGACAGCGATCCGGAGCTTCAGGCCCACGTGGAACTTCATTAAGGCCCGTCGAGCACTGCCAGCACGACGTCGTCTTGTTCGCCATGGGGAAGAAATAGGTGATGTTCCTGCATGCATTTCGTAAGTAGCCCACTTTACGCACCTACGCATGCAATCCCGAATGGGGTTACCAGGGGTAGGTTCTAGTTCGGTCTGGCCAGCCAATTATCTGTACGTGTCAGCACCCCCATGGCAGCGTGGAAAACAGGATTCTTCGTCGGATGGCGCGGTCTTAAGCAAATCTTACCCGTTTTCTTGACCATCTAAGTTGTCAAGTTGCCTCCAGGGGGGAATTATGGTTATTCCGAACCATCTATCACTCGACTTTGGGTTGCGTCCATGTCTGCAAGCCGGATTCTAAATTAACATCAATGCAACCAACGGACAAGGATCTGCTATCTAAGATTCTTGGTTGTGTCACTCCTTTTTTTTTCTAGAATCATTTGCCCCTTTCTGTTACACGACGTGAGGAGGATTTTAACTTTTCAAGAGCCGCCTAAACATACTTTGTTGTTGGAGTATTCCGTAGACACCTAAGATATATGAAATATGTAAGTCCGTTAAGTAACTTGAGAAAGACATAATATTCTTGATCCTTCCCTTGCCCCTTAGCGCAATATAAATTCCCCGTCCCCCCGGAAGCGGAAGCCCCCCCATGTTCAAGAAGGGAGCGCGATGTCACGCTGGATTACCGATAAGCGGCCCCCATTGCCGGTTGCAGCTAACAACACCGCCTGCGCTCGCAGACAGGGTATCAAGTTTCAAGACGGCACTGGAAGAGCGATTCTTAATTCGTTAAAGTGTAATAGAGGGAGGCGAAAAGTGTCTATCTATCTAACTTAGTTTACTAGTGCTGTTAAGTTACATGTCTATTATTATAGCCGACAGCGGCCAAGGATTCCCATTGAGGCTTGATAAGCTCTTGTATTACAAGAACTATCTCTAATAATGTTTGTCTCCTGCTCACCGATGAGGTAAGAATGGCGGAACAGGTTCGAGTTCGGTACTACCACATATTCCTTGAAGGATTTGTAGGCTGCCAGTGGATCCCCACGCATGTCTCGAAATCCCATCAGTCACAGAGTCCGTAATAATTAACGTATGACCCAAAAGCACAGGCATTTACATCCCTACATAGCCGTCACTCTTTTTTCTTTCTCCTCTTAATTGCCCTGTCTGCCAGTGGGTCTTGCGAAGTTTTAGTTCTTTCGCGGTGAAGTTCTCCTTTACATTTGTCACATCGACATGTCGTGAGAAGCCCTTAAGCTCACTGGCGATTCAAATGCGGTCTTTTGCTCTGAGCCGTTCGTGACTCTTCTAGGGGTCTATCTCAACAAGGCCCCGCGGCCTTTCCCCTTCACTAGTCCGCCACGATGTCGGAATTTCGATATTCGTATGACAACTTTGATGAGCCGGAACCCTTAGCCAATCGGCCGGAGACGATATGGGGGGTTGTAATTTCTTGTCTGGTATGTTGCGAGACGGTCTTTATGTTTGCCTGGTCTTCTTTCGTCGAGTTGATTCTCACACTCTGACATTACAGATGGTCTCATGGATATGCGTTTGTTTTCGGTTATACGTTCGTTTTAGAATCGTTCGCGCACCCGGCTGGGACGATCTGTGTGTGGGCCTTTATCTAGTGAGTTGTTAACTTACCCGGATAACTTAGAATGAACCTCACCTAACAACATGCCCGCGATAAGGTCATGATTACTGCCGGGTCCATAGCCGTATGCGTCTCGGCATCATACGGACTAGGGAAACACTTTTTAATACTCGAATCCTGGCAGAAAGAAGGGTTCTTACAAACATTTTACGTCGGGAACGCAGCATACGTGACCTCGACGGCACTAATCAAAGAGGCTTTGCTCTTACAGTACCTTCGCGTCTTTGATAGAGGCGTCTTTATGCACCGGCTACTACTCGTCCTCATCGTATTTACGGCTCTCTGGGGGTTTGCGTACTCCTTCTTGGCCTGGGTGCCTTGCATGCCGGTCAAGAACATGTGGAATCTTACGCAAGGAGAAAACTTGAATTGTTACGGCTACGGCTCGCAGTATGCGCGCCCCTTTATCGCCACATTTACGAGCCACGCCGCCGTGAATATGACTCTTGACGCAATAGTGCTAATCATCCCGATTCCGCTGTTCTTTAAAGAAGGCACCACGACGAGCACTCGGATAAGGCTTGTTGGATTGCTTTCTATGGGTACCTTGTACGTCTCATTGGTTCCTTCCTTCCCTATTCCCACTATCATCTCCAACGTTTCCACCCGAAAATGTCGCTTATTTGTATTTACAGCGTCATCGTATTCGCAACTTGGCGACTTATTACGATAGTCGAGCATCAGGTAGCAACGTGGCCGACGAGAGACCCAACATGGTACGGCCCCATCAGCATCGTCCTGGCCGTCCTCGAAGTCGACGCGGCGAGCGTATGTGCAAGCGTGCCCATCTTCTGGCCGGTCCTTAGGGACATGAACTGGGGAAAGATCTTTGTGACGCAGGAAGTCAACATTACACGAGAGACGCGATATATGGAAGACGATGAGGACCGATTAACGCGCGACACGACGCATAGCAGGACGGGGAGCGATGCTGATCTGGGAGGCGTTGATAGTGGAAGGAAAGGCTCGAGGACCAAGGACATGTACTACCAGGACTCATACGTTCTAAGCCACGTGGACCCGTTAAGAGCATCGATCGAGCGCGTATATGCGAGTGCACGAAGCGATACGACGAAGGATGACTCAAAGAAATGGATGAAGATATGACCGCATGATATGGCTTGAATTGAAACCCATTACCTTCGCTTTCCCGGCCTTGGCTCATATACATGCAAAGTAACTACCCAGGCAGATTCCACGGCGCCCAACGTCCCTCGCCCGCAAGCACGACTAGTCATTAAGGTAACCCCTAAGGAAATGCGAAACATTAGCACTGCTAATTAGTCGTGTTGAGTGGCAACCTGCTTCTCGTTGCGAGCCATCCACTTCGCCTTCTTTTCCGACTCCTTCTCGACACCTTCCCACGTACGCCCACGCAGATGTCGCAAGCATAGCGTTTGCCCCTGATCGGGATAATATAGCCAGGTGGCCCATTTAGCCCACTCGCCTTCCTTCATCTGATTCCTCGCTCGCTGGCCGATGGTATCCTCGATGAAAGCCCCCCGGAGCATGGAAAGGCGCGTCGCGAAGACCCGAGAGAGATAATGCTCGGTGGACGCCAGATGAGGCTTGTCATGCCAGAAGAACATGGGCGTCAGAGGGATACTGGCTCCGGATTCTGTGATAAAGTTGCGCTTGTGAGAAGCGGTCAAACTTCTCAGCATGGGGAACTGCCCGACGTGAGCTGAGTCTGCGTACGACAATAGGCGGATGGATGGGAAGCAGACATATTTCACTGGCATGCTCGCGTCGGTTTTGGTTGCTTGCATGATGTCTAGCAGCGGCCCTAACGGAATGTCGGAGACGAGAGACCAGTCATGCTGCTGAACCCAGACAAAAGGCGTTTCCGTCATTCTCAGAGCGGAACGTACAGCCAGGCCGAAACCCAACCTTTTGGACGGTTCTATGAACGTGACTCGTTTATCGTTTGACTGGGTTGTTGTGAAAGAAACCGAGTTGGCCTCCATTCCGCCATACCCAAACTCAGCTTCACCATTCCCATGGTGTAAGGCTGAGTCGCCTTCGTACGGGCCGAATTCCTTGAGAATTAACTCTTGGATATTCTGTTTGTAGAGGTTAAAGCATCTGGCTCCTTCCGGAGTAACTTGTCCCTTCTTTAATCTTGCCTGAGTCGCAATTCGTTCGTAGGTATCAAATACGACGATGACTCTACACGACAGCAATTCTCCACAGTGCGTGCGGAACGACGATAAAATTGCTGATATGAGTTCTGTTGATGGTGCTGAAGGCGTCGGAGATGTTGTAATGATCAACGTCAGCAGGGAAGACGCTGGCTGGCCCGAAACACATGCCTGAGACATGTTGGGCCAAAGAAGTTGAAATGGTCTCTTAGGGGACAATGACGATTCATCATTTGAGTAGGTAGTAATTAATCTACGAGCTAATACTGTCGAGATAATACGACGTTGTTGAGTCGAAGAATGATTGTCGGGATTTTTTTGTAGCGGTCGGGTTGAGTTCGGCCTGAATGACCCCGCTCTCAGGTGGTGGCCAATTGGCTGCCAGCTGTGCTTACCCCTATTTTACCCCTTTTCATACCTACCTCTCTTTGTGTGTTGTTACCTACGCACTCACAGAAGTGACTTAGTAGAAACAACACAGGCAACTCTACAGGTCTATAACAAGTTCGTATGTAGAAGCCGGTTAAGAAACGATGTCTTCCTGCATTGCATTCGTTACGCCAATTGGCAGTAGCAAACCTAGCCTAAGCAACATGATCTCTAAAGACTAAGTATACTTCGACGATAACAACATCAGTAGGTAGTTTCCATACCCGATCAGACTCAAATATGAGCGGTTGTGGTATATTGATTCACGTGGATAGCGTTATCCTCTACAGAAGTTAGGCAAGAGAAATCGAAGACTTTTAACCCGGAGCAGCAGCCATGAAAACAAGAAAGGCTTTCAATTCTCATAGTTAGAATACCATTAGCTACCTGATAACTTTGGAGCTAATACCCGAGATAACAGACAACCTTCACTATTTAGCAAAGGGACTTGCTGGCGTTACCGTCAATCGTCCAGTTCGTATTCTCGCCGCAAGGAGACTCGCGAACGGAGTTATTGTTAACCGTCAACGTGATCCAGACATCGCGCGTATTCGGGAACTCATCGCGTGCCGAGATACGAACCTCTCCTCCACCGTTGACAGTACCACTGCGGATCGACACATTGTAACAGTTCTCGATGAGTATCGCGTTATTGCCATTGCTCGACAAGTCGATGTTCTCGATGACCACGCCTCCGGACTGCGAAACACAGAAGATGCCGCGTCCGCCGCCACGCGACACCACCTTGTCGATATACACGTTCGTGTTGTAGTTCCCGTTGGCCTCCTGGCCGTTGTTGTTCGCCATCCGGAACGTCGCGTACCCGTTGCCCGCGGCCACGTTGTCGCCGTCGACGAGCGCCACGTGCGCGTTCCGCGTGTTCTGCAGCAGTAAGCCGCACTCGCCGACGTTGCGCGCAATCACCTGGTTGACCTCCAGGCCGTCGATATTCCACGTCTCGACCGCATGACTACCAGCACCGGTCACCTTGATGACGTCCATCTTGACGTTCGAGTTGGCCGCTGCGTCGCGGTCGAACCGGATGCCCAGGCCGCCGCTCAGGTTCATGGTTATGGCTCCCAACACAAGGTTCTTGGTGCCGTAGAACCGCAGCCCGAAGTATGGGTTCCCCGTCATTGATAAGTATGGGATCTTGACGTCCGAGGTGCCTAGCGACTCGATGGCGCCGTGGCCCGCTCGGTTGCCGACGTCAATCGTGCCGCACCCTTCGAAGGTCTTGCCGCTGCTGATGGTGATGGTGTTTGCGCCGATCGAGCCCGACGCCATTACCGCGACGCGCTGGCCGCTGCTGATGGAGTCGAGTGCTGCTTGGATCGCTGCGCGGTAGTCGGAGCCCGAGTAAACCGAGCTCGAGCCCTTGGTGGCTTTGAAGGAGCTTCCCGAGCCGGTTACCGTGGCGTCCGGAGTGCCCGAGCCGCATTGGGACCGGACGACAGACGCAAGTGCGAGTACCACCGTTAGAATGGAGAGCCGAGCCATTGCGTTGCTGTATTTACCTTGGACTCGTGTGGAAGGATAGATGATTAGACTACCGGAATTCTCTCCTCGCACTTCAGGGAAGAATACGATAGCATCTTTATATCCTCTTGAGAAGCGGGCGGCGGCAAAAACGAGATTACATCACATACTTCCATCGGGGGCATTTTACTTGGCGTCGCTACACCGGAGGGCTCGATTCCATTTATACCGAGAGCAAGAATGCGTATCGTTATATAAGCGCACCAATTCAGGAACGTCTTCGCCGCGTTGCAGCGGGGTGAATCGAGGATCGAATAGCTGCCTTGGCAGAGCCAGGGATTCTGGCTCCGCGGCTGTTTTCGGTCACGGTGTAACGCGTGTTATATATCGGAAACAGGAGAAATACACCTATCGCGCACCCGTCTACATTTATGCCGGTGGCATACTTATATATAGCCGGCCTGCCTGCAATATGTTGGTAACAGCACCGACAATCCAGATCTTGTATACATCGACATTAATCTTGGCGCATGGGGTTTGATGGAATACAGCCGGGATAAAGGTAATGTGCCCCTGATTTGCATGAAGGACTGAACGGCCGTTCTCCGCGTTTCTCTGGCGCCTCTTCGGCTCCGCTCTCTTTACTGTCGCCGGTGAAGTGGCGTCATCTGTCCGAAGCGAGCCGGAGTTGAACGGGACTTCAGCCGGGACATGGCCGTATTGAGAAGGTGCCTTATTTCCAGCCAAGTTCTACACGTTGGCGGAGTTTAAGATCCTAAGCCTATTCGGACTAGTCTCTTCCACGCAATTTAAATAGAAGAAATCACTAAATATGAGCAAAAACTACATCCTAGATGCTGTCTAAAGTTGTTTAGCTAGCACATGACAAAACGCACAGAGCACACCAGCCACCTAGTATAGCAACATTAGCTCTCGTACTCGCACGGCGACAACAGCTTCGCAAACCGGGATGGAGTACCACTTGGCGCAGTGGCTCAAGCGCCTGGAAGGCTTCCGTACCTGTGGGACGGAAATCGGTTGGTTCGAATCCAGCGGTGGAAGCCAATATCTTTTTTATGGCACTCCGTCCCTTGTTTAGATTAGCGTGACTGGTGATTGCCGTAACGCTAGATTATCTCGACCAGTAAAGAAGGGGTCAAACATGTACAGGGTGTTAAGTGGGCCGTGACCTAAGATCTGAACAAAGAATTACGATTCATCATATACTGCTGATTATAATTGACTATCCAAAATATTTCTCAAGGAGCATTCCCGCTGCCAAAGACCATCATACCTTGCTCACGATGAAACTTACAGCTTCGGGACTGAGATCATGGTATTCGTGATGCGCATCGGTTATAATCAGCGTCCCCTCGCAAACCTCATCACCATCATGACACAAGATCAGCGTCTTGCTCGCATCGAAATTCGGCACCTGGCCCCCGTCCTGCGCCTTCTGCGTGTCGCCGAACGTCACTGCCGCGTAGATCCGCGCCTTGACGCTCGTTGACGCCGCCTCCACGGATCGGTGGACTAGCGCCGCGCCCTGGCTATAGCCCGAGACCACGAGCTTCGACGACGGGCACTGCGTTGCTGCCTGTGTGATCAGCGCCCGCATGTTGTCGGCATCTTCAGGGTCACAGCCGCCTTCTCGGAGGTTATCGAGGAGCAAGGCCGGGTAATCCACGCCCTGCGCCGCCACAACGTCTGCACCTAGTGCTGCTTTCAGCTGGTCGATGGTTTGCGGGCCTGGGTCGTCACCCTATTGCGAGGCCACACGTGGTTAGCCAGTGCAACTTATCATATTGGGTAGAGTAGAGGAAGAGCACTAACGATGTTGCCGTCTTGGGTGCTGCCGCGAGCAAAGATGAAAATGACATCTCGGCATCCGCCTTCGAGGAATTCATTTTCCGTGGTCCCGGCTGACTGACGTCCTTGAATACTAGCTCGGTTGAGCCCTAGCTGGCGTTGTTTTTGCCTCTGAATGAAAGCCTCCGAGTAATCCAGCACTAGGGTGTTAGCGGCCGCAGTGGCCGCCAATATCCCGGGAATAAGCAAAGAGAGCTTCATCTCGACCCTTTCAATATGAACTCTTCAAGATAAAACTGGTGGCCGACGGGGAAATGGCCTTGAAGCGTCAATGTCCGCCTAGCTCGAGAAGCCATCATACCCGGACGAGTCTTGACGTTATATATACGTCTAATCAGAAGCAAAACACCCCACCCGCGCCATTAGACCGACGAAGTCTCTACTCGACGCGCATCCACGACCTTCCTATAAAGACTACACTTACCCCGCCGGCGCACCATGGGACGAGTCGGCAGCGGCCTAGTTATTCGACACGTGCATCACGGGGTCGACAGGAAGCTTCTCAATATACGACTCGAGCCAGTCTGAACACAGAAGGTGGCAGCGGCCGTCGAGCGAAATCCGTGCGGACTTGCAGCGCTCTTGCAGCACTGGCGGCGCGGCAAGAGGCCGGCAGAGGGTTCGGCTCCCGTCCCGGTGCGCCCGAAAGAGGGAGGAGAATCCCCTCATTTGCTGGTTGTGGTTTGAACCACACCTGTGTGAGTGCTAAGCCCCCAGCTACGCATGCTGCATCATGCAGATGACAGCTCGTGCCGAGCTTAAGTTTAATTATTACATGATGTAATTGGTAGTAAGGAACGTCAATAGATCTTGGTTAGGGGTTGGGGACTTTGGCGGCATCTCCCTGTACCCCGACCTGGGGTAGCTATAGGCTAAACCTGAGAGGATATCCATAATCGAGCGCTAAGACATATGAGCTGTCAGTTTATAATCAGGGAAGCTATTCATGTACATTTATGACTGAGTGTCATGGTGCATCATGGTGCAAGGAACTGTTGTCTCGCGAGCTTTTAAGAAAACAAGAAACGCGCCCCCGGCGCGTGCTGCCATGGTTTTTATGAGCGTTTTGCTTATGTAATATCATTACATAAGGGACTGTGACACAGCTTGATAATTGTTTATGTAAGATGAATCTGACAGGGTGTGAAAAAAAGGTTGGAAAATACAGCTGGACTGAAATTAAAGGCATCACTTCTGGAGCAAAGGGCAAATCAGGTACTCGTTGAATACGATTAGGAAAGAGATACTGAAACGAAGAACTTCCATTACTACAATTATGTGTTTTCGACTGCCAGATGACATCGTATTCCCTCTCTCAGAGAGCTTCGTCTTCGTCATCTAGAGGCAAAGACTGCTAGGCAATGAAGAATGCAACTGAAAATACCGTGTCAATGCTAGGCAGTCCTGTCATCACTTATTGAACCCCAATTCAACCCTCTCTCCCTCCCAATAGGCCCAATAGGTCGTTGGTACTGTCTCCAAGCAGCCATCAAAAGAAACATTCAAGTCGAGGGGTTTTCAAGGGAAGCTTTCGCCAAAGCTAAGGCCTCGGTGTTGTGCTCCTTGTCGACTAGGTACCAAACCGTATCAAGCCCGATCTCTGGAGCTTTCTTGAATAATTCCATTTGGCACCAGACTGAGCGAATAATCGCGCTATCCTTGACGCGGTCAGTGTCACGGCGACGCTGGCCAGCGCTGGCCTTGTAGTAGGTCTGGGCTTCGCTATCCCACGTCCACTTCTTGATTCGCTGGGTGAACGTCTCAACAAGGTTGGATGAGCTCGTTGCGATGATTAGTCGGATGTGGTTAATGCCTTCTGTTTGATCCGCTTCGACTAAGCGGCTAAACCACTCGTCGATGATGTCGTCTCTGACCCTTAGCATCGCACGCATCGTCGCCTCGAATTCAGCACTATGCTTAGAAGATCCCTTCTTGCTGACCGACTCGGAGACGTTGTGCTTGGAGTCCTTGCCGAAGAACGCGCCGATTCCAAAATTGTCGGCAACGTGATGGGTTCCCTTGGGAAGCGCTCCGTCGACATAGATGATCAGCGAGCGAAAGTCTAGAAATCGCTTTTTGCCCTCGATGGTGGACAGGGCTTGGTGTCGCGGATGGCTGTGGAAGCTGAACTCGCCCTTATTGTCACCTCCCTTAAGCCAAGTGAGTTGGCAGGTTTGGCACCAGACAGTCTCAAAGTAGTCCGGCTGAAAAGTAACCGGGGTCTTAAACTCCATGAAACGCCATTTACGGGATTCGTCCCAAAGATGGGCACCCACTACCTGCTCATCCCACTGGGGGATGAATTGAGGATACCATCCAGCGTTCTCTGACAGGTTATATCTGTCGTAACGGGACTTTCCGGTGTTGTCGGCCATGATCTCCAGCTTCTTCAAGTCCGGTCGCTGCTCTGACCAGGTGAAGAGAGCCTGGTCGGGAAACGTCACGTATACCTGAATTCCATCCTCCAGCTCGAGGAATGCATGGGTCGGAAGTTTGAGATCAACCTTCTGACAGTTGAACAGGCACGGGGGGCAGATTCGGCGCTGGTGCTCACGGCATTCTGAGATGGACGTCTCATTCGTGGATGCCACATCGGCGGATGGCTCTTGGGAGGAGTCTTGGGATGCCATTGTTCAAGATGAAGTCGGTGAAATATTTCAAAAGGTATCCGAAAAGTACAGACGGTCAGAATACTCGATTTCAAAGCCAAAAAGTCTGCGTATACTGCTGCAAAACTATTTGACGGCGCAAGAGGTGGGAATCAGTGTCGGCAACCTAAATATGGTTAATCAAGAAGGTTTAACATCGGCAGGTTCATGCCTTGTATACGCGAAAGAGGAAATAGTAAAGATGAGTAGAGAGATGCAAGAAGGTACGATTTCAAGCGTGAGTAGGTAGCGGTGCTGTGGTATCGAGTATTGTCACAAAAGAATTCTGAACTTACCACTTAGAAAAGGATGTTTAGAATCTCTGTCCAGAAACAAGACCAAAGGATAGAAGAATATCGTCCTAATGATGATACCGGTAGGCGAAAGTATTATCACTAGTACTGCGTGATCTTGTAGGCGCTAGCGGTTATCATTGAGGAGAGACAGGTCGTACACCAGAGAATGAGATGATCTTCGCGGATTTGGTCTCTAGAAAAGAAGTCGAAGAATAGGAAACTATTGTCCCGATGATGATAGATGATACCGGTAGGCGAAGGTATTGTCACTAGTACTGCGTGATCTTGTAGGCGCCGGCAATTATTATTGAGGAGAGAGGTCGTACTCCAAAGAATGGGTTAATCTTCGCAGGTTTGGTCTCCAGGAACGTGGCCGAAGGATGGGAAGTTACTACCGTTATGATGAGACTAGCGTGCGAAAGTATTGTTACCAGTCCTACGCGATATCGTGGGCGCTGAGTGTTATTATTGAAGAGAGGAGAGGTAGTGCTCGAAAGTATGAGAGGATTTTTTGCAGGGACGATCTCCAGAATCGAGACCAAAGAATGGGAAAAATACTGTTCTGACGATGACACTAACTTGCGAAAGTATTGTCACCAGCGTTGTGCAATATTGCCAGCACTGAGTGTTGTTGAGGAGAGGTCGTAGTCCGAAGAATGGCTGGGATGGTTGGTGACGACCAAAGAAACGAACGCGGCGGGGAACACTCAGAAGGGAAACAGATGGGGGAGTTCTAAAGATTCGTTAATACGCCTAGGCATGTACTCAAAGGGAGGTTTAGTTATTCAAAGGGTACCTGTGTAGAGAGGAACGATAGTGCACAGCGTTGCTAGGGAACGGCAAGTTGCTACTTCAGGCTACCTATCTACACCGTAAGAAGTCATCTAACAGAGTCGTGGGGGAGATAAAATAGTATGTATCAATGGTAGCTACATTGATAATTATAGACTGCACCAGTTTGCCTGTTACGATGCCCCCCTATCTACCTAGGTATCTACCATTCACACACCTCCTGGCCGTACCTTCGCTCCTTCCTTTCGGCGCCTCTCCTTTAGCAACGAGGTAACCACGTACCTTATTATGTGAGCTTTTATGTGAGTCCGGTTACTAGTAGGAGGTACTTCTGGCATAAATTGAACAAGTACCTGGGGAAAGGGCCATTATGGTATTACTGTTTGCTGGACCGTCTCTTCAGGCACATCAAAATAGAAAACCAATTGCATTTGACGCGTTTGTGAAGAACTGTGCGGCACAATCCTATTCTTGTTTTGTATGATTTGTTAGCTGAGCCAACTTTGTAGAAAAAGATCACGATAAGGATCAAAGACAAGTCAATAGAGCTATATTTGGTTATGAGACCTAAGCCCTATAACTACTACGGAACCATCTGAGACTTCTTGTTGCGATGTCTCACGCTGGGTTTCTCGAGGACAGGTGGTGCCTCCTCGTCAGTATTCCCTTCCTCACTGTCGTTCTCTACCCTCACAAGATCGCTCGACGAGGTACTATCCCTGTCTTCGCTCTTCAAATGGGGGTTCGACTTTGATTCGAGTACCTCGCGCATAATCTTCTTGCCTTCATCCATCTCGCCATTTATCGCTCCACAGGCCACGCATTTCCACTTCCCTAGCTCAGCCAAGGTCTTGGTTCCAGGAGGCGCTTGCCCGTTGACAAGACGGCAGTTCTGGCATATCAAAACGATGCGGTTCTTAGGTGCCATCTCGTCCTCGCCAAGCATGAGATCCATAATCCGATCATACCAATGGGGTGGGCCTGGGTTCGCGCTGTATTGCGAATAAGTCGGTGGTAGTGGACCTGCATTAGGCGCAAATTCTTCTGAAGGCTGCTGTTCGGGCGCACGAGGACGGGCCACAGGACGAGAATTCTGTTGGTGTTGCGGGGCGCCTACTGGAGAAAACTGAGGGCTTCTTTGAATATTAGCGGTCGGCGGAGGTGGTAAGCCAGTCCTGCCACCAGGTGTGCCGGGACCTGTATTCTGGCGCCCTTTCTTGCTAGCTCCCTTTTTCTGCTGGCCATCGCGTTCGTCGCTTTCTGGTCCTTGCTGTTTAGGCTGGCGCTTCTCTCCTCCGTATTTCTCTAGCAGCTCTAGAGTGGAGTCGTATTTGGTGGCGTCCTTTAGTTTCTGGATGGTCTTTGCGCGTTCAGCTTGCTGGTCTTTCAGGCGAGCCTCGAGCGCGTCGATGCGAAAGCTAAAATATGCGTTGCTAAGGGTCCTAACAAGGTAAATCCTGCCCAGAGTATCCTGTATTAGTATTTTGGCACTCCTCAGGTTGATCGCCTAGTAGCGACGTACAGGACTGGGCCACCGGCCATTCCGGACCATTCCCACGTCCCCAAATTCTGCCATCCCACTACTAAGGTTAAAACAATGGCGTATACAAGGTATGCGAAAGTAAGGTAGAGAGTCCAAAGGACTTTAATACGTCGAGCATTGGATCGAGCTCGGTCGAGGTTTGTTTGAGTGGTTGCGATTTTGGTGGAAAGAGTTGAGAGAGTCTTCTCGAATGTAGATGTGGAAGAGTCGTGGCCCTATTGATCGACGAACATTCCGGTTAGCTATGCCATGCGCCTATAAAAGATCGCCGAGACATGGACTGCTCGTGCTTTGATGTGGGTTCTACATACCTTCCAGGGCCAAAGAGAAACCATGACTTGGAAAATAGGATGTTCTACCGTTGAGAGACCATGGCGGTTGAAGGGAAGGACACAAAGTAGAAAAGAGTTGAAATATGTGAATGAGTTTTACTTCCTCCAGTTAAAAGTGTGACATGAAGTAATAGTGGTTACAAATGAAAAAAAGAAGAGAATAATCTGGCGAGTCCTGTTTGGGACCACGACGTCAGGCAGGTGATCTACTTGGACCTAATGACAGATGTGACGACATTACAGGTGAAGCAATTAAAAAACACAACACGCGAGACACCAACAAAGGCGGGTACCAAGCTTTCGGATAGCGGTGCTTCGGTTAATTGCATGCTACCGAACGTCTAAATTTAGAGGGCGCCGTCTCAGCTTAACCTTTAGGTGCCACCCTGCCACTTTAGGGGTCGCCTGACGGTAAATCTAAGCCTGGGATTAGTGCGAAGGTACCCCTACGTCTTACCCCTACGTATCGCGATAGGTGTTATCTTGTAGCGTGTAATCCAGCACTCAGCACTTTTTAGGATTACGAAACACCTGAACCTCTAACGATTTCGTTTCACTGCGATTCTTAAACTTCGTCTTGACTATCACCAACGCGCATGGCTACGATATATTACTCCCAATTGTTGCATCTGTAGTTGGTGGCCTAGAAGGCAGCTCGTCAAGCCATCATGTTCTCTGTATGTCAAGCTTCCCTAACATCATAATCCAACGCCGCGTTACGTAGATCTGACCAAGTAATCCAGAGAATCAAAGGCGCTATCGATCGGAGCATCGCCGAAGAGCAGGCTCGTCAAAAAACCCTGGCCGATCAAAGATCGAATACCTCTTCCCCTTCCGGTAGCAGCCAACGTCCGCGATCTGTTTCGAGAACCAACAGCACCAACTCGTCTGTCAGGAGGAAACCCAAGAAACCTAGCCAGGATACTACAAATAGTGACAGCACACCAAATCCTGACCCCGCCGTATTCGAAGCTGCTTTTGTGCTCGACGACGAAGATGCCGATCCTGCTATTTCTCAGCCTGCGCCAGTAGAGAAATCTACAAAGGAAAGTGCGGACAATAACGAGAAGAACGATGGCGCAACCAAACAGAATAGCGACGCGGCAGAGCAAACCGGTCCTACAACAGACGGGGAAGCCAAGGATGTTACATCTACTGCGCCGCCAGAGCTTCCGTCTCAAGTCAGGGCTAAGCTCCGCAAGCTGGAGAAGCTGGAAGCTACGTATCCAGGTTGGTCACATGAACTGTTGAATACTTCCGCACGTTTTAGTAACTAACAATTATCTTCTTTGCGCAGAGCTGCTACGATCATACCGAATTGCGCATGGCCGAGCCACATCTATCGAACCTTTTGAGCGAGCCTTGCGCGAGAATACTCCGTTAACTACCATCAAAGACCCCGCCGCCCTTGTTGAATACTTAAATCAGCTAAACCTAAAAGGAGATATGATTATGGATGAGTATAAGCGCGTCTCTGCTGAGAAGGACGGATTCAAGAAGAAGTACGACGAAGCCGACAAGGAATTGGTTGCTCTGAGAGAAGAAGTTGCTGCTCTGAAAGCTGACAAGGCCAAAGAGGCACCAGCACAAGCGGCTGAGCAACCCGAATCTACCTCGGAGGAAAAACAAGCGACCTCACCTTCTGCAACCAAATCGCCTGTCTCGTCCATACTAGGCGTCTTCTCTCCTAAGCAGAAGCCGACGGCCGCCGAAGAGCCCGTTGATACTAGCGAAGACATGTTTTCTTACGACGACGAAATTCCCCAACTTCAAGCCGAGCTCGCGTCTAAATCTGAAGAGATTACCAAACTTACCTCCCAGATAGACAATTTGAAGGAGGAGCTAGCGGTCAGCAAAGAGAACAGCAATGGCTTGGTGGAAAGCCTTGAGAAGGCCACGCGGGAACTGAACGAAACTCGGGATAAGGCTGCTACTCAGGACTCGGTGCAATCTCAGTTGGATGCCAAAAATACCGAGATCGAATCGCTCACCAAGAAGCTCGAACAGGCGCAGTCGCAATTACAGAGTTTGGAAACAAATCTGGAAGAGCAAAAATCAAAGGCGGCCGCCGCCGCGAAAGAGCAAGAATCCAAATTGGAATCAACGACGACTAAGAACACGGAGCTTGATACGGAGATGAAGAAGCTTGGGGAGGCGAAATCCAAGCTTGAAACAATGGCCCGTGGTCTCACTACCGAAATCCAAGCCCTGAAGAAGGAGAAAACCGAGAGCGAGGGGAAAATCGCAGAATTAACTAAGCAAATTCAGTCCGCCCCTCAGCCAACTTCAGCACCTTCGTCGCAATCTCTAGGAGTTCCCGCGGCATCACCTGGGACCGGAGGTTCTAAGAAAAAGAACAAGAAAAAGAAGAAGGGCGGTGTCCCAGATAATGTTTCTGTCGCTGCGAGCGAAACATCGGAACAAGCTCAACCGTCGCCCCTTGAAAGCCCAGAGACCGAATCCCTCAAAGCTGAAGTGGCTAAGCTAAAGGGCGAAGTCACCGAGAAGGATAGCCAAATTGAGCGCCTGTCAAAGCAGAGAAAGACGGAGGAAGATCTCAAGGAGGAGATTGAAAATATGCAACAAAACCTCATCGACATCGGCCAGGATCATGTTGAAGCTAAGGAGAGGATCAAGGCGTTGGAATCCGAGAAGGCGACATTGCAGTCTCGAATCGAAGAGCTCGAGAAGGAGATAGCTGCGTCTACGTCCAACGCCCAAGCGAGCTCCGAGCTACAAGCAGATTACGATTCTATCAAGGCCGAATTTGAGGAGCTGCAAATTAAATCTCAAACCCTGCAGTCAGATCTGGGTGCTGCTCAACAGTTGGCTCAGACTCGGTACAAGGACCTCACGGATTTGCGTGAAGTCCTCACAAAGGTGCAACCTGAGCTCAAGAACCTGCGACAGGAATCCGCGACTCTCAAAACTACCAAGGAGGAGCTTGCTTCTAAGCAAAACGAGCTGCGCAATCTTGAGAAGCGCGAGAAGGATCTAAAGAACGAAGTTGCGAGAGCCCAGCGCTTGACTTCCGATCGCGAATCGGAGATTAAACTACTGAACGACAGGTTGAACGCTGAAAAGGCATCTCGATCTCGTCTCGAGGATGAGAAGCGGGTCGCTGGTAGAGATTTCCGCCGTGCCGAGGCCGAGAAGATTGAGCTGTCCGCCAAGGCAGAAAAGGCTAACCGCGAGCTGGAAAGCATTCAATCGGAACTCTCTTCGCTTCGCCCCAAGGTCAAGCAACTTGAGGACGAGGTTGCGAAGTTGAAGAAGGAAAAGAACGCCATGCGGGAAGAGGTAGAGCTAAGATCCCAGCAGTATAATAACGCTCAAGGCTTGTTAAGTTCCATGCGGGACCAGACAGCTGAATTATCCATCCAGCTCAAGGAAGCGCGAGGCCAATCAGAAAGCCTCGAAGAGGAACTGGCCGAAGTACAGAAGCACCTTTCCGAGCGGACCCGCGAAGGCGAGACAATGCGTCGTATGCTCGCCGACGTCGACGAGCGAGCAGACGCAAAGGTACGGGAGATGCGTGCTCGGATGGAAGCGGCTGTAGAGGAGCGTGATCGTATAGAAGACGAGTCGTCTACTCTGGCTCGACGTCGGGCGCGGGAATCCGAAGAGCTGAAGAGTAAAGTTCGGGAGCTCGAACGCGAAGTCCGTACGCTTGCCAACGAGAAGGACGATCTAGAAGCTCGCGAAAAGGAGTGGCGTCGCCGCCGCGAGGAGCTCGAGCAAGTCGAAGAGAAGGCCGCGGCCGAAGTAGAGGACATGCACACGGCGGTGAATAATCTCCGATCTGCATTAGACGCTTCCGAGCAGCAGGTGCGCGACGCGGAGAAGCAGCGCGCGGATTTACGGAAGTTGCTGGACGAAGCTCGGGGCCGCTACGAGAAGACGAATAAGGAGCTCAAGACCATCCAGGGTAGACTGGGTGTCGGCGGCAGCTCTTCCAACGTCGCGAGCAGTGGAAGATCTAGTGTTGATTCCACGAGGAGCGGCGTTAACGGGGCGGCTCACGGATCACCTGGATCGAATGGCCCGGATACGATGTACCTCAAGACCATTCTGCTGCAGTTCCTCGAGGTCAAGGATGAGAAGGTGCGGGCGCAGCTAGTACCGGTGCTGGGGAAGTTGTTGCGATTTGATCGGTGAGTATCCTTCCTTGACTTAACCCCTTGGCTACATTTGAAGCTAATAGTGAACACAGTAACGACGAACAGAAATGGATGGCTGCTGTCCAGCATCTATCCAAACCAGGTAGATAAGGTGGCTTGGGAAGACGAAGTCGACGAGCTTCGTCGTGTAAAAAGGTATGGGGTATTGGAACTGCATAGCACGGGAGTCCACAGGATATCAACTGTACAATAAACTATCGGGATTCCCAATGGATCGTTTGATCCAAAAGCCGTGCGAATTACCTGTCATTTGTAGAGTAGTGTCTTGTTTTTAATGGATACCTCCCGCCGTGGTAATGTTAGAATCGACATAAGCATTCCAAGGCATCTCACCCTCTCTTATGTTTGAGCTTCTACACTTCCATACGAAGAGGAGCAATCACTTGGTAAATCCATGGACCCTTATGTAATCATATCACATAAGCGGAGCATCGATAAATGCTGGCGGCACGCTCCAGGGGCGCGTTTTAGTTTCTTAGAAAAACCGCGAAACAACAGTTTCCTAAACCATGACACATGGTGTATGAAGACTGAGTCGGAGCTCAAATATTATCTTCAGCTTTGCGGCATAGTTGTGTGGTTAATTATCAACCTAGTTTCATTAGAGTAATGGCTTAGTCTAGGGCTTATGATGCCATCCTAGTCGTGGTGTTGACAACTTCGCGCTCCTTTAATTCGTCCGTATCCTCATGCGCAACTTTTCAGTCTCGAGACAACAATGCATCTACCAAGTTGAATACATGCTCCGCCGTGCCGGAACCCACGTAGATTGCGTGGCCCCCGATGTTTCACCTTAGACGCTTGTGCTACTCCGCCACGAGATAGAACTGAGACTTCATGTTCTTTCAGTCCGTCTGGGATATCCCCCTATAAGGCCTTGTTGTCCTCGCCCATCAGATTGAGGAGACCGTTGGTTATGTGCTGTGACCTGTCGTAACTGATGTAAAATTGGTGGCCGTCAATGCTGAGGATGTCGGACTTTACGCTTGGAATGCCGCATCGAGTAGGCCGGCTAGCTTCTGAGCACGATGCCATTGAAGGATTCGGATGTAAACAAGGGTTAAGATGTATCTGGGTTTTTGTGAATTACTGATGTTAAATCTAGGTAGATATCTGCGTTAAGGAAAAGGAGATGGGTCAGGTACAAAGCAAGGAGTAAGTTGTCTACCTATTAAACTAAGATTTGCTACATCGTGTCAGCCCGTCGCCTTTACGATTCACAGCATCGTAGCCCCAATATTCGTCTTCCAGCGGAACCGTGAGCTCCTCCTTGTTCACGTGCCTGCCGGTCGCTGCGCTCAGCAACATCCCGTTTCGGACCATTGGTGTTGAAGATTGATAGATTCAACAATGGTATTGGCAATGCCGTTCAGCATCTGGATAAGCAAACTCAGGAGCGGGTGGTTCAAGAGATAATGCAAACGCTTAGCGAAATTGGACTAGTATTCGAGAAAGATGACCGACTACACTGACAACAGGGTCAACCATGTAGAAAAGAACATAGGAAAGATGGTCAACGATTTCAATCGCTTTGAGATGGATGTCACACAGAGCTTCAATGACAACACTCAGGAGATCCGAAATGAGCTTCAAAAGTTTATGGAAGGCCCAATCGCACAGAAGATCGATTGTCTGAACGTGGGGAGAATGAGAGATTATCAGGCGCCGACGTTTTGAGAATGCGTCAATTGCATCTTCGAGATGGAATTATCGCATATTATGGTCTTCCAGATGCGTTCCGACAATCTTTCAACCAGGAAATCCAGTAGCACGACCCGAGAGTACGGATTAGCAAGTCTCGACCATATCGATGTAGCGCGGACTGATCGGCGGATTCCTTATACAATGATTTATATGCTGTATATAGTTCCAACTTCGGTCGAATTCCTAATACCATCAAAAACGAATGGCCCCTTTTCAATGATCGTAAATGGTGGGGAGTAATATGGCATCAAGCCATATAATGGTTTAACGTGGTTAAGCCACATTCATGCATAGAAATCCAGGAGAACCTTCACTATCGTGAATCAAAAACTACAGCTCCTTGGCAGTCGAGCGCAAGACCTCCAAGTACGACGCAGATTGTTGAGTCTTGACAACTTAACACTCCCCGATATCCCTCAGTCCCTCTCGATCCAGGTAAATAGAGACAAATATACCGACGCTTCTAGACCTAGCCAAATGTCAACGCCCGACTACGTCGCAAGCATTCGTATTTCTCTTGCATGGTTTCTACACCCTGATCCTGTATCACACTCCTCTGCTAAGATGGCAGCCCGCGCCCCTTACCGAGGTAATATTCCCGCTGCTTCGTCGATGCCAGCGAATCAAAACTACGCGTTGTAGATTGAGGGCGCTGAGTGCTATTGTTGAGGAGTGGTAGTGCTCCAATCTGTACTCTTAGGTTTATTTTAGATATATGGATAGAGTACTTACTATATATACTCTTAAATACTTCCATTAAACCCAGGAACTAACATTACGCGTTACTATACCAAGAAGAATATCACAAAGAAGAGGAAGAGGCGATGAAGAACACGAAGAATATGAAGAATATGGAGATGATGAAGATAAGTAAAGTGATCATGCTTATAATTGTGATATTATTATATTTAATGAATGTATGGTTGTATGGTATTAAGCAGAGAACAAGGTGACGGAAGCGATTCAGTGCAGATCTCAACAGTAACTCACTACGCCCACTATAACCTACCCCCTAACTCCGTTATAATCTGGTACCTATATCCACTAGACTTTAGGTACCTACACACCCCCTATACGAGAACAGGCTGTCTAGCAAAACATGAATCACTTCTACAGTGCAAAAGGCGTGATAAAGGCGTGTCTTCACGACACAAACCCGACAATCTATTCATGTTACATTATTACATTTCACGAAAAACAGAAAGGGTCTCTTTTAATATGGGGTCTGGAGATTTCGATGTTAAAACTATTCACAGCGTGAGTTTCCCACCGCCTTACGTAAAAAGGGATAGCCATAGCTTGTCCACACTTAATATACTCAGCAGCCCTAGCAATCTGCGGGCACGTTCGCATTTCGCCTACCAAGGGTTCAAGCCGGTCCATCTAGCCGGTGCTACATTCATATCGCAGCGTCCCAGCGCTTTGGAGGAGCTGAATTTAGCCTGAAAAGAACCACAGCGTGGGAAACTGGGGCTTCACAGCTTGTCACTCAATGGTGCGTCAAATTAATATCAAAGAGATGACTAACAACTTCATTCATATAACGTCTTACCTGCGAACCATCAAATGTGCGAGAGCGATGTAACAAATTGGGCCTCTATCGCAGAGCTTACTACAAGAAACACACCCTCGTTCCCTTAATTGAGAGTATAAGGACGTCTACGTTCAGCTCACGTAACGCCAAGTTCTCGCTTCGAGCAATGAAGCCGCTGCGTGCGTATTTGAGATTACACTTGGTTAGAATTACGATCAGAACTGCATCTTTTCCCTCGGCAGCGGGCCATATATCGGCGAACTCTCCCTTCAATTCCGCCTTGGCAAGCTGAGTTAGTTCGTAAACGATCTGAAAAACGCGCTAAGGGTGAGCGATTGGTGCTGTGTCCTAGAAAGGATTCGGTTTGGGGGTCCCTGAGCCGCTATTCCGAGAGCGTGTGAGCGCCGAACAGACGGCCAACGATATCGAGTCTTACCATGTACCCAAAGATGGCGGCTTGGCGTCAGCAGGATGCAAGAAAGCCCACGGGGTCACTGTCTAGAACCCCAGGTTTTAGTGGGAAGATCGGGGAGATTAGGCGCACCCCTGTCGTCTTACCCCGGAATCTGGGTCAGCAATAGACGAGCTGCGCAGCATAACGTGCCAGATAGCTACTGCTACCTAGAGAAATGTATGGTAGTATTAGATGCCGAGTCCTGTGGCGGGCTAGATGTATGTATATTACCCGGCAGCGTAGCTGTTTTCGCATCTAGTCCCGCGCCGTTCACACGACCGATGGGACGATACTAGACGACTTAAAAGGTTATTCAAAGTCCAGCTGCCTAGCCTCGCCTCGTGTTAGGATCAACTTCGTCTTTCCTGCTGCCCTCTTAAGCACGAATTTCAAAAGTCAAAGCTAGAAAGCCTCTTGGTCTAGTCAAAATGGGTGGCGTAGGCGCTGGATCGGGTGTTGCCGACCCCGTCGTAACTCGTCTCGCAGAGGAGGACAATGTGAGGTGGTACAGAAAGCCGAACTTGCGATATCTTTATTTCCTGCTCTTCCCGACTTGCATGGGAATTGAATTGACATCTGGCTTCGACTCGCAAATGATCAATGCGTTGCAGATCGTACCATCATGGATTTCGTGTAAGTTTGCCTAATAACCAGGTAGACTGCCGCCATCTAAGTAGAAGCAGCCTAGCTAATGAGAAGTCAAGATTTTGGAAATCCGCAGGGCTCACTTAAGGGAATCATCGCCGCCGCCTATTCCCTCGGCGCTATTCTTTCGCTTCCGTTCATCGGCATCGTCAATGACAAGTTCGGTCGTCGTTGGTCAATTGTCGGGGGCTCCGCCATCATGGTAATCGGAGCTTTGATCCAAGGCTTTGCCGTCAACGGTACGCATTCTAAGAATCGGCATTTCCGAAATATAAAATTCGCTAATAAACGCATATATAGCTGGCATGTACGTTGTGGCGCGACTGATCTTGGGATTCGGCATTCCGACTTGTATCGTCTCTGCTTCATCCCTAATCGGCGAGTTGGCGTACCCGAAGGAGCGCCCAGTTTTAACTTCGCTTTTCAACGTCGCGTACTTCGTCGGCCAGATCACAGCCGCGGGAATCTGCTTCGCAACTAATAACATCGAATCGAACATGGCATGGAAGATTCCTTCGTGGCTTCAGATGTGCCCGTCGCTGTTCCAGATTGCGTTTGTGCTGTAAGCCTGTCCTCTTCGTGTTTCGTATTGAAAGGGGTCTAACAGTTTGAAAAAGGTTCCTGCCCGAATCTCCCCGTTGGTTGGTCCAGCAAGACAGAGTTGAGGAAGCGTACGATGTTCTCGTCAAGTATCATGCTGAAGGCGACCGCGAATCCGAGTTTGTCAAGGCCGAGTTCGCTCAGATTCAAGCAACTATTAGCATTGAGCTCGAACACTCCAAGGCATCCTGGGCAGATCTGGCAGCGACGGCGGGTATGCGTCGCCGTATGTTGATTAGTTGCGTACGTTTCCCTGCTTCGGCAGCCTTTGTGATGCATTACCCCTTTTCAATGAGCGATGACTAACAAATTTCCATCGCAGATGCTCGGTCTTTTCACGCAATGGTCCGGCAACACTCTCATCTCATACTACCTCGGCGATCTACTTGCTATGATCGGCAAGAGCGATTCGATTTTCAAGCAGCAGATTAACCTGGCCAATTCGTGCTGGCAACTGACCTGCGGCGTATTCGTCGCCTTCCTAGTAACCAAGTTTAAGCGACGCACAATGTATCTTGCCTGTACGATATCATTGCTGTGCGTATACATTTCCTGGACGATCAGCATGGAGAGGGCTATCGCCGGTAAGAACGCTGGCACCCCTAACGATGCGGCTAATATCGCAACGATTTTCTGGATCTTTGCCTACTCGCCTTGCTACAACATCGGTTATAACGCGTTGACATATAGTAAGTTTCTAAATACAGAGACTTTTAACCCTTGAAAACTTACTAACTCTTGATGCAGCCTACCTGGTCGAACTTTGGCCATTCGCCGAGCGATCCCGCGGTATTGCCTTCTTCCAGCTCTTTGGTCGGATGGCTGGCTTCTTCACCACCTTCGTCAATCCGATCGGCCTTGCGAACGTGAGCTGGCGGTATCTTATCTCGTACTGCTGCTTCCTGGCATTTGAGATTGCCTTCGTCTACTTTATGTTCCCCGAAACATTTGGTAGAACGTTGGAAGAGTTAGCCTTCTTGTTCGAGGATAAGGCACTTGCCGAAGAAGCCACACATGCTGTTGAGAAGGTGGTCGTGCATCACGAGGAGCCCATCGTCGCGAAAGGAACTACAGATACGCATGTCGCCACCTCGGAAGTTAAGAGTCAAGCCTAAACGCTGCCGCTGAAGAAGTGGATGTAGATTTCTGCTTGGTGGTATGCGATCAAATGCATGTAAGGAGATGAACATTCGTATCAAATGGGTAGATGAATTGAAACTCTCATAAACAATAAATGTGTGTGACATAAGCCTTTAAGGGGTTGATTCGCTTTATCTCGCCTTAAGTCTTACGCATTTAGAAGCCATTATCGGTCAATTGAAGGTTAGTAATGTGTCTTACCTATTCGTGATATGGGATGAAAGGAGGTGATGTCCGATGAAAAAGACCTTATCTTTAATCCTACCCCGATCTAACCACCTTGTCCCGGTTGGTACCCCCATGTCTTTCATGTTGCGAACCCCACAGCTTCTCCCAATCCAAGACTCACGATAACAAATGTCTCTTCCCATAGAGATAGTCAGATGCCGATGGATTCTCATTGGGTTATTTGAGATAGGGCACCATGCAGCCCCAAGCACATGGCTTCGGGGAAAGCAAAGACCCTAGACTCCGACTGCAATCAGCCCATGCGGCCCATGCGTATAGACCGATACAAACAACGTTACAATGCTAATCGATATATAAATAGGTAGAATATGTTTCTATCGTCCTCAATTAGCACATATGTGATGCTATTACGTTGTACCTCAAGTAGGTAGATGAGTTACGATGTTCCTCGTCAAGCATCTATTGTCAGCAATTGGCGCCGGTCCTCTCGATGAACCGCCGCCATATCGACCGGCCTTAGCTACCTCCGGCAATGCTCAAGAGCCGAGAAGAGAGACCAGCACGGCTCAAATTGAGGATGATGTCGAGAAGACACCGACCAGTATTCCCGTTGAGACGGGTACGGTGGCAATCGAAGCTTCACAGGCTCTTTGGGGTAAGAAAGGTCGATGGCTCGTAATAGCTGGGTAAGTTGGATTAAGGCAGAAAGTCTCGTTACTAAAGGGTGATTGAGAATTTGTAAAATAAATTCGCTAACATGAGTGTCCCAGTCTGTGCCTGATCATGATCATATAGTAAGATAACCCGGGATATTCATAATTAAAGTAGACCCAAGACCATTAACCCGAGTGAAAATAGCGAGATCGATAACAGTACCGTCTACATCTACCGCAACTACGCCTCCTCCGAGTTCGAGGAGCTGTCCAAGCTCGCGACCCTCAGCACGGCCGGCACCATCATCTTCGCGGTCGCGAAGCCGCCCTTCGCCAAGCTGTCCAACGTCATCGGCCGCGGCCCCACGTACCTGATCGCCATCAGCTTCTACGTGCTGGCGTACATCGTCATGGCGTCGGCCAAGACCTTTAACGCGTACGCCGCCGGCTCCATCTTCTACTCGGTCGGCCAGTCCGCCACCAACCTGATGAACGACGTGGTGATCGCCGATCTGACGACGGCGCGCTACCGCGCTTTCGGCATCGCGCTCTCGTTCTGGCCATTCCTCGTCACGCCGTGGACCGCCGCGTTCATCGTGGCTAGCGTAACGGCGCCCGACGGTATCGGCTGGCGCTGGGGCATTGGCATGCTGGCCATCCTGATGCCGTTCTGCGCGAGCTTCATCGTTACGACGCTGCTGTACTATCAGACCCGGGCGGAAAAGGAGGGTCTAGCACCAAGAGCCAAGATTTCACTCTACGAGTTCTGCTCGCAGATCGATTTGGGGGGTGTTATCTTGTTCAGCGGTGGTCTGGCCCTGCTTCTCATCCCGATGACACTCGCGGCCACGGCGCCGAGTAGCTGGAGGACGCCGTGGATCGACGCGCTTATTGCGCTGGGGGCGCTGCTGCTTATCGCGCTGCCTTTTTACGAACACTATTTCGCTAAGCACCCCGTGGTTCCTCCTCGTTATTTTGCTAATCGCACTATTTTCTTGTGCTGTTTACTTATTGCACTGGACAATCTTGGATTCTCTGCGACGCGTAAGATATCCTCTAGCCCCTCTCCCTGTTCATGTTGTGCAGCTCCTATGTGAAAAGATACCTGAATCACTATTTTCCATTCAATGAAAAGAAGAATAACTGCTAAATCTTAAGAATCGCAGACACGTACATATACGCTTGGGTTACGGTAGCGCGGGGTCTAGACGCTCGAGACGCCACCTTTTTTACCTGTGAGTTAACACTCGCCTCGTTCATAGAGGCCAAATCCTTAGTTCAGACTAAATGCTGATGCGGCGCAAGACACCAACGGCGTCACGCAATGTCTAGTCGCCATCATCACGGGCATACTAATGGCCAAGACGAAGCGGTATAAATGGGTATGCGTATCGGGCGCGGCCATCCGCTTGATCGGGTACGGCGTGATGCTCCGGCTCCGTGGGTCGGAAAACAGCACGGCAGAGATCTTCGTGGTGCAGCTGATCCAGGGCATCGGCAGCGGCATGGTCGGATCAACGTTGCTTATCCCTGCGCAGGTCGTGGTTACGCACGCCGAGATGCCTCAGATGACTGCGCTGATTGTTTGCTTCGCCTTTGTGGGAGGCAGCGTCGGCGCGTGTATTTCCGGTGGCATATATACGGGCACCATAGAAGCCCAGATATGGTACTACCTCGGCAGCGACGCGACGGCGGAGGTGGTGACTTCGCTGGCGAATTCGATCACAGGGGTTGTACCCGTTTGGGGGACTCCCGAGAGGACAGCTCTCAACTTTGCAGTACGTTTCCTCTCATCCTTTCTAATACCGGAACAATTTGGGAGGAAACTGATACGCTGTGCTAATTAAATGACAGTTCACTGAAGTCATGAAGTTTATGACATACGCAGCCGTCGGCCCTTCGGCCATTGCTTTTATTGGGTCACTCTTCATGCCGAATTTCGAATTGCCGTAAGTGTACCCCTTTCTGAGGAATAGGGGAAAGCAAGCTAACAAGCCACTAGTGACAAGAATAATCTCGTAGAGGAGTAGGAAGTAAATATGTGAGGCGGTACCATGCAACTAGGTAGACTCTCGATATTGGTCGGCACTGAATGGTTTGGAGGTATGCTTGCGTAATGCGCATGCTCAGTGTTTGTAGTACATGCTCTTGGATCGTCAGATGGTCAACATCGGTTCTAAGTTCCATTTCATCCCCGATAATCTATGAGATATCATTGCCAGCTCATCCTCAGCTCTCGACATGTCCTCGAATGGGTAGTAGTCCGGCTCGCACGTTGTTCCCGGTTCTGGGAGCGTGCCGTTTTGAAAGTAAGATTTTATGTAGCCGGCCGTGCAACTCGAAGCTGCCGAAAGGCTCGTGTGCTATCAAAATTTAAATTAGCCATAGTTTCTTTTTTCTTAGATTTAATCCACAGGGTTTCATCTAAAGTTACTCACGCCGTACGAGTTCTGTACCAAGACCACAGAACCCGGGAATCCCTCGGAATTGTTTCTGGCACTGATGAGTGGAGATATGTTATCGGCTATGTTAGCCACGTAAAGAATCGGGTGGCTCGTGTTGCCGCTAAATGGTCCTGGATATCTCCATTTTGGCCTGATCTTCCGGCCGATGCAAGCCAGTCTAAAGAGGGCATTCACGTCGCCAGCCGTGGAGCTAACTTCTATAAGCTTATCAACAAACGCAGCGAATTCCTCAACAGTATCTTCCATTGGCGGTGCATCTGCACAGAGGATTGCTGGGAAGGCGTGGTCATTTCCTTCCTCCAGTCTCGGTACGTTGGGAGGGATAGCCTTGATAGAGCAGATAGGGGGCGCAGAATCCTCCGAGTTGATTAATCGGTAAAAAGGTATGCCATCTCTGTCTTCTAGGGCCTCTAGAACCTCGGCAAACTTCTTGAACATGAAAATAGGACGATATAATGCGGCAGAGATCAATCGCTTGAGATGAGACCAAGTGACAAGCTGTGGCATGTCCGGCCCGGATTCGGTGACCGGAACAATGATGGGATATTTCTTGATGCGCGCGAGGAGACGTGTTAACCGTTCTTCTATAGCTTCTGGGGTAGATGCGTAGAAAGCACAGCCGGACGGGCCCGCCTTGTGGCAATAAGTGTAGAAGGCTTCCATAACCTTGTCTGTATCGCGCAGGAAGTTGATGTGCGTCTGCAGATGCCACTCACGGTAGTCAACGTTACCTGCGCACACTTATTAGTATTATAAAGCTGCTAGTTAGGCCAAGGTACAGCTCTTACCGTCACTGACGAGCCTTTCAACCTTGTCTGGATACATGGCGGCGAATACCTGTTACCCAAGTTAGCACTTTCGAGTTACGAAAGGGGGATACCAAGCGAAGAATAGGCCCCATCCGCGATCCCGCTAGTGATGAAGTATTAAAATGGAATCTTGAGGTAAAAGGATCACGCACACCGCCTAGAATCGTTCCGTAACTAAAACCCCAATACTTGAGCTTCTCCTGTCCGGTCTGGTGTAAGATTTCCAGCATATCCCTCGCGTGTGAAGCAGTACTGATATGCGATAACAAGCCTGAGCTGTTCATATTCCGCTCACAAGCTTCAGAGAAGGCGGTGGCGCGCGCATAGGCGTCAAAGATAACTCCCGGGTGCGAGTTAACTATGCCTGCGTCCTGCAGCGCCCAAAGCCGAGTCTTTTCTGGCGAGTCCCAGCAGTCAATGCGAGGAACGGATGCGCCAATACCCCTCGGATCAAAAGAAATGATGTCGTGGTTCTTGCCCGCGATGGTCTGTAGAAGCGCGCCACGGTCGATAAGCGCGTAGACGCCTGAGCCCCCCGGTCCTCCAGGGTTGAAGAAGATGGGGCCCTTATAGTCGTCGAGCTCGGTGGCTCTCAGGCGAATAACCGCCAAAACGACTCGCTCTCGTGCATCATCGGATGGGTCAAGCCAATCCATGGGCACATCAAGTCTTGCGCAGTCGTACGTATCATCGTAGCATCGATGCCACTGCAAGGACTTGCTAGGTTCAATCTCGCTCCATTTCCAGTCTGTTTTAGCCGTCTCTTGAAGTTTTATATGATCGACGATACGCATTCCACTCAGCTGACAGACCAGAAGCAACAACGCAAGGAGCCCGGCAGCTGTAGAAGCCACCGCTCTCCGGGGCTGCCATCGTGGTATCGTTGAAGCTCTATCTAATGGTGGAAATGGAATATTTTGACCTCCCTTAGTGGGCAGTGCGTAATGCTGCGTCATTGTGATGAACCACGATGAGAGCTCGGAATCATCGCGGACGCTAGATGAACGCACAAATGAAGAACACAGCTAGACTGCAACAGAAGGCGGAGAGAGGGGATGGCGCTCTCAGGGCAAGCCCTTACAGATGGAGGTAACCTAGACTTGGCGGCAAAAGCCGCGATATAGAAGGCTAATATCGTCTACCTATCTCTACTCCTTCAGATACTTGCATCTTGACTTGCCGATGTAGGTATCTGATCGGTTACATGACTCCTTATTCCTTATCAACACCCTTGCGGGGGCCTCGCTAGCGTGGGATTGGCCACGTCTATGGTTACATCCCGACTAGCTGAATATCCCCGGATATGCATGAGAAGCATGGAGAACATTGTCTAGATGCATGCATGTGAAAATTGCATTCCCAGACATGTAAATATCGGCTCAGATTCATATCCTTTAGAGTAGATATCTCGACGGCAGTTGAAAGCAAGCATAGGTACATTTGGAAACGCTTTCAATTCTATCAACCTCTATTCCGTGACAGTCTTTTCGACTTTTGCCTCCTGAGACCTTCTGAAACAATCTCCGACTCGACGATAAAAGCTCCCGCCTTTTTCCTAAGCGGATCGACCTGATCCAAAATGTAATCATCCTTATAATGATTGGATTTCTTTTCCGCCGCCTTTGGCTCCGCTAACCGACTTTGGCTCGATTCGCTTCCCGCTCTGCTTGGACATCTATTCCACCTATTCCCAGCATCTTCGCTTGCGGTACGGTGTAATTCAATCCTGGCGCCTACTTCTTCTGAGAATCGATTCGATCGGCGGTTTCTTGTCGTGATGGTAACCTCCCTCGTCACGAATATTTCGTCAAGTCGAGCTTTTAAGCGAGGCCAAAAGATCGGCACCGAAGCGGCGATGGAGGCTACGTTAACCTCTAACGCTCCGAGGACGATGCTTATGGGGCTGTACCACGTCGGATCGAACGTCGGGCTAGTTGTCGCACGATGCTCAACGATTGTCGCAAGGCGCCATATCGTAAAAGCGTTTACACTATCGTCAATTTAGTATCCACCAAACTTATCAAACTCAAGTGGACGAAGGGATCCACATACGTCGCGCCTATGATAACTAGCCCAACCAATCCAATTTTCGTCCGTCGAACTGTGCCCTTTTGAAAGTAAAGCGGCACGGGAATGGCAAATACTATCATGTCTAATATCGTGTTGACGGTGGTGTGGGACACGTAGGTTACGAAGAACTCGTTGGCGTTCCTCGATCCAAATGCGTAGCACGTCGCCTTTTCGGTCATATTCCAATACCCGGACACCGGGAAACATGGAAACCAACCCATAAACGAGTATGCAGTGCCCCAGAGGCCGACGATAGATATCATGGCGATACAGATCTTTCGCATGATTCCGTCAGGAAAGACTCGCAAGTATTGGAATAGGAGAGACAGTTTGATTAGGGTCGTCGACATGGTATACGATGCATTCGTTACGTAGAAGACCTGGTATTCCAGAAATAGGTAAGTATTTTATCACAGCCAAGGATTCGAAGCCCGTGTCTCCCCTACCTTGAAATAAGATGGAATGTCGCTTATATCTAACTTGACGAAATGCTGGCCAAGTCCATACTGAGGAGCTGGTGAAGGTTAGCGCCCCATCTTTCATATCTGATCCGACACAACTTACCAATGCATAGCGATACTCCGCCGATCAACCCCGATATCTAATTCGAACCATTGTTAATCATCCTCTAGGTCTCTCGAAGTAGATCGGTCTTACCATATATAAAAAGACGAATAGATCATCCCATCCTTTAGCGCGTACTACATATATCCGTACGTAAAGACGGTACAGTACGCAGATGGAAGAGATAAGCTGGCATATAATTGTTAGACGTGGTTGGAAGCCCCATTTTGGCAGTAACCCTACTCACGAGCATGGATGCAGTAGCGGTCGCAATTGCACCTGGACGATTCCATGATGGAGTCGGATCGTTAAGATTATCGTAAATTCCGATCCGATCCTCTAGCGTCTCCTCTGAACCCATGGTTGACCGGATAGTCTTGCGAGACGCTTCAGAATTTGACCGTTCCACGCACTATGCCTATGCTGCTGGGCTCGTTGGCGATGTTGGCGTGCTTGACATTTGTTGGACGTCAAATCTTAGCCGCTTCTCAGAGCAACGTTCGCTCGTTCGATATGGGCATCTCAACGATGAGGGGCGAAAAGTCGAGAACTCCATTCGATCGATAGCTGTGGACCTTCAAGTATTATAAAGTGACTTATATCCCCCTTATTGCTATGGGGTAAGTAGCCGTCGACGACTAGTGAGATATCTAGACGCCTCCTAGCGAGTAGCACGTATCCAATTCAGGGACGATCTCTTTCAGCACGATGAACGCTCGGACATTATAGATAGTAGGGCTGTAAAGTCGCCTCTCATTTGTCGCTATCATCATTGGTGAGGCAAAGCTAGCGTTCGCTACAGGGGTTCGAAGTCTCTAGCACCGCTCTAACAAACAGGTAGTTGATGACGCTAGCTTTAAGAGAGATGGCTTAGTCTCCGTACCTGAATGAACGTCCAAACATCAGCCCATGATTTGCATGCAGATGGCGCTAGATTTACCATCTTCTACGCATCGAAATCGAGTCTCATCTAGCGTCATAAAGTTACTAGCCCTCTTTCGCTCCTTGTTAGAATACAAGCTTTGCTGAAGTTTCTATCCTTCATGACAGCACAGCATGTGTTATTGTAATCAGTCCTCGTAATTGAGTACACTCGGCTTATCTCATGCATCCGATCATGGATATTCTGTCGGCAAGGCATGGTTATATCTAAACACATTGTCTGGATCCCACTCCTTCTTAAGAGCCGCTAGACGGGGTAGCTTTTCCTTTCCGTATATCTGCTCAAGTGTTTCATCACCCCAAGCGTAGCTCACATATACCGAGAGGTCAGGATACCCAGACGTAGCAGCGAATTCGCTGCGAAGCTCGCGGCCAAGAGCGTTTGCTGCCTCCTCTACTGGTTTGCCCTCTGGCCAAGCCATTTGGAATATTCTAAGAGGGTTAGCTACAGGAGTTCCATGGTGTAGGAAGAGACGTAGATTTGCACATACAGATTTCCTTTCGCATCTCTCCAGGGATACGCCGTCGCATCGTTCGAGACAGCCGACACGGCGCGATTCGAAAACGTTTCGAACAAGCCAGCGCTAGTTCGGCCATCCGGATTGGCTCTGTAAAAGGCGTCGAACTTCTCAAATGCCGAAATGAACGTATCGGCGTGCAGCTTACGGATGTTCACGGTGATGATATCACGGATACTTCCCGGCGGGCTGAGCGTGGGAATCATGCCGAAGACTATGGTCGATGCTACCTTGTTATAGGGAGCCATGCTTACACGGACGGCGGGAGGGTCGAGGTCGAAGAATGGCGCTAGGACTTCGCGGCCTTCTGCTTCGGGGCCGCAGTATACGAAGGTAGCTATGACTTGTGTCTTGTACATTCTTAGCATAAACATCTAAGCCGGTAGAGTAAAGTTTGATATGGTTAATCAATCGGGTGAAGCCATTGAAGCCATCTAAATGAGAACGATAAGAAAACGGTTCACCGTATACATACCGCCTCTGAATCGGCATTCCAGGCAATGGTGCTCCCCCCCGCCAATTCCGCCGGCCACTTGTCCTCGAAGGATTCTAACACTTTGAAGTAATCCGACTTCATATGCGCCGGGAAAACCAAGTCAGTAGTCATGACCTGTCCATTATTGATGTCGACAGCGTCGTGAAGCTTATAAGTTGCGGATGTGACGATGCCGAAATTGGCTCCGGCACCACGGATGCCCCAAAACAAATCCGGGTTCAGGTCTTCCGACGCTTCGACGAGATTTCCGTCCGCCGTGACAAGCCTCACAGATACGAGGGAATCGATTATCAAGCCGAGGAGCCCCTGAAATATGCCAACGCCGGCGCCGAGAGTCGCGCCGATCAGGCCAACTTCCATACAGGAGCCAACAGCTTTAGGATATTAGAAAGGTGTCCTAACGTACCTAAGGGAGAGGGGGTAGAACTTACGAAGCGCGTAGCCCGCATCGTGGACAGGGCTGATAACGTCGCCAATCAGTGTTCCTGCACCTACCGTTATAGTGCCAGCCGCTTTATCAATTTCGTGACCTCTCAGCTGGCGAAGGTCGATAGCCAGTCCGTCCTGAAGGGTTCCCAGTGTCGTCCCGTATCCGTGACGGCCTCCCGTAGCTAGGAACGGGATATTTGCCGTTCTCGCAGTTTTAACCTAGCGTACACTGTTAACCTGGCCATAGTAGAAGTAGGTACATTTGCTTTTACTTACGATGGTTGCGACGGCGTCTTCGTTCTGCGGCACGGCGACAGCTGCGAAGTTCGGGGGCTTGTATGTGGACCATCGGAGTGTCGCGGCGGCGAATGCCTTGGACTCGGGGTAATGAACTTCACAATTCTCGGGCCATATCACTTCCCTGAACAATGGCACCGGCTTATCCATGACGAAGGATTTCTCTGTTCACGGCAATGCGTGCGGAAGCAAAGGTAAGAAAACGTTGAAGTCTGTCTGGGCTCGCTGGCACACTTTCGGGTCGACCTGGAGTGATCTAATACCAATCGTCAAAGCTAGGTACTTTGGCTCCGGTTAGGAGGGGGAGAGCTAAGATCTCTGGAACTGTCTGTCGAAAGGAAAAAAAGACTGGGAAGTCTTCAGCGTCAATATAGCACGACAGGATCTTTATATCAAGTGCTTGCATAAGCTACGGCACAGATATATAGACACCCCAACCCTTAATAAACCTCCCGTCTTGCACCTGGAAATAGGTTATCCAGCTCTCCAGGGATTACCATCGCCGAGAGTGGTTAGGTATGCGGCGTGCTGATCGTTACGTGTCTGTCACCTCGCGGCGGAGAGGTCCACCATTATTCGTACAAAGCGATCAATCACAATGCATTGCAGTGTCGATTCGAGAAGTCACAGCCGATTTTAGGCAATCTGTTATAATAGCTAGCTGTCTTCTCAAAAGCGTACATCGATCATAAATACCTGGCAGCTATCCATTGCTATGGCTGAAATATACTAACCCGTCAACCAAGTGGAAGGCGCCAATTCTGAATGGCGTCGTGGGAAATATGTGCGATGGCATTGGTAAATGTCATCGCGAAAGCCTGATTGGGTTGTGCCGTGAGCCAGGGGAGACTTCGCCGCCTTACTGCATCAAACCCCATCTCCAAATTCGTAGATATTCGTCCACCGCTGAGAGATATGTAAGCAAGGCATATGAATTCCTCCTTGAGGAGTTAAGGAGTTAAGGAGTTAAGGAGTTTCTTACCTTGTCATACGGCCTTGACGAGTTCACGAATCTTAAGTCCGTGCCGAGACGAATGACATTCTTCGGATCTTTATTGATTGTCGAGGCGTGGATCTTTCGCGCTGATCAGCCAGGGTACTCCCATCGCTCAACATCGGGGACCTTACCGTGTATGGCGTGTGCAAAACAACATCGCCAGCTTCGTACTCCGTAACGAGCCATCTTCGGTCATGTTCTTCCCCATATGCCTTGGGCCCGTCTGCGAGCAGTCCTCCGCCCATCATATTCTTATTGAACGCATCCTTGGCTTCTTCATCTGTTAACCCAGTCTGCTTGGCCTTATTGAAGAAGCCAGTTTCAATCTCCCGACCTAGCGTATGGCCGTTTTCCAAGTAGATCAGACCGCCACCATCAAGAGCAATATCACCCATGGGAACCCATGCGGTTATGCTAGTATCCTCGCCGTGTCGCAAAAAGATCTGGTCGTAGTGCACACCGATCGCCTTATTGTGGGGCGTGTTATTTCTTAGCAGCGATCTAGCAAGACCCAAAGTATCGTCACCCCATCCCATTAACTTGGCGATAAAAGAGCGAAGAGCTGGGTGCTTGCAGAACTCGTCTTTATACCAAGGTTCTGAATGAGCTTGCAATGCAAGATCGACGAAGAGACCGCCGCGTGGGCGCCCGTTCGCATCGGTGGAGCCCGCGCCTCTACATACACATCAGTACTTCCCTCCATTTCTAGTCAATTACTAGCGATGATGAAAGACGCTCCAAATGCCATGATGAAAAGGAAAATGAGCGATGGAATATCACGTACTACCAAATAATTAGCGATAATGGGAAGCTAAATTCCAAAGGAAGGGGGGACGCTCACCATGCCTGGGTAGTCCAACTTGTCCTTCTCACCATCGAATATCCCATCGACGGGAAGCGTATCAGGGGCCAGGACGCCGCTTGGAGCTAGGAGGTCAAAATAAGCTTCACGGGCTTTCAACACGTCTTGGCGGGGTAAAAGGCCCTTAAGGAAGAGATAGCCATCCTGCTCGTATCGCCGACGTAGCTCATCCAAAGGCTCGTTCGGGGATGAGGGTTGAAGATGGCCAACCCTTTCCGGGCTTAACAAGCCATCATTGACGTAAAAATCAGTAGTTGGCTGAGATGCTGTAGCGTGCGGCATAGCGTTTTCTGCTTATGGGAACGAGAAAGGGAGTTGCGTAACACAAGAAAGGCTGGGGTCGTACAAAGCGCAACAGGGACGGGGAACCTTGAAAAGGAACCTATATGAATCCTTCGCTCGTCGGGTACATCATCCCGTTGTCGGCGCCTGCATCCGATGATTGGTTTGATATCAGTGTTCCGGTTCGAATCTCGGTACTTTGATACGACGAGAATACTCGCCTGACCGACGATCTTGGCAGTTTTCGGCGATCGAAGAAGCTTCATCTCACGACCCCCCGGATGCAACTCCGCATCGTTCTCCAAACTTACCCCACGATGTCGCTAATCTCCGGCGGGGAAATGCTACGCCAGATGCTACTCCCCACGGCTACATGCCGGATCGTCGTGGCCTTGGGAATTGGCCGGGACAGCTGAGGTTTATATAATCTGCCAAGTCAGCATTCTCCGTCTGATAGGAGAGTATTGTTCACGATAGGAAACACACCCTTATCACGATAGTTCCATAGACGAGAAGCAAGATGTTCAATATAAAGCAGACCAAACCAATCCGTCGACGGGCCCGCGAAGATGGACGGCGTCCTCCAAACCTGCGCTACGTGTACCTCCTCACCGCGTTCGTTTCAATCGGCGCACTGCTGTTCGGATACGGTAAGCTTTTACCCCCCAGGTATGAATCGCTATATCCGTTAATAACCGCATAACCCAGACCAAGGTGTCATGGGCGTCATCGTAGCAGACAGCCGATGGATCTCCACCATGAAACCAGCCAACAGCTGGGTAACCGGCGCCGTCGTCTCACTCTACGACATCGGCTGCCTGATCGGCGCCCTCTCCATCGGCTTCATGGCGGACCACTACGGCCGCGAGCGCACGCTCTCGATCGCCAGTCTCGTATTTATCGTCGGCGCGGTGCTGCAGTCGGCCTCCTACACCATCACGTCCATCACCATCGGCCGCGTGATCCTGGGCTACGGCGTCGGTGCCTGCGCCGGCGGCGTCCCGCTCTATGTCTCGGAGATCGCGCCGGCGGGGCTGCGCGGCCGTATTGTTGGGATTGAGCAGATGATCCTGTGCTTTGGCGAGCTCGTCGCGTTTTGGCTGAACTACGGGTTTAATTTTCTGGAGACGCCTGACTGGTGGCGGATCCCGCTCGCCATTCAGATCGTGCCGGCGGCCGTCTTGGCAGTCGGCTGCTGGCTCTGGGTTCCGCCTAGTCCGCGCTGGTTGGTGCAGCAGGATCGACATCAGTGCGCGCGCGAGGTGCTCGCGCAGCTACACGGCGATGAGGCGGCCGATCTGCAGATGGCGGAGATAGCACAGGAGGTTGCCTTCGAAAAGGCTGTGGCTACGGCGACGTGGGGCGATATGTTCAAGACGCCCGTGTTACGGGTAACGCTGCTTGCTATGGGCGTGCAGTTCTTCCAGCAGATTACGGGAACCAATTCGATTCTCTATTACACGGTAAATAACCCCCTTTTTAGAGGTAAGACTTTTTCGTAGTAATACTAATATTTGATCAGCCGTCACTTTTCGAGCGCGGAGGGATCACAGACCCGAAAACGGTGAATCTCGCTACGGGAGGGGTCGGTGTCGTACTCTTCGTCTTCGCTTGGGTGCCCATCTTCTATTTCGACCGGCTCGGGCGCAAGACGTGGCTGCAGATCGGTCTCGTCGGGATGTGCTGCGCCATGATTGGCATCACGGTGCTGCAGTGGCACGCCGAAGGGCACCCGAACGATAATGGAAACTACGCCATTGTCGCTTTTCCGTACCTGTTCTACGTCTTCTTCAACATAAGCTGGGGCGTCGGGAGTTGGACATATGCGACGGAGATATTTCCCGTTATGTATCGGGCGAAAGGCAACGCGCTCTCGACGGCGAGTCTTTGGCTTAGCTGCTACGTGGTCGCGCAGGCAAGTCCTCCGATAGCTTCGGCTATCGGCTGGGGGTTGTACATTATCTACTCTTGCATCTGCGTAGTGGCATTTGTATTTGTGCGATACGCAATGGGCAAGTTCATGACCAAACTTGCAACTAGGCAGTCAAGACGGATGGCTAACAATATTCAGTGGAAACAAAAGGAAAGACGCTTGAAGAAATGTCTGCCTTGTTTGGTATTGAAAGCACGTTGGCAAGGAAGAGTGGGATGGAAGTAGATGGAAAAGCTAATGTTGTTCTTCTTGAAGAGATCTCGCGAGACAACTAAGCTATAGCTTAAGACATATATCCTTGAAAAACTCCAAACTCCTCGCAAAAATACCAAAGAATACCAACTCTTTACCACTCATTGCATTTCTTTGAAAATGAGGCCAATTTGTTTGATCGGTTGATGCGTCGAATCTGAGACGTGATGTTGTGCCAAGGAGATCGTTAGATGACGACGGGCCGACAGCCTCTTCAAAAATTAAGAATCAACAAATGAAACCCGTCACTAAGTTCTTCCATATCATTTCACATCCTTCACGCCCTCCTCGGCTGTCGTGACAGGAACAGCACGAGGAGGCAAGGTTGGAGCAGGACCAGTAGCGGTGGTGGTGGTGTCAGTAGTGGTTGTGGTAGTGGTAGCGGTAGGAGTAGCGACAGTCGCAGGCTCGTCTTTGGGGTCGAAATCGTGTCGGCCGATTAAAAGATCGGCATCCCTCATTTCTTGTCTTCCCTTCTCCGCGAGGGCTCGGTTCTTGGCTTGCGCCTCCTCGGTTTCCTTGTGGTTGAACTTGTTGTCGAAGACTCGATCCGTCGCATCCATCACTTCACCTCGGATGGTGTCTCCGGCTCCGCGGATGCCTTTGATGGCGGTTATGAAGTCGTGTACTATCTTAGACATCATGTGAAGTTATCGAATGGAATTGAATTGGTGAGTTGTTGTAGTGTGTTGGGATGCCGCGAGTATGTTGTCGCGAGATTATGTCTTGGAGATATGTGTGTTTAGCGTAATTCTTGGTCTGGCTTTGGGAACAGACAACTTTATACACTTCAAACTAAGATCCGGTCAGTTGATACCCAAATTCATACCCGGAGGCAATTTGATACACGCATACTTGCATCGTGGTAGCTATAACCTATGACGTACGATATAGCTGGCTCTATTATCCAATCATGCTGCCTCCGTCGAACTCCGGTCCATTTGGGACATGATGTCATCGTAGAAACTGTGCACATCTTCCATCATACTATCTTTCTATCTCACGATCGAATCCGCAATATCCGAAAACGTGTCGTACAAATGGTACTGCCTTTGAGAAGTAACTATTAAACAACTCATCCTTGTTAAGGTCGATTATTTGCTATGTATCTACCTGCCTGCCTACCTTAAGTACCCAAGAGACCTTAAGAACCTATGGTTATACCGCGATACATGAACTACTACATTCATCTATGGCTCTCTTGCTCTTTACATTCGTCTTCGTGGGTTTCTTTTCGCCGCCACATGGCTCTTGATGGCGATATGGTGGCGAGCGCGTGGCGAAGGCAAATCAAAATGAGGGATAATTATTTCTCAACGTGTTAAGCACTTGTTCGGAATTCGGCGTCGTTTACTAACATGAAGCGCGTCTTGCGGACATTCGTCTAGGAACCCGCGCGTGTGAATGATCAAATTCGCAATGGAAGTCTTGGGATAAGGCGTCTGATGCACCACTTGGGCTTACCATCGTGGCAAATTGGGATCCAACGTCTTGTAAGGCTTCAATTTTGGGTAAGCAGCATTCTACTGTTGTTTCCTGGGATGAAGAGGTCAGAAATTCTCTACTGCTCTTATCCAATGCAGATGCATTCATTTGCGCCTATCTTGTGAGAAGATCGGAAGTCAAGGACCCTTGATGAGTTGCTGTGAATGCGCCCTCGCTGGGTAGAAAAATAATGCAACATTTAAATTATAAGACAGACGAAAGGACAGGCGAAGGCGGCACAGGAAAAGAGTCAGTATTCATAGGATGAAAATAGAGGCCATTGCTTCATTATTACATCCCGATGCCGCGATAACGAAAGTAGGAACTCAAGAAAATATCACGAATGGAAAATTATGAGCACTTCAGATGGGGAGGAAAGTTATGATGTATTAACAGCTAACTAAAGCCATCCAGAAGCATCTCTATCAGCGCATATATAGCACCGATCCGAATAAGCTTCCCCAGAAGTAAGAACCATAATCAGAAGCAAGCATCATTGTGTCGCAGCAATCCCGCGACTCGTAAGTAAGAATCTGAATCCGCGAGAGTCCGAATCCGTGAGACTCTAAACCTCCGCAAAGTCATCAACACCCTCGTCCTTCTTCACGGCCTTCTTGTCGAGCTCGGAATCGTCTTCGCCGTCGTCGACGGGCTTGGGGAGGACGGCCTTCTTGGCTCGGGCGCGCTTGGGCGGAGTGGGGGCGTCGTCGCCGTCGTCGCCGTCGCTAGCGGGCTTACGCTTGCGGGGCGTCGCCTTGGTCTTCTTGCCGACGGGCGCGGTCGGGGCATCGCCGCCGTTGGCGCCGCTGTTGGGAGCGAGGTTGGCGATCTTCTTTCGGATGACTAGGAGTTTGGCGGGTTAGCTTATCTGCTTTAGGTATCTTGGAGTTTCCAGATTGATGTGTTGCTTAATATCATAGGAGTATTTGCGCAACTCCTAGGATCGCGATGGGAATGGAATGGGAAAGTGATGGGGAAAAAATAAGAATCAAAAGGGCAAACTAAACATACCAGAGAGAAGGTTCTGGACGCTGCGAGGGTTGCTATAGCCAGCGAGGGCAGCCAACTTGTCGACATCAATCTGTGTGCGGACCAAATGTAAGCAAAATATCTTCAAATGGGTCACAAGTAAGATAATTCACAAGCTAAAGATGTGTGGTATACGTACGTCCGGCTGAGTCTTGAAGCACTGCCAAGAGAGAGCGAGAACCAAGGTCTCCTTGTCAGAGAAGGCGGTCGCCTTGTCGGCCTTGTCGGTCTTCTCGGTGGGAGCCATTGCGAAAAGTGAGAAGTGGTTTGATGAAGTGAAGTGAAAATTCAGTAGGCGTGAATGTGTATGTGAAGGTGCTGTGCAACGTAGAAGGTGGTCAAGTAGAGAAGTCTGTTGGGCTTGGTAGCGACAATGATGATGGTGATGGGGAGAAGAATGAGTTGGTGTGTTGTGCCTGCCAATTCTTAAATGCAAAATGTCCCGGCCAAAGCCCTAATTCTCGTCGCCTTTTTGAGGGGCAAGCATGAGGAAGGTACGCGTGGGTCTGGTATTTTGCTCTTTTATTTTCTATTTTGGTTTTGGTTTCTATGTGCACTCGCGTTGTTACCGTAGTTAAGCTCTGGGGAACATCTCGACGTTGATAGTTAACGCAGTAACACTTGCTTAGCCTGTTACTACTACTGATAGCCCTGTAGAATACTCTGTTGTGTTAGGCAAATAACTAGGCTGTCGGTTTCCTCAGCCACTTGGTCATACTATGTACAAACCTGTACATGATCAATCACAAATGACCTAATAGGCACATAAGAGCCTTGCCCAAGTACTTTCTCATAAATTCCGGCTCTTCTACCTTTGCTTTTCGGGTTTCTATAAAATGTAAATGTACTAGAGTAGGTATGCGCCGAGGACGAACTCGTAGATTCGTATATTCCGAGATTCTCAAGGTACTAACTCGTCGCTCTTGCTTCGTAGTTTCACGGCACAGTGCGATTAACTTCACATTAGATAATTCATTAGCATTATTGTATAAAATTATATCAAATTGGTCCATCAACCTCGTCTCCTTTCCAACTTCGCTTGCTTAGCTTTCAGTTGTGCCATTTACCTACTCTTACGATTGCGAATTTCAAGTACCTGCCGTTGATGTGGCAGCTCCTTCCGCTCCTTCCCTCCCCGGCACCCTTGTGGGTGTCCGCTCACCGGCAGTTGTATTATGACTGGCAGGTAATGCGCTGGGAACTCCGCCTATCGGGTTAGTTGCGGAACCTTGCGCCTGAGTGGGCTGCGATCCCGTAGTTGAAGGGACACCTTGGCTACGGCTTAAGTTGGGTCCCGCAATTGCAGTGCCGCCTAGTTGGTTAGGGTGCGGAACCGCCGAGTGATAAGTCACTGCACCCGTTTTTGGGTCGACATATGTAGTATATCCAGGATATCCTGAAGCAGGTTGGCCGTTTTGGCCTGGTCCGGGCATGTAAGGATACTGCTGAACGGGATATGGATACTGACTCGGAGGAGGTTGCTGCATCGGTGGTTTGCCGGCATTGTTGCGCTTTCTTCTATATCGCATGATAAAGAAGATGGCAATGCCTAGCATAAGAATAGCAAACAAACCAACGCCAACTCCAATTCCAATCTGCGCGCCATAAGTCAACCCGCCATCGTTGGGAGAACCGTCGGGTGATACGGTGACCGTAGTTGATGCGCCAGTTCGTGTTGTGTACCTAGAGGCTGAAGATGTAGTCCTTGTGGTAGTCCCCGTCACCCCCGCAAGTATCAGGCCAGGCGTCAACGGATGAGTTTCCAAGATGGAAAGATCGCTCTCTGCCCAGCGAATCTCTATCATGATCTGCGCATACTCCAAATCCGTGTTGGTTGCGTAATAATTCCAGTCGTCTGTAGTGCAGAAGTAATCGCTACTGAGATTTAGCTATTGCCAGAAGAAGTTAACGATCACCAGGGCCACCTACCTCAATACACAAAGCATGGCCGTCTCAGTCGGCTCGACAGACGGGCCTTGATTCCCGTATCGCGAACATCCAACGGTAAACCCGCTGGGGCAAATAGCAGGCGAATAGTAGAACGTATTAAAGTAGCTCGCGTAGCCGGGAGGAGCGCATTCAGGATAATTCGTCCAAAACAAATCGATGTCTGTCGTGGAGCGCGTAGTAACCGGGAAACATCCCTCATCGGCTGTCCATACCGTAGTCAAGGCGGCAACGGGAGGCGTGCCGTCGTGATCATAAAAGGACTGGCGAGGCGCAAGTGTGGCCTGCGCCGCGATCGTGGTTGTAAGCGGTGGGAATCCCATTATGATTATGTTGGTAGTTTAAACGAGTGACAGGCTTAACGAATGACAGCTCACGATACGAGGTGGCCTATAAGGAGGCGGTGTATTCGCCGTCCTCCAAACTTGTGAATTACGAAGAAGCTTCAGCTTGACGCCAAAAGGGAGAGAAAAACTAGAAAGAATAGAAAACTCGCGTCGAGCATCGCGAGAATATATCCATGCCTGCTCCGCTTGACTGTCCCATCGTCGCATCGAGGCAGCAAGGCCCCGGCGAATTTTAAATCGTGCAAGAGTCACGCCCTCTTGGCACCGAACAATTATCACGGGCGTTGCAATACGAAACCAATGGCGGCGGTCCTTTAAGACAAGGGTCAGATGGTAAACGAGCTAATGGCTCAATTTCAACTGCCAAGGGGCTTTTTTGACAACGCTAGCTCGAACTTCTGCCTGGCGGCCTGGTAGCGCTTGAAATCGCCGGGACGCTTTACAGTTCGTCTCATTTCGTTAGGGGCCGAACCACCCTGGGGCTGCCGGGACTAGACCCTTCTAATTAAGAATCTAACATGATCCTTGTGCTGTAAGGCTCTGAGCCTTATGCTGAGGGTTGATGAGAGATCCTCTGCAATGATGGCATGATAGATGCTTGCTACTGGTGGCGGACGACAACTACCTACCCAGGTACCTACCTACCTGCTCACGTAGCAAGGTAGATAAGGTTTCGATCCGAGAAGAGAGAGGAAGGAAAAAGTGGGTGAATATCATGCTGGATCGGATTCGGCCGCTCGTAATTCTTTAGCGGATCGTCAGGGGTCTTTTCAGCTCTCGTTCGAAAGGGGCTAGATCTTATGTTAAGCGAGACTCGGGGTAAAAGGCTTTTCATCCTTCCTTTCGTACTTCTCTTTGCATAGCTTCTTTGACATAGCACGGATTTAATTAGACGTCGACGTTAGAAAGGCTTTGTTAGCTAGAGAAGTATTCAATGCCATTCCACTGTGTAATGTGTCGCTTACTTTAAGAATCCTACGTTGAGATAACGTAAGACACAGCAAGTGCGTAAATCCGAGTCATCATCACGGCCGAGACACACGATTTTGGTTCAATGTAGTTGATTGTATGGGCGACTATTCATCTATTTTGAATCCATGGGCAACTCATATCCTCCCTCATCGTTGTTGATACAGACACCGGCATTTATTTCGGTTTCCCAGATTGTGTATAGTCGTATGCGCGCTGCGGTACGTTATGCTCGGCCGCCACCTCTTCCGCGCTGACTGGAATGCGTTCCGTAGCCGAAGGATATTCGGCGCTGCCTTTGATGTTCGAACCCTTCTCCACGCCTTCAGGTAGGTCTGCTCCCTTCTGTCGCACGGGATCACCTAAGCTGGCACCGACACCCTCCAGACCAGATCGCTCCTTCTTTCGGTGTCCGCCGTGTAATTCGTTACTCGTCTGTCCCTGAATGGGTTGGCCGTAACCGGTGTGAACCGATTGCGATGTAGCACCGGTTAGGGTGTCTGAGGGGTCTACTTCGGCCGGTGTCTCGCCCTCCGGACGGGGCTGGAATGTGTGCTCGCGTGGCGCGGTGCCCGGCGCGTGCTTCTCCATGTGGAACTCGGGAACGGCATCGTTGCCGACCTTGACGCCGGGCTTGTGGCCGGTTGTGGTAAGGGGTTCCGCTCCAGGCTTGCGGCTGTGGAACTCGCCTTGGCCAACTAATGAATCGATGTTTTGGGACATTGCGATGGTGGTATCTAGTGGAAGCTCTAACTAATGGACTAATCGAATCAGTACGGGTCGTGACTAGACAGAGATGCTTGGAAGTGGAAGTGCTGGTTTGAATGATGGAGGAGAGAAAGTTCGAATATAGTTGGAAGCCGTGGTGGTAGGCCTTGATATATCGAACGAATGCAGCAGGAATATCAGCTTGCCCAGTAAATGCAGAGTTTCTATGATGTCAATTGAGGTACAGAAACGAAACCGAAAGAACAAAAAACGAAGACAGTGACATCACAAGGCTGTAATTTGATGCTGCAAGAAGGGACCGGTATACGCTGATTGGCAACGATAGACGATAAGAAGGGCGATATGTGGTAGCGAGTATACCTTCATCTTGATAGATCGAGTGATATGTATGCGGATTGGTGGTGGTGGTGTGCCCGTTTGCCATTTTGCCTTGACGTTATGACAACATCATCGGAGCTTTTGCTACGGCTTACAGGTACATCAGTTCAGCCTGCAGTGTACCGCTTCGTTCTCGTTGCTGCCACATTATGCCTAGGTACGTTTAGAAATAAAAAGAGAAAGGCACCATAACAAGAGTCGATGATACACCAAGGCTTTATTTAACTCGGCATAGTAGAGTCGGAACTTTAGAGGCATCTTGCTATTTAAGAGACATCTAATCGCAGCATCGCAACATTGAAAGTTACGTCATACGTGGATAGATAAGTCATCTTATAGATCCACGTGCACTGTAATTAAGGTCTAACATGGTTGAAGCTGTAGCCCGTAGGTAGGGCTGATTGGGGCACTTCTAACTTTAAATACAGTGGTCCAGATACCTACGATAGGCCGATCTAGCTCGATCTTTTATGGGGTGAGGGACTTCGAGGCATCGTATAGTTTTTGGATGTCCGTAATGGTGAGGTGAAATAGTCTGCTAGTTTGGATAGGATGCGGCAGGTAAAGTCAAGCTTCACAAGATTGGCTTGATGTTTGATGTTGACCGAAAAGTAGGGAGAGTTGCATTCAAGAACGGATCAAAGGTGGTAGCAAGTGCAGCATGTCGGTATGTCGGTCGCATCATCGCATCGTCACATCTTGGAATGGGGACCTCCCTGCGGGTACCGATTGATCGGGTTGATCGGCCAACCTAACAGATCTACTGTTGATTTACTTTTTTCAGCCCAACTACCAGATGAACCGTCTCAAGATTGGCTACTTTTAGCATCATATTCTTATTTACACCTTGCTCCTCGAATTTGGTGAGTTTGGTATCCCTAACCTATACCCGACTCTCTGTACCTGACTCCCTAAAGTTTCTTTTTCTTTGTCATTTCTATTTTGGGATCAACTGTTGGTTGCCGGGCCGAATTAGCTACTACAACATTGCACCTAATATCCATGTTTGGCCCCTGCTGGTCCCTACATTTTAGGTAGGAGGCTAGGTGGCTTAGGTAAGGCGGACCTGCATCTAATGCATCAATGTAGGGGTTTACAGGCGATCACCAAGGTGATACGAAAGGGCTTCCCGTCCAGCCATCCAGCCCCGTCTTAGACTAGGGCGGGTAGTCAAGGTAGTAAATACGAGAAACACCAATAATTTGGAAACGTTACAATTTATCGTGGTCATCTGCTATCGTCTACTCTGCCTCACAGCTACATACACTACATACACAATTATACTACGCTGAGTCTAATTGATGACGGCGCATACTATACGATCCTCGAGACTGCAACTCGAATTTTCGACGAGGAAAACAACATCAATTTCCACTTGAACGCCCAGCGCACTCAGCGCACTAAGCGGTCCCAGATATTTGGTTAAACCGCCACCAGAACTATTTTCGACTCATCAATAAACCACCAAGCACAGCCTCCATACCAAATAGCCTACCCGCACCTCTGGTAATTGAAAGGTGATGATCGTGAGAGGGAGAGGCTAAGAACAAGCAAAAAGGGAGGTTCTCTAATATGCAACAAATTGCATGTTTGCTTGTTTGAAGCTGCTCCCTGAATACACAGACACTTATTTGATAGCCGTTCGTCTCGGCATTTTACATCGTTGACCGTACAACTACACATCCTCCGACTACAATATCACCTCGTTCAGTATCACCAGTGCACATGCGGCGTCATACACTCGCTTCAATCCACATCACTCGTTGCAATTGCTCTTTTCGCGCCCGGTAGTGGTTGTCTTCAGCTCGGCCCACTACGACTACTCGAACTAAGTCGACTGGGAACAAGCAGAAAAACAGGGAATTCGAAACTGGCTCCAACCCACTTTGCCCGTCCCGTCGCTTGTCAACGTCAAGAACAAGAAGTAACGAGCGTAAATACCCCGGATTAGCGTATATATACCCAACATAACCCAGTACGTGTATATTTATTCGCAGCACATGCACAAAACCATTTGTTTGTCTCATTCCACCCAAAATTACCATCCAGTCTTTGTCCTCATGTCAGATGTCTTGGTCGTAGGTTTTACCTTGGCAGCTAGGTACTGACCCACAAGCAGGTAACTGTATCGATCAGTCTGGGGTCAACCCTTCTTCGGTCCTTGTTCTAGAGAGTACTCTTTACCTCCTGAAACCATGAGTCGTCGCTACTCCTTTGACGACTCTGACGCTGGCGAGCGCGCCCCCCTCGACAACCCCAATGACCCATACTCACACCACGCACATTCCAACCAACGACATTCTCCCAATCGCTCTTCCCCCCCAAACGAACAAGCAAGTTACTATCAAGATTACTCCTCTTCCGAACCGTATCGCGACCAAACACGTACCTCGCCCTCTAGAACAGCTGCAGCAAATCATCCCGGTGCCCATCCCGATTCAGCATTTAATAGGCTACGGCAAAGTAGAACATTTAGTGGACCCCCTGAGAGAGCTGGCGTTGGTGCTGGTGTTGGTGCCGGTGCTATAGTGGGTGCCACAGCCGAAGGGGTTTACGCCACTGAGCGAGAACCGTCCATACCCAACGTCACTCCCGGTGCCGACAACTTTAGCGAAGCTGCTGGTGGTGGTATGACTGGACTTGCTATGAGTGTTGCCGAAAGAAACGCAAGAGAAAGCGGATTAGAAGCCATGAGGCAAGCTCACCAATACCAGCAGCAACCATACCAACAACCCCAACAACCTCTTTACCCTAACGATTATCAAGCCCCCGCTCCGCAGCACAGTTCCTATGACGAACCCCAGGGCTATGCGTACGGCCAGAGCTACGACCTAGGCTACGACGTGTCGCCGGGCTATGGTACCGGAAACTATGGCCATCCCGCTCAGCCTAGCCAACCGCGTCAATCGTCAGCCAGTTTAGCTCCCCCATCGGTTCCATCGGGCGACGGGGGCCGCGGCACGCCGACGACGCGTAGCGTGCACAGTTACTCCAGTGATCCGTTTCGAGATCCTCATATGGCGTATGGCCAAGGAAGGGATCCGAATTTGGGTCAATTCAACCCAAACGACATCGATGACGATGGTGATGACGGCCTCGAATACCGTCGGTCCGCCCGGAGTAGCATATTGAGCCTTGGTGGGTCCGGCGGTCGAGGTAACAGCGCTGCTGCTGGAGCTGCCGGGGCTGCGGCCGCCGGCGGTGTTGTTGGTGGACTTTTGGGAAGAAACCGAAACAGTAGCGGCGCCCATTACGATCCAGTAAATAATGCGAGCTCGGCCGGTAACTTGGGCGGCGCAGGCGATTACGAAATGGGCTCCAAGGCTGAGAAACCGTCCGAGTGGCTATCTAGTCAGAAAAGCAGCCGCAAAAAGTGGAAGTGGTTGATCTTGATAGTCGTCGGCATTATCGTCGTCGGCGGGATTGCAGGAGGTGTGGTTGGTGGAATCTTGGCCAACAACGGGAAGTCGGGTGGCAGCAGTACGAGCGCCGGTGGACTTCAATCAGCCGACTCGGACACCGCTCAAAACGGGGATCTCGATAATAACTCCGACGAGATCAAAGCATTGATGAACAACCCTAACCTTCATAAAGTATTCCCGGGTGTCGATTATACACCCATCAACGTTCAATACCCGGATTGCCTTAAGAACCCACCCTCCCAAAATAACGTCACCCGCGATGTGGCCGTCCTCTCGCAACTTACCAACACGATTCGACTCTACGGCACCGATTGCAACCAAACCGAAATGACAATCCACGCTGTGAGGCAGCTGAAACTTGACACCACAATGAAGATCTGGCTGGGCGTATGGCAGGATGACAACAAAGTGACAAATGAGCGTCAGCTTAGCAAGATGTGGAATATTCTGGACCAGTACGGAGCGGATCCGTTCAAGGGGCTTATTGTCGGCAACGAGATCCTCTTCCGCGAGCAGATGAATGCCACGGAGCTTGGCAATTTGCTGGATTCGGTAAGAAAGAACTTGACCGCTCACAACTGGGATCTTCCCGTCGCCACGAGCGATCTCGGCGACAACTGGGATTCGGAACTCGCCAGCATCAGCGATTACATCATGGGCAATGTCCATCCCTTCTTTGCCGGTGTTGATGCTAAGGAGGCCGCCGCTTGGACATATTCCTTCTGGCACTACAAGGCTGAAGGGTTCTTCAAGAAAGACAACGAGAAGAACGTCATCTCCGAGATTGGCTGGCCGACGAAAGGTGGCACCGACTGCGGCGACTCTAAAGTTACGGACTGTACTGACGGCTCGGTGGCCGGCATCGAAGAGCTCAACACGCTGATGGAGAATTGGGTGTGCCAGGCCCTCGCGAACGGTACGAATTACTTCTGGTTCGAGATGTTTGACGAGCCCTGGAAGATCAGCTTCGACCAGCCCGGCAAGGAATGGGAAGACCAATGGGGCCTCATGGATGTGAATAGAAACCTGAAAGACGGCGTCAAGATTCCCGACTGTGGAGGGAAAACGATCTGAGCGGTTGAAGGGCGCCCTGGTGTTAGAGCTGGGGCCGAAGATTCATCACGACGATTTGCGATAACCACAGCAGCCTGCTGAGCAGTTGAGCCCGCGATAGGCCTGTTTGTTCTAGGTCATGGAAGATAGAGGGCTTGTACAGTACGATACTGCGTGGAATGCCGGCATATGCGAAGTTCAATACGGGCCGGAGTGGATGGAATGGATGGGGAAAGAATACGGCACGAACTAGTGCTGGTAAAGGAGATTACTTGAGGTTCCGATATACATATCGCGTCGTCCGTCCCGGCACTGAGGAGGAAACGAATAACGCATTACAGCATCAATGAAAGGCATGGCTAGGAACGGATAGGGGATGGCGGTCATGGTATGGCGTGGTGCACACATTTGCATTATCCCGGGCTATGGTCCTGTAGTGTTATGGAATCCTTGGGCTTGTATATTTTATGTTAGGGGCGTACTGGGGCTTTTGAACTGTCGACTCTCCTCGTTTTTGAGGGCAGATTCGAGTACTCCATCCAGTACCCTGTTAGTTGAGATAGGTAGATTCAAAAAAGGTTAAATGGAACCAAATATGATTGATCCTAAGTGGTGAAGTGGGCATATGCGAATCATACAAGGTAATGTTATACACGGCTGTCGTCAGCATGTCATCAAACCGGAATATGGGAAAGCTTATTCCAGCTGAGACTCTAGATCTATCAGCAGCGTAAAGAAACGGCCATTCTACCGCCGGCATAGAGCACTGTTATGAAATTCGAGTAGTTAAACGCAATGAATAATGCCATATATCCCATCATTTCACTTAATAGGCACAATCTTAACAAGCTGAAAAATATCTTCTCTTTATTTCAAACAACGAAACAATATTGTATTCTATTTTAATACCAAATCCCAACTCCTCGACTCCCTTGTCATAAATCATGCCTTTTTTTGGTGTGTTGCTGATGTTCTACCTTGGATACCTACTACCTACTCCCTCTTTAACTTACATAGCTACAACTACATAGGCAAGGCGCTTCCAGTTCACGGGAAGCTGTGTCGGAGCTGGAAGAACTGCAACGACGTAGGGCTTCGCATCGCGCTGTACATGTCGCTCAGGTGACACGAGAGCCTTGCTAGCGGCCCGGGCCTTACCGGTGTCTGCCTTGCTACCTCCGGGGATGCAAGGGAGCTGTCGGACTCCGGCTCCAATCCCAGTTCCAGGTCGCCGGGTCGGGCTTCCCCAAAGTCTGCGCACAGCCACGGGTTTACGCTAAACTCGGCATACGCTTCGGGGCCGCATAGTCCAAGGTTGGCGGGAGTCTCGTCGTCCCAGTCCATGTACGAGTCGCTGTCGTAGTTGGACTCGCAGTCGGAGTCGTCCACAACGAATTGGTCGTTGTATGACATATCATCTCCCAGGAGGGAAGAGGGGTTGAATTGAAATTCGATTGCCATCTTTCTTTCCTTCAAAGCTAATTGAAGAACAGATGTGAAGGGGCGATTCAGTGTGATGATTCCAATTCGGGGTCCTTCTCTCAGACGGGGCCTTTAAGTCAGGGATTAAGGTGTCTCACCATAGGAATACAGATTAAACAGGTCCTGCTGTGCTGTCTTCCTTACCTAGTCACCTTCAAGACAGCTTAATAAATCATCAAATACGAAGCTAGCCTTGCTGCAGAATGCCAGGGAATTTACCGCGCTGAATTATAGTATTTGTATATGAAGGCCCTCTTTCAGTGATGAACGATCCGTTTGAAGCAAGGGAAATGTGGGGCCTAACAATGCCCTTTTTCGATTTCGTCTATTCTTAGCATTGTTGAAACATTGCCAATACGAATCGGTAACGCTAGCTAAAGAATAAAGGTGTCTATCTACGCCCTTTTTTCATCTTGTTTCTAGTACGTACAATTGGAGGTGTAGAGCTCTGATCAACGATCAATGACGTAGCGCACAGTTATCTATCTCTATCTCTATCTATCACATGACCTGGCGCCACTTTGGCGTTTGCAGGAGATGAACAGTTTCAGCCTCCGCGGGGTTTGTCTTTGTCTTTGTCAATTATATTCCGGCCTCACATAAATATACACTATCAAGACATCTTAGTATCAGAGATAAATTTAGCATAATCCAACCTCTTAATTCAATATGGGCCCGGATTGCGAAATATACCGCCTCACAAAGGAGATAGTCTCGCAAATGACGCCGCGCAAACGCAAGGCCTACGAATACGCCGAAGGACAAGACGAAGACCACCCAATTATTCTAGACGAAGAGGAGTCAACGCCCAGGAAAAAATCCAAGAGAAAGAGCGAAAATGAAGAGAAGCGCCTCAGAAGACACCGCGCTGCGCCGCCCCAAAGCTTCAAGGTGATATACGAGCGAGCTTCATCCCAGAGGTTTTACGTGCTCGGCAGGACCCGCAGCGGCAACATCTACGTGGTGCACATTGCGCAGCTGCCAAGTTGTACATGTCCTCACGCGCGGAGCGGCGCTCAGTGCAAACATATTCTATTTGTTCGTCTCCTCCCCCTCTTTACGTAATAGCTAAGCTTCTAACAGCGATCGAAAAAGGTCATGTCAAGAGTCCTCCGCGCGCGCTACGACCTCGTCTATCAGCTCGCTCTGCTCACCACGGAGCTCCAGGAGATCTTCAAGAACGCGCCTCCCATCGACGACGGCGGCGGCGGTAAGGCCGACGATAAGAATCGTAAGGCCCTGGAAGGCGACTGCCCCATCTGCTTCTCGGACTTCGAGGACGGCGAGGCCGTCGTCTACTGCCGCGCCACCTGCGGCCAGAACATCCACAAGGAGTGCTTCGACACGTGGGCCAAGACCAAGACTAGGCAAAGGGAGAAGGTTACTTGTCCTATGTGCCGCACTGCCTGGCAGGAGGAGGACGACGGCATTGCCAAGAGGATCAAGAACAAGGGGAAAATTGGTATCGATGGATATGTTAATGTTGCGGATCAGATTGGCGTTAGTCGCCGCAGAGGTATGTTCTTTTCGCCTCCTCTCATTTCTAACTAGCTAACTCATGGGCTGCAGATTATAGCACCTATCATTACGGTGCCAATTATAGAGAACGACATAGGGGATATGGGGACTGGTGGTGAAACCATTCGAACACTATATCGGCGGCAATTCAATAAACCCACGAAACCCATTTCCCGCCCCGGAATGACCCTCATTTCTTTAGTTTTCTACTGAGTCCCGATCTTTTATTGGTTGGCCAACGCGGCCAGCGAAGATGGTATACCACAGCAACGACCACTATTGCGCCGGTCAAATACTGAGTTCCTAATCGGCAGTCTAAGCATGCGGCGTGCTCATTTCGGAGTTTCAAATGTCTTTTAAGATGTGTTGCGTGAGCATTCGGTTCTATGCTCTCGCCATGTTAATACGGAACTATGAGTGCGTTGCGCCTTTAATATAATGATTTATGAGATACGGTTATATTTGAACTAGTTAAGCCAAAAGGTTTTAAACTACCTTGATAGAGATCATGAGGAATGATGTGAGTAGTGGAGCTTTCATCGACGAAATACTTGACATCCTACAAACTTGGCTCTCATGATTTCTCACGCTCGGCCCTTAATTTCATATCCTGCTCTTTAGTTTCCGGTACGGCGATTAGTCTCGGAACCGTCGCGGTATTCAATTTCCGAAATACCTTAGAAAGCGATCAAAACTCAGACTGGAGACCACAAACCCCAGCCGACTGCCACCAACTAACATTGTAATACGACTGCCAGCCCCAGCCCACCGACACCCGCACCACCTCCCGCAGGGAACGAAACTGTACAGCAGACATGGGAAAACTCTTCTCACTAGACAGCTCGTCGGGCAGCTTGCTAACCCCCGCTCTAGTGATTAATATAGACGTGCGAAATATAGTTGCCAGTACTTTTCCTTCTTACCGTGTGTTTTATAACATCCTTCCATCTTCGAAACCCTGTGCCACACGAGATCTGCTCGAGGTCTTGGTTGACGCCATGACTACCTAGGCCTACGATCGGACCTGACTAGCACCTAAACAGTCTCCGAATTCATAGGAAAATTGGCCTCACTTGTGATTATCTTCATAGAAAGTGGCATTACCGCCCGTTTGGCATTGCACGTCGTATATTACCATTAGCTACCTAGTTTACCCCTAGCTACCCATTGTGCAAAGCCCCAAAAAGATGTACCATAGTCCTCGACTGCTCATCTGGTGAAGAATGAACTATATGGGACAGCAAATCCCATTGCATAACTCTAATCGATATGCTGTGCGAAGGGCCAACCAGGTCCAAGCCATCCAAGCCTAACCCGTCCAGGCCCGCCACAATCGCATCAATTAGGCGCCGCCACCGGGAGACTCTAGAAACTTATCAAATCATTTCCCTCCTTGTCATCATCGTTCATATCTCCCTCCAACTCCGCTGACATGTCAGCCAGGCTTTCCGATTCCCACTCCGCTCCAGGAGCGTCTGTCTGTTGCGATTCAGTGGGAGGAGCATGCATGAACATCTTGGGGAAGGGCTCTGGTTGTAGCTGAGGTTGACGTTGCTGATCCTCTAACTCCGCCGAAATGTCAGCTAGGCTTGCCGTTTCCCACTCCTCTCCCTCTGTCTGGCGCGATTCGATGGTAGGAGCATGCATGAACGCCATGGGGAAGGGCTCCGGCCATAGCTGAGGTTGACTTTGCTCGTTGGACGTGGAGCCCGATTCTGTCAGAGACGAAAGCGGACGCGTCTTCAGAGCCGCCAGCTTGACAGGAGCTTCGAAGCTAAGAAGATCATCATCATCATCGTTCTTGGGCGATGGCGTAGTTATCTCCCTACTCTCCACCACTTCTGCGATGTTTCGTCTGCCGTGCTCGTTGAGGGTGACCGATCGAAACATGTCGTAAATAGGCTTAACACCTGGTTCCGTACCAGACATCGATCTGTTCAGCTCCTGGGTCTCCCGTAGCTTCTGCTTGTCGTGTTGATAGGCGTCGAACATAGCCCATCGGTAACTTCCGCCACCGCCGGGACGGACAAAGGCGGAATCATCTCCGTTCTTGCTGGCATTAGCATAAATGTCTGCGCCGTATCCGAACCCTTGTTTATGATCGCGGTCTCGGACGATCTGTACGGGATATCCATGACCATTTCCGTTACCTTCAGCCACACCTGCGCGACGCTGGTCTACCGTTATGAACGGCGCAACTTTGGCACGATCGTATCTGATCGGGGCTGCATCGTGGGCATACGCGCCAGTGAATGCGGCACAGTTGCAGGTGCACTTGTCGCCGCACACTCGTTGACATCGGTGGCCGCAAGGAAGGGTACGCTCGCACGGTTTGCGGCATATCAATTTTTCATGACTCACCCTAATATAAAGTTAGCATTTGGTGTCAACGAGCATTATTAGGGGCCTTGAGAATAAATATTCACCAGTGACATTGACGTTCACATGCGTGGCCGCAGCTCATCTTGCCTGGGCACTTCTCATCGCAGCCGCCGTGACAGTTCACCCAATCTTCTGGATGGGACATCCAAGTTGTCTTGTGATGTTTCTGACAGGTAATGGGTAGCCTAGACCCGTAACGGCCCTGATTCTCCAGGACTTGGTGCACTCTTCCCCACATTAGCCACGATTCCGGACTGGCATTTGTTAGGTTAATCATGTTGCCGAAGATGTAAAATCCTCGACGGGCGCGACTAATGGAGACGACGCCGCGGTTCTGGTCTCCAAGAAAGCCGGCATTGTGAGGCCCTCTGGGGCCGTTGCTTCGAACTAGGGATAGGATTATAATGTCGTTCTCCTCTCCCTGGTACGAGTCAACCGTGATCACGTTATTATTGAGCGGTCCCCAATGTCGCAGCTTGGTTTTGCATTCTTGCAGAATTTTCTTCTTCTGACCGCGGTAAAACGTCAGCACCGTGATCTGTTTCGCCGGAACACCGTTCATCAAAAGGTAGTCCATAAACCGAACCACCATCTCAGCTTCGAGAATGTTGAACCTGCTCAAGTTTTCATCCAAGCCATCCACCCACGTGTGGTGGAAGAAAAAGGACGGAACTGCCATGCCGGGAACAGGGGGTCGGAGGTCGGTCTTGGTCACTACCGGATGGTCTTGCAGCTGCGGGTAGAAAGGATTTAGAACTTCCCGCAGCGAAGGAATCATCCTGCGTTGCATATTTAAGACGGTGAAGGGCATCCGAAGATGGACCAGTCGCTCGAACATGGAGACTCGCATATTGTACGGCTCTTCTCCCAAACCTGGCGTGTCGACATGCGGTGCAAGCTGCTGGTGATCGCCGACAAGGATGAGCTGCTGGAGCGATCCGTACAAGGCCGAAATGATGTTGGCCTCTCGAGTTTCGGCCGCTTCCTCGATGAGCATGGTTCTCGGTTGCAAGGCCGCAAGCAGGCCACGATACTTGCACAGGCCGGTGGTGGTACAACCAATGACTTCGATGGCCGAAGACTTGATATAGTGCGTATCCTTATACCAGCGATTGATCTTGAGGTTCTTAGTCGTCTTGGCATTGATGGTCAGAAGATTACGAAATGCTTCTTGATGCATCAATAGCAAACGTCGCTGCCAGTACTGATACACGGTACCGCGATACCTGACGTCGATATCCCACAGATTTTCCCTCTGGAGTGCTCGACGGATCGGAACGTCGTTCTCAGTGTAAGATCTGGGGTTCGCACCGCTCCACAGGTGCTGAATAGGTATGAATCTGCCGTCTATGCGGCCGGCCTTATCATCATCGTCAACGATGCAATCGTCCAGCTCGATATCGTAATCCTCATCGTCGAGATCAATCTCGTCGATGTCCTCCTCGGCCTCGAAATCAGGATCCTTGTTCTCATGCAGCTTGACTTCTACCAACTGATCCCCTAGCCATTCTGCTAGCAATCCGGTGGGCTTATCGGGAGACGTCGTTGTCGTCGTCGTTGTCGTCGTCGTGACCCACGTCTGATCTAACTGAAGAGACTTCAGCTGGCTTTCTGATATGATGCCGGCCTCATGGAGCTTTACGGGATCCATCAGGCAATCAGGAAATACGTTCTCGGCGACAGCCTCCAACAACTGAATGTTGGCCCTGCGCGCGTTTTCGCAATTCTTGAAGTCCTTGTCCGCTCGTAGAATTGACAATGGCATTTTCGCCACCCTGCGGAGGTTGTACATACTGTAACGTTTGATTTCCTCGCTCTGGGTGCGGCCGCCAAGACGCAAGACGTTGACTTTTGCCGCAATTAGCTGCATCAGAATCTGATCGACGGCATGGTTTGTCTGAGCTGCGACGATGATAACGTTACTAGCTCTCTTCTGGCTGTTCAGGAGAATTTGCAGGGCTTGCACCGAGGTGAATGTCTTGCCCGTTCCTGGAGGTCCCTGAACAATAGCGAGCTCCTTCGTAAGTATACGATGCACAGCGCTGAGCTGGGAATTGTCCAGATTGGTATACTTGGACATTTGGCTATCAAACCCGTCGATCATAGAATGCTTCTGAAGGGGTTCTCTAACACGAGCCAATTCTGCCTCGGCTTCCTCGATGGTTGAGGAAGAGGGGTCGGGAATGTGGTGTACCAAGGAACGAATGTCCATTTCAGGGTTCGCTTTAACGTACTCGGCGGTAAGATCAGACTTGTCAGCGTGAACGAGGTATTTGTCAAGACGCGTCTCGGTGTCGGCGACGTGTTGGAGGCCAACCATACTGTGGCGAACGGCTTCGAAGTAACCATGACGGGCCTCGACCATTATGAGTTCTTGGGTGGGATCTATAACAGCGTCGTTAAGATTTGCCCATTGAAAATGGATGGTAGGCGGGTTCTGGTCTAGGCCATCTCGAATGCGGTGGTCGGAAATGACGGCAGGCATGCAAATAGTCTTGAAGCAATCGGCAGCCGTTGAAATCGCGACCAGTGTTCCTACAGTTAGGCGGCGGGTTTGGGCCCATCGAATCTTCTTGCCGCATCGCTGGGTCGAGAATTGGACCTGGCACATGGGACCAAGACGGGTCATCAGATAGCCTCGTACAAAAACCTTCAGCGCGACGGTAAGCAACAATTCGCACCAATTTTCGGACAGCCATTGCGAAGATGAAGGATCTTAAATATAAGTAGTGAAAAGAAAGAAATAAAGGAACTTACCTTAGTATAGATGCACGTCTCCTTATCATCCATCATAAAAGGGTCATCTTTCACCTTTCGGATTGAGAATCGAAGCATGGTAATTGCTTCCTCTCTCTGGAGGCGGTAGTGCGTCTCTAGATATGCTTCCTTGCTCTTCCAAGGCTCCTTCCAATGGTTCGGGAGGAGGTAGCAAAGCTTGGCCAGCTGCTCTGGGTCATCCCAGTTGGGGTTGAGATCATTGCTGGTAGGCATCTCGGGATAGGTTCGCCATTCCTGATCTGGGTGATTGGTGGAAGATGCGTCAAAGTGGACATGATGCTTGATAATATCAAGCGGATTCTAGTAATCTAAGTTAGCACACGAAGGAAGGCGACGTTGTAAGGGAAAATACCTGTCTGCCAGCCATCTTGATGGTTGATAGTTGAGGGTGTCGTAGCTAGATACAACTCATGAGAAGTTGAAAGAATTGTAATCTATAGCAGTCAGCATTGAATATGAATGTTGCTGCTGCGCGCGGTAATGTTTGAACAATATTTGAACAATGTTTAAGCCGTCGCAAGATGAAGATGGCAAGAGACGATGTGGTCGCAAGCTCAAGCGTAGCCGTCTCGAATGTGAAAGTGGGTTTAGGAAAGGTGAAGGCAGGTACAAATAGTAAATATTTACAAGCAACAGGCAACAGGCAATACGTAGGAGGCGTCCTTTCCTTTCGGTATTAGGCAATAGGGAAACAGCGATCTACTTACCAAGGTACGGGTAGGTGCATATGATGAACCAACATAGAACCACTGCAGCGAATAAAGCATGAGTGGAAATGATGTTTGAAGTTAAGACAAGTCTTTGATGTTATAACCACCATAGAAATCTGTATTTGCAAATTGTTGCTCGCCAACTGCGGTCACGATGCAAACTGTGGCCCGCCAGCTGCGGTCACGATGCAAACAGCAATTGCACAGCAATCACGCACCAATGGTCCAAGCTGTAGAGCGGGTCTTAACATCTCCAGTCAGTGGCTCAGGTACAGATGTTTAGCTACCTGCTAAATATGAATCTTCGTTGCTAATAGAAAAGCACGATCAAGATCTAGTACTTCATATATAGAGTCGCAGTGATCATGATCGCATAAGCCTCTTTGCTCCAAGGCGAAAACCGCTGATATCTGTAATGAACTCTGTCAAATCAGCCATCTGTAATCTTAAGGGTCCTTGTATATGTTTGATGCTCACCGGTGCAGGTGGATTCAAACACTTAAGTATCCCTCTCTCGCTGCTTCAGAAGCACAATCGTATGCAGTTTGAGCCAAATGTATTGCTAGCTAACTCCTAACTCAGGATCGACATCGATCAAACCATTGCTTCTCCCCAGCTAGGCGGACGGTCCTCTAGCTTTGTCCCCCATTCGGACTCCTGATTCCCAAGACTCAATTCGATCGACCAGCCCTCGTTGAAGAATGCGTGGCCAATCCAAGACTTAGTCCATGGCTGCCCATTAACCGTAACATTCTGAATATAGATGTTTTCATAGCCGGCATCGAATCCGGTGGTTTTGATCTGTGCCGTCTTCCCGGTCAAAGGGCTAGTGATGTTGATTTCCTGGAAGAACGGCGCCGATATGAGGTAGACATCTTGGCCCGCCACAGGGAAAAGTCCCATCATTCCAAATACCACGAATCCACCCATCGATCCCGAGTCGTCGTTTCCAGGTAAGCCCCCGTGTGTTGCGTTGAAAGCCGACGGAATATATGTGTGTAGTCGCTTGGTAGAAAGCCCAGGGCGACCCGCGTAGTGGTACAGATATACCGTCGAGAATACGGGCTCATTTGAAATGTCGGCGAGCCCTGATGTGTGAAAGAAATCAAGGCGATTAATGAACGATTCCTCGTTACCCATCAATCCGATCAAAGTCGACATTGATTGGGGTACAAGACTATTTCAATGTCCATTAGTGATACGGGATCGCTACCGAAGTGGAGTTAAAACTTACAATTGGTATTGCCAAACACTGCCGTAGATGTAGAGTTAGCACGCGTCCACTCTATGACTGTTCAATATTCTCAGATGCGCAAGATGACGAGGTGTATATTTGCAGGCTCGTACCCCAAGAAAGGGAAGGCCTTGAGGGAATTTAAGGACTAGAATGGGGAGAGAATAGGGGTAGAATGGAAGCCATGATGTACTAACCTGGCCTCAAACGTCTCACTCGGGTTGCTAGTTAGCGAACAAAAGTCCGCAAGCACCGAACACGCAATCGGGTCTTGAAATCCCCAGGTACCATTCTGATATTTCGGTTGGAAGAATCCCAGAAACCCGGTATCGTTTCCGTTGATGAGTGAATCCTGATCGGACTTCCACAGATTTTGCCAATTGGCGCTTCTCTGGACGTATGTGTTGTAAAGATCGTCTCTCCCGAGGCCCTGCGCCAACGTAGCAAGGCAGAAGTCGTTATACGCGTACTCGAGGGTCCTCGAGATGCTGCGGGAGTTCGTACCGAACCCAGCTGGGTCGAAGTCCAGGTAAGGAATGTATGAAAGATCCTTCCAGCTCTTCAGCCCTCCTCGCCCATGAAACGCCCACTCCAGTGGTTCAACTTCAGCATCCTGGATTACTGCTTCAAGCGCAAGTTGCCAGTCGATGCCGGTGAGGTTTTTGATATAGGCATCTGCGATTACGACATCTGCGTTTGAGCCGTCCTGCATGAATATATGAATAATTTGCCGCTGGGAATGTGTAGAACTGAGGAAAAAGATGGGTGCAAGATAATTCACGCAGCGCTTACCTGTGTCCAGCCGTTACTCAATGACCTAGATAGCACACTTAATTAAATTCATATTGAATTAATTTCGATGAGGCGCCTTACATATGACAATCGGGGAGCCAGCCTTCGTGCTGGTAAATATCTAGCAGGGAATTGACCATCTCGACCTGAGCGCTTGGATCGAGAATGGTAAGCAGCGGATGCTGGACACGGAACGAATCCCAGATGCAATAATAAGAGTCGAAGTACGGAATGCCGCTATCCCAGTACGGATTCTCGCCGGTGTAGTTTTGCGGAGATATCACTGTGACGGTGTAAGCCACCAACCACTCCGAAAGGTGAGGTTTGAGTGTGTTTCAAACATGGCTAAGGAACAACGCCCATAACTTGTCCGTAATGAAGAGTTCGGGACGAAGTTTTAGCTCCTGAGATGAGTGAAAGAGAGACGAAAGGAGCTTGTGGCGTTACGTACTTGCACGGTAGAGCCCGCTCCAAAAGCTGGTCTGGAGCTCTTCACTAGCGCCGCCGGCATTGACGGAGATGGGACCCAATTTCTCCCGCCACGCATCTTCGGTCTCGGTAAGTAACCTGTCAAAGTCGTCTAGCGGCTCGGGTATCTCTTCCTCTGCCCGTTGGCATGCTTGATCCGCACTGATGAAGCTAATCCCCACTCGAGCGGTTAAGGTATTGTTCGTCAATCCACTAAATCTTACCCATCCGCCGGCTTCTAGGTAGAACAGATTAAAGCCCCGTGTGACGTATAACTCCTTGGGCTCCGTGCCTCCTCGATTATTGACCCATACGCCATTGTCGAAAACCTCGCCACCGAAAAAGTCAACACAGAAATGCATTACGTATGATCCGGCCCCGAAACTCGGGAGGAACGTGCCGTTTCCTTTAAGTCTTCCGCTGTCGGCGTCTACGCTGATCGATGCGTTTTGGCGGCTCTTCCACAAGTCCGTTAAATCAAGGAGAACCAACGGGTGCGAATCATCCCCGGCCGGAAATTCGAACCGGTACAAGGCGGCGTGCTCGCTCGAAGTCATTGACGCCTTTACGCCGGACTCCAGTTCGACGCCAAAGTAGCCGGGGCGCGCCGTAACAGATTCCTCTACATAATGAGTAGCTCTCTCGCCGATGAGGAAATTGCAATCGTTGACCTCGTCTCCGGGGCAGATCTGTGGGAATAGAGGAAAGTTCCCCAGACTAGGATTTCCTCCCGTGCCGCTATCGTGGACTGCGGAAAAGCCCGTGACACTTGACCCGTCCGTCGCAAACCCCCCGGTGTTTTGACCATCCACATCTGCGACCGGCTTTGCTAAAGCGTACGGCTCTGCGTTTTTCTTGTGTTTAGTATCTAAACCCTCCAATCTAAGTAGAATGACATACTTGTAGCGCCGGCGAATACATTTCCACCATTCGTGCTACCGATAAGAGGATCAATGAACTGTAGTACGTCGGCACAGAGGACGGTCAAAGAGAAAATGAGGGGGCTGAGGAGAATTGAATGCGGGGTGGCCCGTAGGAACCGGCGAGGTGCCATCTTCACCAACTCCCAGCTCGGGATTCCTTGACTCGTATATTAAATTATAGGAAATAATGATATTCCACGAGAAGGCATTGGGAAACAAGAAGTCCAAAGTTGGAATGCGACCACAAGGAACAGCTCATGACGAAATTACCTGCATCGAATCTTATCTCTTTGTCTCCCTGCGTCTCTGCGACCTTCCCGAAGGGGCGAGCTCCCTTGAATTCCGCATGTTGATCTTCATATTTTGCGGAGAACCAGTTCAAAGATCAATTGAATCTTTTCGAGGTTAAGGAATAACTCACCATTTCTCGAATTAAATCACATTCGTAGTATTTCTCTCGAGATGCTTACTCACAATTTATAGGAGTTGGGCCGCCATTATGGGCGCATAGGCCAGGCCATATGCACCCGTCGCATTTTGAGCTTCGAATATCAAAAATCGCATCGGTCTGCACATATCCAGTCAGATATTGTAGATGAATATCATATATAATGTCTGTATTTACCTGAAGTAACACCGATGTGATACCCAGTATATAAATCGTGGAGCGGGTGCCATTCGGCTGCATCAAAGCTGAGTTCTATCTTGCGACATGTTACGACGTATCCATCCCGCCCTCACATGCAAGAACTTAGATATGAATCTTTTCGCGACCGATTTGCTGCGTCTACATATATCTTTCATATGAAGAGCGATCATTCATCCATCGCCTTCGGAAGAACCCCCGCCTCGGTATCTCAAGAATCGACGGTAGCTCAAAAAAGAGACTAGGAAACCCGAAAAGGCAGATTTCATGAATAATGTGCAAAGAGGATTCCCAAATAAATAACGTATATATGAAAGAAGTCCCAGCCGTGCGGATCTTAAAGTTACCGCGAGAAGGAAAAGAGGGCAAGGATTAGAAGGTGAGCCTACAGTTATCAATGTAGATGCAAGCAATCTAGGACATTTTCTTCTCTATAGAGATCAATCTAGAGCTATATGCGCCCAGTCATGGTAGATATTCACATGTTGCGACGTTTACAATGTCCAGAGCTCCGACTCAATGCCATATTGCGGGAGCTACGGGAGCTACTTGTGTCAATTGAGACATTAATCAGTGCAACGGGGTAGCGCAGACGGGACTATCCATAAAAGCTGTAGCAGATAAAAACGTAGACTATGGTGTTTTCTTTTGGGCCATTTATTGGGGCACGTTGCTTAGAAACAGCGTCGATGCCGAGTCCATTGTAGTTGTCATTGACTCAGGGGTAATCGTTGACTCATGAAGACTCCGCATTTGTAACCGTCACTATTATGTATGCATTAGACCGAACCACGGGCTTAGATCCGATATCAAGTTTCTAGATGAGAATAAACAACCACTAATAACCGACGCGTCTAGTAGCGTCCGAGACATATGCAGGGATGCGTGTAGCTGTCAACTAACGGCACGAAGACTGCACGCCTAATTCACGGCATTGGAATACCCGGCCGAGATTCCAAGTGTGCTGCACGGATATCTCTGTAAGATCCAGATCACCACCCTATCGGCGATCGTATGCACATAAACACCCAGGGTCCTGACGATATAGATTGCGTTCAAGTTACCAGGACGGCTGGGACGGTAGCAAACATCTCGCATGAAATCTGGCTTTTTCTTTGTTAGATTTCGACAGGCATAGCCGGAAGGGCTCATGCGACTCTTCGGGATGCGCTTCGGGCACGTCATCTCATAGCTTCACTTCCCGCGTAGTTATCTCTCGATTACGCCAACATGTTATGTAAGCTTTGGACCGATGGGACGAAGGTGTGGTTCGTCGTAGAACCCTTTATGTCATCATGTAGCTGTGTAGACAGCATGAAAATGCGTCTTCGGACTAGACAATGCACCGGAACGATCACCACATGCATGGTTTATCCTTCCTATGATGCTCCCTAAACCGCCGATGCTCCCTGTGAGAAATATTCTCAAACTTTGTACTCTGATCGACGGATCCAATCATGACGCTAAGAGCTATGAAGCTGTCAGGTAGGTACATATGTGGTTCCCTATGGGGAACATCTAGAGAAAGCTTGGGGTGTTGGCTCTTTCGCTCCTTCGCTAGAGGTGCAGCTCGTGCTGGTAGCGATCTGATCTCTGATCATGTATAAATGACCAGGTCTCTTCCCCTTTTAGATTGTTTCCCTTTTTTTATTTTTCTGTTTCGATATCCTTCACCTGTCGAGTTGGTTAGTAGCAGTAGCAGCAATCATGATATACTCCGCGGCCATATTGAGAAGTGCCGGCATCCTGGCCCTCGCCGTGCCACACTCTCTTGCCGTCCCCTTCGTGTCCCAGGCGACCACCACATTCACGTCCGCCGCGTCCGTGACGCCGTCCGTCGTCTCCGTCGCCAACATGACGAGTCATGGCCGTTACACGGGACCGGTGCCTACTACAACCGGCGCACTTTCTACCAGCGTCCTGGCGTCGTCCATCCCCGCCTTGGCCGCCGAGAGCTTCAAGCTGCAGTACCCGGCGGACGGAAGGCTGCATCAGGCACAGCCCGCACCCTATACCCCGGCGGGCGGCCTGGGAACCAACGGGACCGAGCCCGTCTACCGCGTCATAAGCGACTTCGACTACGAGTCCGTCGCGCTAGCCTTGTACCAGGAGTGGATCGAGCTTGACCTCTTCCACTGGGGCCTGTCCACCTTCTCCACGGAGCAGTTCGAGGCGGCCGGCCTGCACGCTGAAGAGCGGTTCCTCCTCGAGTTCATGGCCAACCAGGAAGTCGGCCACGCCACGGCCCTGACCAACATGCTCGGCGCCCGGGCGCCGGTCCAGTGCTCGTACAACTATCCGGTCTCAGACGTCCAGGAGTTCATCGACTTCAGCCAGAAGCTGACGCGGTGGGGCGAATCCGGCGTCTACGGGTTCCTGAACCACCTGGACTCGCGGGAGACGGCGCAGATCCTCCTGCAGTCCATCACGACTGAGGCGCGGCAGCAGATGATCTTCCGGCAGTTCGGCGGTCTCTTCCCGATGCCCGTGTGGTTCGAGGTCGGCATTCCGCAGTCGTGGGCTTGGACGCTTCTAGCGCCGTACATCTCGTCGTGCCCGGCGAACCAGACGCGCCTGATCTGGCAAAACTTCCCGCCGCTGCGCATCCTGAACCAGGCCAACTCGGCCCGCATCAACGGGTCGTACGTGTGGAACGAGACGACCAGCGCGTACGCCAACTCCCTCAGCACGGCTAACATCTCTTCGACGGCAGGTTGTCTGCACGCCATTAACGGCACCTCCAACTGCGCGCCGGCCATCACCCAGAACAGAACGAGCCCGCTGTCGTACGCGGGGCGCCAGATCTTCCTCCAGTGGGATAGCCCAGGCTACCGCACGGGACCCAACAATAGTTACGTGACCAGCACAAGTGCCGGGACCCCGCGGTTCGCCGCCTTCGTGTCCCAGCTCAACGTCACGTACGCTCCGCTGCGGGGCATCAGCGGCAATACCGCCTACGTCTTCCAGCCGAACTCAACTACATATGAAGGTGACCCTGCGATCAACGGCACAGTGTTCATCGCCATCACGGATGATGACATTGCCGTGACGCCGTTCAACCTGACGCAAATCAACCCGCACGTGAACGCGCTGGCTATTTACCAAGCCGGCTGAATGTTTGATCCGAACAGTCCGTTATCTCCCTCGCTTCGTATGACGAATACGCAGTGTCGAACAGTATCGACCGGTGGAATTAACGAGATCTGGTATGAGAAGCGTGCGAACGCAAAAAGTACGAATAAGAAAGTTCAAAGTCGAAGCCAGGTCAAAAATACTTGGGCACCTAGATATGCGTACGGCCTCGCCTGGGTGCACTTATATCAATAGAATAAAATCTTAAACTCGTAAAATCGTGGTTTCTAAATAGTTTTATAAGTCAGCTACCTGTGTGATTTCTATATATGGATGTGAAGTATCTGGGAAGAATATCCATTCCCCCGAATAAGAAAATAGATGTCAGTAAGCAAATCATATAATAAGAACTCGCTGGTGAATTGGGCACCAATTTCTTTAGGTGTCGTGCGGAATTAATATATCGAGGGTATTTTTTATTGAACACGCCAGACTCCATAGTATATGCTCAAAAGCTCGTATGAGCGAGCCAACACCGTTGCGCCGTGTCCAAGCCGTAGTTGGGTATCCATCTTTTCCCAATAAGCCACCAGACATATAATTAGTAGGGAACGCTATGTTATTAAAACCATTATGTGAGCAGTGTGCGTGCCCGCTGACTTCCTCAAGTGTCTAGCAATCATGACGGGGGCACATTGATTTCGTACCCAATTAGCACTTCGGTATTAGATCCTTCCCAGCCTCGATTTCCTGCGGCGGACAGCATGAAACGGCTGGACGGATCGATATAGAGACTGGATATGACACCGGCACGTGGAGGACCGGGCACGATCAAGAAAGGAGGCGGCGAGTGTTTGGTAGAGTGCTCGGCGCGAAGGTCGTAAAGTCGAAGGATATCGTAGGACGCGCAAACCAAGTGCCGCCCGTTTATCATAGGCCGAACACAGCTGACGGGGCCACTACCACCGGGGAATTTAAAAACTCTTTCTGGCTGCCAACCAATGCGTCCTCCCCTTGCCTTCTGGACGCTGAATTCCTCTACCGTGCCGTTTCTCCGGCCAGCATAAATCCAATTGCCGTCCGGGCTCCAGCACGCACCCATGCACCAAGGAGGAACACCAGGTCTGTTGCCGATACGCGCAATGGGATTGGGCATCCGTCGATCCCAAACATGCAAGGTTCCATGTATGGAGGCGGAAAGGAACGTGCTATCTGAAGTCTGCGCCATATCGTGATGCGCCGGCGGCGGTGCGGCAAATACCACCGAGGGAGATTGAGGTGCTCCGCCTTGAGTTCCCTGGGTGATCGGCTGAGGCGCACCCGCCGGCTGTGACGGGAAGGAGTTGTCGCCCGTGCTCGGTAGCGAGAAGTCTGGCAAGGTAGGCAGGGATGAAGGGTCGGGGTTGGTATCGCTATTGAAGGAATTGAGCGCGTCGTCGCCGAAGAGAGGAGCCGAGTCAGGTTGGTTCGAATCTGAGAGGGGCTGCACTCCTAGTGCTGCTGGGTTCGAATCCGGCACGAAGCTCGGACCAGACATATCGTAGTCCCCTATCGTAACATCTGCATCTCGAGCCGAGTCTTGCATCATGGCACGAGAAAATTCGTTGTCGTCGTCCCCGCCAAAGGCACCCATGCCGTCGTTATCGCCAAAGAGGTCAGAGCCGCCGGTAGGACTGCCACCGAATAAACTATCATGCGCAGGACTTCCCTGAGCATCAGCCACACCGTCTCTTCCGACAGCAGCCTGGCCCAATGTTCCATCCGCTCCCACACCGTCTATGCCTGCATCCAGGTGCGTACCGAATGCGCCGTCAGCCTCGAACTTCAAGTCGCCATCTAAACCCGGATGGGTGTTGTTGCTGAAAAAGGTGTCGCTCGGGATATCCTCTTCCGCTGCTTCTGGCGGGATCGGCGCTCCTCCCATCGGCCGAATCTCTACCGCCGAAATTTGGCCGCCGCTCCCATCAAACTGGCGCGTCACCTGTCCCGTATTGAGATCCCAGTCGAAGATGTTTTTATCCCAGCTTCCACTAAGCACGCTCTTCTCGTCGGGGGAGAGAGTCAGCACGCTGACGGCGTTGGTATGTTTCTTAAGGCACGTAATTCGCTTTCCCTCGTCGTGGCGTACGCTCTGCAGATTGATGCCGCCGCTCTCGAGGCCCGACAAGAGCCATAAGGCTTGGGAATGGACGGCTAGGCTATAAACGGGGCTAAGGACCAAGTCTTCTTGCCGCACGGGGGCGGGCTGGGGCTCGGCGTTTTCCCAGTACGACATGAGAACTCCGGCCTTGGTAACGGAGTCGACGAAGGGATGTCTTTGCGCCACGGTCAATATGGTCTTGCCGTTGATCGTAGAAGGCCCGTCATATTTTCTAATATATCCGTCACTTCCCCCGGTTATCCAGTAGCGAAGATCCGGGGTGATCGCTATGGCGTTGATGCTGGTAGCCATGGGTGCTGCCATGGTAGGAACGATGTCGTACGTTGCGGCGTCGAGGACTTCCGGGCGGACGCTGGGCTTCCATCTGGGAGTAGCCAAAGGGCCTGGGGTAGCCGATGTTCGAGTAACGGTGGGATTGGCAATGCCGTTCGGTTGTTCTTCTTCGTCGTCGTGTTCGTCATCTTCCTCTTCGTCGTTTTCATTATCGTTCTCGTCTTCATTGTCGTGCTCGTTCTCGTTCTCGTTTTCGTCTTCACCATCCACATCTCCATCTCCATCACCATCGCCGTCACCGTCGCCGTCGGCATCACCTTCGGGATCTGCATCCGGCATTAGGTCATCCTCGTGTTCGTTATCGGAGCTTGCATTTGAGTCTCGGTCAAAATCATCCATTTTGAGCGCTGTTGCAAATATGTCGGGTCGCGGCGCATCAATGACGTCTTACTTTTGAGTCATTCAGTTCGACGGGATGCAACTGAAACGGAGCAGGGAGGTACATTAAGAAATCCACGCGACTAAGAAATGCAGAGGTAAAAGTTGACTGTTGAATGTTTATAAGCTTCGATACTTTCCGAGGTCACCTTAAGGTACCTACAACAGTTCGTAGGCGTCTGTCCCTTAGCGGCTGAAAGGCTGAAATGTCTACCTAAGGTACCTACCTAAGGCTGAGTCTCAGCAGCTCATTAATCCTGGTTCACTGCATCAACCCCGGTAAGGTCCCCTTAGGTCCCCCACTTCAGGTACTGTTGGGGAGTTTACGTAATCAGAAGGCACTCTTTCTACAACATCATCACCCCCTATCCCCTATCAAACATTACCTACGTAATCAGCACATGTTTTCACCAACGTATCTATATCACGGACATCACACTACACTAGTGTATGTATACACAGGTATCTGATTATATTGTAGGATTCATATCTAACATAGAAACACTAATGTATTATAAGAACGAATAAACAGCTACTTAAACATTACTCACAAAAATATGCCGAAGGCTAAATAACCATACGTTCTACGTTCTCATCGTATAGCAACTCAAGAAGGAGGCAGGAGACGTGTACCAAATATTACGACTACCTCTTCCTCCTCGGCCTTTTAGTTGACATCACTTTAGTATTGTATTCTCCGTTGTCATCAAATGGCCTCTTCTTCTTGGGGGGAAGTCTGTCGGGTGTTGAAACAGCCGGGAACGTGTCTGAATTATCCTCATCCCTTAATAGCTTTTCGGGAGTAGGTGAATCTGACGAATCATCGTCGATTTTAATCGGTGTGTCGGGGGCAGATCCCGGTTCAGGTTCCTTGGCACCCCCTTTTTTAGCTTTTTTAGACCTGCCACCTCTACCTCTAGCCTTAGGGGCAGGGGCGGGTTCGGGTTCGGGTTCAGGTTCGGGTTCGGGTTCAGGTTCGGGTTCAGGTTCGGGTTCAGGTTCGGGGTCGCGGTCGGGGGTTACACTAGCGGTCCTGTTCCTAAGACCGCTAGGAGCCCCGGTATTGCCACCCTTGGCTTTGCCTCGGCGTTCCGCAGCTTCTGTTTTAGCCTTTCTCGTAGGCATTGTCCTTTTTGGGCCTGAAGGAGCTCGAGGTCGACCTCGACCCCGACTTCGACCCCGAGGAGCTGGAGCTGGAGCTGGAGCTGGAGGAGCTGGAGCCGGGGCCGGAGGAGCTGGAGCCGGAGCCGGGGGAGCTGGAGCTGGAACGTCTTCTGAACTCTTAGTTTTTTTAGCCGTAGCCTTTTTACGCGTAGTTTTTGGGGGATCGCCTTCGCCGTCAGATTCGGAAGAGGCTTCCCTCTTCTTCCATGGCTCTAAAATGCCCTCATCTTCATTGCCGGCACCAGGAGTAGGTTCAGCTTCAGGCTCCTTTCCCTTGCCAGAGGATTTTCCCTTGGGAGCTTTGGCAGCTGGGGGAGCCGGGGGAGCCGGGGGAGGAGGGGGAG